>BPVZ01000116.1:733885-782024 GCA_020521535.1 Rubroshorea leprosula
ATTTTAATTGGGCGTTTTATCTTCATATTAAAATTGTGTAGACATTTGTATTTTTACTTATATTATTCTTAAAAAAATAAAAATAATGAAGTATTTTTATAACAAGTTAAAAAATCAAAATGATAGGATAATAATGAAGTTAAAGTTTAAAAAAAGTTTTATTGCTATTAAAATATGAAAAAATCACTAGTAATTTTAGACAAATTCTAAAATTAAAAATGTTTATTAATCTTAGACCAATGGAGTAAAATAGATACATATACAAAGCATATGTTAAAAAAATCTATAATAATTTTTATTTTCAATGCTAATTAATGAAAAATATCATTAATGGTAGCATTACAAATTAAAAAAATCTTATTGAAAAAACATAGGGAAAAGGAAAAATAAGGTGTTTTAGTATTAAAAATATTAAAATATCTAATAATAATCACATAATATGTAAAGGGCAAAATACAAAAACTTACTCTTAAAGTATAGTAGCAGGGTGGATTCATCACAAACAATAAATGGAGATAAATCTATCCACAAAGTTTTTGATTTAGATAAATAATTTTAAATTTAACGTGAAATATCATATGATGTTAGCAATCTATTAACTTAATGTCAGTAATCTGTTATTAGAAATATAATAAAATAATGGATTGTTAATGTTAAATGATGTTACATATTAAATTTTGGGTGATTTATTCAAATAAAAAATTTTGTGATTAAATTTATCCTTAGTTTTTATTCGGAGGTAGATCTATCCTTACCATTATATTTTGAGGTGCATTTAGATATTTCACCTATGTAAAGTATGATGTGAGTTTTAATTTTATTAAATTTAATATATAATTATTATTAAATATTTTGATATTTTTAATGACAATATATCTTATTTTTTGATTTTTTCAAAGCATAAAGCGCACTCTTTCATTAATACTTATTAACAATTTTACTGTTCACGTAATACACACTACAAAAAGGCATTATGTTAAAAGAAAACACCTAATGAATTTCGCATTTCAGGTCAAGTGACCCTAATTACATTTGTAAAAGTTCATATTTTTTGGTAATGGCTCAAGTTAATCCCATGATAAAAAAGTTAAAAATAAAAAAACACATAATTTTTTGAGTTTAGTTTTTGTAACTTGATAAATACTCTAAAGTGCCTAGAAAAAAAATGTAAAATTTTAATCTTTAATAAAAAAAACTTTTTAAAGATTTTTTTAATTTAATAATTAATATTACATAATTCAATATATTAAAAAACTGAAAGCTACTCAACACTTTTTTTTTTTCATATTAATTTTCTTCAAAAAAGGAAAAAAGAAAAAGTTATAACTTTTGTGCTTTACTTTACCATTTTGTTTTTTTTCATTTTTCTTTTGCATTCTAAAGCTTAGGTGTGAGGGTCAAACACTGAAAAGCAAGCATCAGAAAAAAAAAAATCCCATCTTGATTTCTTGTTTAAAAAGAAATAACCTCACCAACTCTATAAATATACTGAATTTCCCATTTCAGTTTTCCCTCAAAGCTATCATCTTTTTCATTTCGCAGCACCGATCGCAGGGAAAAAGGCGAAGACGACGACATGCACTTATACAATGCGTGGCTGCCGCCGCCGCTGGCAGAGGAAACCAAGAAAGAGAAACAATCGTTTTCTCGGGTAGTTAGCTCCGTCAAGGACTTGTATCGCCCCGATGACCCCGAATCTGTTTACTCTACTCTCAAATGGATTTCTGTCATCGAGCTGTAAGAGCTAATTTGTTTTGTTTATCTTTTTTTCTTTTTTTGTCATTTGATGTTTATTCATGAAGATAGGGAGTTATTTGAACATGAATTCACTTGTTTAAATAAAAAGTGAGTCTCTGTGGATTTGTCTCTTTGGGGAATGCATTAATTCTAGTTCCAAGGTAGAAGGTGACTTTGCATTCGAGGATTCAGAAGTTTAATCTTAGTACAAAAAGTATACTGATAAAGTGTGGTTTATGGATAATTATGTTAAGGGTTTTAACTGAATTGCTTAGCTGGGCGTGAATTCAGTTAGCAGTGGCTGCTCAGGAGAGTTGGGAAGCTAAAGGGCATAGATTTGGAGCCAACTTTATAATATATGATATGATATTGCTCCCTTCATTGCGAATATTTGGAGATTGGAAGTGTTTGTTTCTCTGTTATGTCATTCGTCATTTTTTTTTTTTAATCTCTTCAGGTTACTGTGTTGTAAATTGATCACTCTTATATCTATACGGGCTTGTCTATGTATTGAAAAACATAAATTGGATGGAATGATGCTGCCTCTATAATGTCTAAATCCTTTTCAGTTTTTAAGTCCGTCTATCTCAAGTTGGTTATAGCATTGGAAACTGACTGATTCCATTTTGTTTTGTAGTTTCATTAAGGCCAAAAGTGATATATCTTTGGAAGATGTAGCTACACTTCTACAAATGGGATTGGAAATATTCCATAAGTCTGAGAACAAGCTTTATGTACAGGTGGTGCATTTTATACTTGAAAATATTTATCATAACATCCATGGTTCTCTCATCCTTTTTCTTTTTCCTAAATGATGGTTTCTTTTCTGTATATTAGGTTAGATGGGGGAATATCTTAGTCCGAGTCCTTAATAGGTATCGAAAGAAGTTGTCTTTGAAAGTTCAGTGGCGGCCTCTGTATGATACCCTTATTAATACACATTTCACGAGGTTAGTTTTATTGTATTAGAAATGTTGAGATGGCATCAATTACTACAGATATGATATATTGCAGATCGTAATGTTCAAATTGTATATTTTAAAGCTGATATTTGTTGGTGGATGCCATGTTTACTGCGAATCCTACTTCCTTCCTCGCTTCCTTCATTCCCCTCTATCTTGCCATGTGTATGGATAAGATTTAAGCTACCATTATGGCATTGCAGTATGGAGCAAAATAAAATGTTGTCTTAATAGGAAAGAATTTCTTCAAATTTCAGTTAAATAGTGCACTTCTTTTTCCCCGTCTGTTACTATTATCTTAGAGATTATTATGATTGAATTGCTGTTGCGTGTTCTTGTCATTTATTTCTTAGTTTTGTAAACTTTACATGGTGTTGTATATAAATTTTTTATCAGCAGGTGTTGTGTTGGATTATGTATGTTTTACAGGAATACAGGTCCAGAAGGATGGAGATTGAGACAGCGTCATTTTGAGACTGTTACTTCCCTTGTTCGATCATGCCGACGGTTCTTTCCACCAGGTTCTGCGTTTGAGATCTGGTCAGAGTTTAGGCAAGTTCTTTGGGGCACTCTTTTAAATTTTGAATTAGTTTGAGATATATTGCATTTCCAAATGTTCATGTTGCATTTCCAAATGTTCATGTTGCATTTCCAAATGTTCTACATGAAGGAAAATTCAAACTCAGTTCCAGCTGATTCAGTTTAGACTTTAGTGGCATATGGTCAAATTCTCTGTGGAATGAGTTTTATTTAAGACCACTTGTATTTGCTGATAAAAAAATTAAGACCTCTTATATTTTGCTTCTTCTTTTTCCAATTATTATATTGATTTTCTCAATATAAGAACAGGAATTGAATTTTAGTAGTTATTTGATTTTTAAACTGTTTTCTCTCACTAAAATATAGAGGTCTATCTATTCGTTTCAGCTTCAAAGTATATGCATGTAGCATGTTCATATGTTACAAAAGTTCTTATGACCCTCTTGAAAGAAAAAGGTGGATGCAACTTGAGAATTTACTGCTAAAAGAATAAAGATCATTGCCTGAGAAGAAATTAACATGGTCAATTTGATCATTCTGAGCTCAGAAAAAATTGAAATTTTTATTTCCTTACCATTAGGAAATCATAGATTTTGTGGAACACTGATTTGCTTAAGACTTGTCTGTTCTTGCTACCGGTGACGTAGAATTATTTGCTTGAAGGTATGTGTAAATAATTCTTGTTTACAAATTTTCAGATCTCTTTTGGAAAATCCATGGCATAATTCATCCTTTGAAGGATCTGGATTTGTGAGACTGTTCCTTCCCACAAACTTGGACAACCAGGACTTCTTTTCAGAGTAAGGATCAGTTTTTGGAACTATTAATGTTTATGGGTTTCAAAATCGAGCATTTTATGAAAATTAATTCCTAATTATTTTCATGGCAGTAATTGGATTAGAGAGTGCATTGAATTGTGGGACTCAATTCCCAACTGTCAATTCTGGAATAGTCAATGGACTGCTGTTATAGCTCGTGTTATAAAGAACTACAGCTTCATCAACTGGGAGAGTTTTATTCCTTCCCTTTTCACTAGATTCTTAAATATGTTTGAGGTGGGTAAATAGGTTCTTCAAGTGTTATTTATTTTTTTATCATTACAGTTTCATTTAATTTCTACATTTCAAATTGTTGTCTAATGAATCTTATTTGAGAGTCTACAAGTAAAAAACAGTAGTCAGGGAAAACCATTAATTTTTCAATCAATTAGTCCTTGGGATTGTGCATGAAAACGTCACTAAGATGCATAAGTTGTCATTTCTGCTTGATTTCCTTTTGATTTTTCTCTCTCTGTCCCCAAACGCCTTTTCCTTGTTTTTTTTGTTCTCTTTGGAACTGATGTCCTAATTGCTTTTGTTACTCTTCTATAAGTGTTTCAGTTTTATCATGCTAATTACTTTCTTATGTTTGAAAATGCCAGGTTCCTGTGGCAAATGGAAGTGGATCATATCCTTTTTCTGTTGATGTTCCTAGAAATACGAGGTTCTTGTTTTCCAACAAAACAGTAACACCCGCAAAGGCCATTGCAAAATCAATTGTAAGACAAATATGCTATCGGCTGTCTTTTGCTTTGTTCTTTAATTGGTTCCAAATATTGTGCCTAATAAGATCTTTTGTGCTGTGTGTTACTGTCATATTTGCAGGTGTATTTACTAAAACCTAGTAGTTCAGCACAAGAGCACTTCGAGAAATTGGTCAACCTCTTAGAACAGTTTGTTTACCAACATTTTCAATGACATTATTGTTTTCAAGCTATATGTGTTGATTTGTTGGTTCTTAGGTTGTTGTTGGTTTTTTAGATATTACCATCCTTCCAATGGCGGTCGCTGGACTTATTCATTAGAGCGGTTCTTGTTTTATTTGGTGATTACATTCCAAAAGCGGTTACAACACGAGCAGCAGTATGGATCTTCTTGTGATATACATTAGTCATTTATTTGCTTCAGTGTATACCCTATTTATAAATTCACTGATTGCAGGAACACTGATAACAATAGGCTGGCTGAACTTTATCTAGCAAAATCAGAAAGGAGTGCTTTTATCAAAGTGATGCTAAGGCTAATTGATCGTGGTCAATATAGCAAAAATGAACATCTTTCAGAAACTGTTGCTGCAGCAACGTCAATCTTATCCTATGTGGAGCCTTCTTTGGTTCTTCCATTTCTAGCATCTCGATTCCAAATGGCCTTGGAGACGGTTAGTAATTTTGTGTGCAGATATCTATGTTAGTAGCATTGATGTTTTTGTTGATTATAATAGTTTTCCAGTACCAACTATTGCTTTTTCTTTTTAGTACATTTTCCTGATGGGTTGTAGAGCTCTCTTCTCATTAAAGCATGTTTCTTTCATCTTTTAACTTCTGTTTATCAACTATTGTGTCTAGGCAGATGACTGCCACACACCAGTTGAAAACTGCTGTGATGTCAGTGGCATTTGCTGGGCGTTCTCTTTTCTTCACATCGCTATCAACTCCTGATAAGCCTGCAGAACTTGGTGGTGGTAGCGGTGATGATGTTTATCTTGATTTGCTTATGATTTCATTGTCAAATGCACTACTTGGTATGGATGCAAATGATCCTCCTAAAACCTTGGCGACGTTGCAGTTGATTGGTTCCATATTTTCCAATGTAAGCTCTAAGTGCCTGCTATCCATTTCAAAGTTGCCTCAAATGCAGGTATCCCATGGAAATACAAAGTGTCTTTGTTTCTGATTAACTTATAATTGCAGATGGCTATCCTGGATGATGAGTTGACATTCATGCCCATGATCCGCTTTTCTGAATGGCTGGATGAATTTCTGTGCCGCCTATTTTCTTTACTTCAACATTTGGAACCAAACAGTGTTGTGTAAGTAATAATGTCTTCTCTTGTATCACATTATGTATAATGCAGAAATGCACATCAGCTTGGATTGATTTTATCATATCCTCCTTTTGCTTTTAAATAGTCCAATAGGAGGATATCAAACGAATATCTTCGCCCATCAAAGATTTTTACTTTGTATTGATTGCTGGTTTTACAGGAATGAAGGTCTCCCTTCTTCGGCAACATCTGGAACATTTCTGGTGGAGGATGGTCCTTACTACTATTGCATGCTTGAAATCTTGCTTGGGAGGCTTTCAAAATCACTATATAATCAGGTTTTTCTTTTAGCTTTGAATGTGAGGTTCACCTATTTTGTTTGGGACATCATTTTATAAAGAACTTTCTTTATTTTCAATCATTAACAGGCTTTGAAGAAAATTTCAAAGTTTGTGAGGTCAAATATTCTTCCTGGGGCAATCGCAGAGGTTGGGCTACTTTGTTGTGCCTGTGTTCACTCAAATCCTGAAGAGGCAGTTGTTCACCTTGTTGAGCCAATTTTATTGTCTGCTATGTCCTCTTTGAAAGGAACGCCTGTTACTGGATTTGGAGGGAGAGGACTGCTGGATGCTTCAGTTTCAACCAAGGTTTCTTTGCTTGTGAATGGTGCTCTTGATTAACTTCTGCATTACTTCCAGATCCCTGTATTAGATGTTGATTTCTGTTTTCCAACTTTTTATTTCTTGTTAGGCAAAACCCTCTCTCTCTCCAGCTCTTGAAACTGCAATTGATTATCAATTGAAAATATTATCAGTTGCCATCAGCTATGGTGGTCCTGCACTGCTTCGTTGCCAGGATCAATTCAAGGAAGCAATTGTTTCTGCATTTGATTCCCCCTCTTGGAAGGTTTTTGTTCTCTTTTATTTATTTATTTATTTATTTTCTCACAGCAATTGTCCTTTTGTACATGTTATACAAATATCTTGTCCAACTATGCACCAAGTTTCTTGATTATTTTCTCCTCCTTTGGTTTTTAATTTTCTATTTTCTCATGACAGGTTAACGGAGCCGGTGATCACCTTCTTCGGTCTCTACTTGGAAGCCTTATCCTTTATTATCCTATTGATCAATACAAGTATGTTTGCTTCATTCGTTGGCTTGCAAAGTTGTGGTTAATTATATTTTATCTATGATTTGTCTATGAATATAAAAATGCAACTTCTGGTTTTTAGATGCACGTTGCATCACCCTGCTGCTGCTGCATTAGAGGAATGGATCAGCCCAAAAGATTTTTCTGATTCTGCACCATTGACAGGTCCCAAGTGGCATATTCCAAGTGATGAAGAAGTTCAATTTGCTAATGAACTTTTGATTCTCCATTTTGAATCAGCTTTAGATGATCTTTTAAGAATATGTCAAAACAAGATCCACTCTGACCCAGGTAATGGCTGTAGTTTTTTTCCTCTGTAGACATTTAGTGGTGGCTGAACATTTGAGTTTAAGGGGCTTAGATAATTAATGACATAGAAGACTGGTACTATTAGTTAACTCTTCAAGAATTTTTGCAATTTATGAAGTTTGTCATGAACATCTACATATGGTACTTATTTAGATTCTAAATTCAGCATAATCTTTTAAACTTCTTAGTTTAGTGGTTAACTTTTCCTTATAGTCATTGAAAGTGTGCATTTTTTTTTCTAATATACAATTATATCCTTTCACATTTAAATACTATTCAAATGCAGGCAATGAGAAAGAGCACTTGAAAGTGACTCTTTTACGTATTGATTCTGTACTGCAAGGCGTTCTATCTTGCTTGCCTGATTTCTGTCCATCTTCAAGAAATGGCATGATTGAAGATTCTAGTCATACTTCCTTTTTAATTGCTGGAGCTACAGGTGCAAGTGTTGGCAGTATCCAACTTCGGGAAAAGGCTGCTGACGTTATGCATGTGGCCTGCAAGTAATATTCCATTTTCTACATTCCCCACAATATTGTTTGTTCAATATTGGACTGTTAGTTTTGCTTAATATTATCAATTTTTGATATATTTGTAGATACTTATTAGAGGAAAAGTCAGATGACAGCATCCTATTTATTCTCATCATACGTATCATGGATGATCTGGGAAACTATGGTAATGAACACTGCATCCTCGTGGAATAAATTGCTTGAAGTTGTGGGAGATGCCATTACTAATTTGTTAATTTTATTTAGTGTATATTTTTTCTGTCACATTATGACTCACCTTCTTGACATCATCCGCTCTTCTGCCTCCATGTCATTTAGGAATTTTGGAATATGATGAGTGGTCAAATCATAAGCAGGCTTGGAAGTTGGAATCTGCTGCCATTATAGAACCTCCAGTAAATTTTATTGTGTCTTCCCATTCTAAAGGAAAAAGGAGGTTAAAAGACTTATCCTGATGTCTCTTTTAGTTGAATACTGATTACAGAACAATGATCTTTGCATTTAATTCTGAACATAATCTTGCATTCTAGGCCTAGGTGGGCACTTATCGACAAGGCATACATGCACAGTACATGGAGATCATCACAATCATCTTATCATTTGTTTCGTACGAGTGGAAACTTCTCTCCATCAGACCATGTAACTCTCCTGATGGATGATCTTCTAAAGCTCTCCCTGCATAGCTATGAAACTGTCCGCATGTGAGTACCTGGTTTTTGATCTCTATTGCATGATGGAACCTATATAAAGTTTCTTTCTCCATGTTATTCATTAAAGTGAATCTAACTTTAATACTGCAAGAAGAACATAATGTATCCATACATGTTTTAAGATGATTAAGGCCACCATATTGGTGCCTTATGCATGGAAGTGATATTATTCTAGTCAATGTCCTGAATTCTAAATTTGATGCTGATTTTGAGGTGCAGTTTTAGAGGTGAGTGTTTAATGATCATACTTTGGAAGTTACCATTCCTGACTTGGGCTGAATTTATAGGTCAAAACCAATGATACTTTTTTTAGGGGGTTAGTTTTGGATCATGGATGATATTTATTACTACCTCCAGTCTATTTTAGTTGTCCTTTTTACTTTTTGCACACAACTTTAGGTAATGCTTTTATATCTCATATGAATGATAATTAAAATTTTTTCATAAAAAAATACTCAACAAGGACTAAGTATAGGAAAAAATTTTAATTGTCATTCATATGCTGTATAAAAGAATTACCTAAACTTTGTGGAAAAGTAAAAGAGACAACTAAAATGAACTGGAGGTAGTACTTGAATCCAATGAATTTTTTTGGTTAGGTTTGGATCCAGCATATGTATGCTAAAATATGTATATTTTTCATATCTGATATGGCCTGTTTGCTTGTTTCCAGACTTGCTGGAAAATCTCTGTTGAAGATAATCAAGAGGTGGCCATCTTTGATTTCAAAGTGTGTGCTCTCTCTTACCGAGAACTTGAGAAACCCCAGTTCACCAGAATATGAGGTCCTCGGCTCTTGTGCTGTGCTTTCAACACAGACAGTTCTCAAGCATTTAACAACGGTAATCACTGAACCTGAAGTTGGTCTAATCAGATAAAAAAGGGTTGTCTTTTCTTACATCTTTTCTCTTATTTCAGGATCCAAAGGCATTCTCTTCATTTCTTCTTGGTATTCTTTCAAGGTGATCCGAGTTTCATCCATTGCCAATTTTGGTTGGTTTTATTTTTAAAGTTTAATTAATTCACAAAATTACACCCTGTTGATTTTGTCTAATCCTTATCCAATTTGTAGCTCCCATCATGAAACGCTGAAAGCCCAAAAAGCAATCAATGAGGTAAGTTTTCATGTTTCAATAAGGAGGCTCTACTTTTGAGTTGGATTTTTTAATAATCTTTTTGGCCAACATTTTAGTTATTATTATTATTATTTTTGGGCTTTGTTCTAATAATTTGTTTGGTCAGCAGCTTTTTGTCAAATATAACATCCACTTTGCGGGAGTGTCAAGAAGCATGATAAGGACTGTGGATAATCGTCCAGATGGACTGGATTTTATGAATTTGGTTTCTCAGATTGGTTCTCTAAGTTTTGATTCTACTAGTTTGCATTGGCGGTAAATATCTAACCATTTGGCTGCTTGATACATAAAAATTTTTTGTTGTTGTGTGCTATTTTGACCTATTTAGTGAGCACATTGCATATGGATTATTAGGCATTTGACTTTGGTGAGCAGTTCCAAATGTGCAAAGAATAAAGATTGAATTTAGATGTGTATTTTGAGAAATTGTAAATCTGCTAGACTTGAAATTCAGTGTTATGGAATACAAGGGCTCAATATCTTTTGTTTTATTTTACAGGTATAACCTGATGGCTAACAGAGTTCTGCTCTTGTTGGCCATGGCATGCCAGAATGATCCAAACTTCTCTTCAACAATCCTGAGTGAAACTGCTGGTAAGCGTTTTTCTTGGTCCACAAGTGTGCCTTTGTAGTCTACCAGCAATATTTCCATGAATAGTTGCTGCATACAGCATTTAAAATCTGCATCATTAATGTTGTCATTTGATGCCTGACCAGGTCACTTCTTAAAAAATTTGAAGAGTCAACTTCCCCAGACAAGGATACTTGCAATCTCAGCTCTAAATATACTATTGAAAGATTCACCTTATAAGATGTCATCTGATGATCAACCTATGTTTTCTGAAAATTTGCAAGAAAATACAAAGTCATCCCTTGAAGGAGCATTAAGAGAAATTTTTCAGGAAGAGGGATTTTTTAGTGAGACCTTGAATAGTCTGTCTCATGTTCATATAATCACTGATGCTGATGGCGCATCTTCTAGAGGAAATCATGGAAACACTTCCTTTCAAAGCCTGGCTGACAAATCAATCACCCGTTTTTATTTTGACTTTTCTGCTTCATGGCCACGCACTCCTAGTTGGATCTCATTATTAGGAAGTGATACATTCTACTCAAACTTTGCAAGGATATTTAAGCGGCTAATACAAGAATGTGGTGTACCTGTTTTATTAGCACTTAAAAGTGCACTGGAGGAGTTTGCTAAGGCCAAGGAAAGGGCTAAACAGTGTGTTGCTGCTGAGGCTTTGGCTGGAGTTTTGCATTCTGATGTTAATGGGCTTTTGGAGGAATGGGACAGCTGGATGATGGTCCAGTTGCAGAATGTAATTCTTGCTCAATCAGTGGAATCAACACCTGAGTGGGTAGCTTGCATACGGTATGCAGTTACAGGAAAAGGAAAGCATGGAACAAAAATTCCTCTTCTGAGGAAACAAATATTGAAGTGTTTGTTGACGCCTTTACCTCCAACAGTAACCAGCAGCATAGTTGCAAGGCGCTATGCTTTTATTTCAGCGGCACTCATAGAAATATCCCCGCAGAAAATGCCACTAACTGAGATCCAACTTCACAAGGAACTTCTGAATGAATTGCTGAGTAACATGTGCCATTCATCAGCCCAAGTAAGCATGCCCTTTAACTACATATTTGCTCACGCTCAATACAATTTGTTGTGTGGGCAAGCATGTGATCCTGGTTTCTGTCTCCATTTCTCTCCTTTTCTCTGTTATATTGATGCAAAAGGAGAAGATTTCTAAATTGTGCCCTTCCGTTGCTTGGGTAGTTGGCTGATTTGAGAAGTTGTAAATGTTTTTCCTTCAAAATTAAAGTTTTAACAAAAATTCTCTCTTTATTTTTAAGCTTTGACTAATTCCAAAAGAATAGAAAGGAATGTCTTGTGCAGTTATTGGTTTAGAGAATGTAATTATGGTCCCCGTAAATACGGGTGAAATTTGAAACTGTTCTCTTGATCATGTTTTTCATTCAAACATATTTTGTTGAACAGGTAAGAGAAGCAATTGGGGTTACCCTGTCTGTTTTGTGCTCTAACATTCGGCTTTATATGTCATCTGTGCAATACCATTCACATGAGAGGGAGATCACTGACGTTGATAACCAGCTTAAGGAGGAAAATTGGGTCCAATTACTAACAGAAAGAGCATCTGAACTTGTTGTGAACATTCAGAACTCCAGTTTGTGTGACATTTTAAATCCATCAGCAGATGCAGATACTCCAAATGGATATCAAAATGGTGATTCACAAGATGATGTCAAATGGATGGAAACGGTATCAATTTGAATACTATTTGATAGTCTCTTATTAATCTTTTTAAGAATTATTCTCAATAAAATCTTCTTATCTCTGATAAATTTATTTTTCCTAACTTTTGCAGTTATTTCACTTTATCATCTCAGCCTTGAAGTCTGGTAGATCTTCATATTTGCTTGATGTAATTGTTGGGCTCCTTTATCCTGTAATTTCCTTGCAGGTGTGTGGAGTACAAACCCCCTCCCCTCCCTCTTTTTCTCTAAGATTGCTACTTGGGTGCTGGATTCTCTTGTTTCATATTGTTCTCCATTGCTTTGTATCTGATTTTTTATTTTTTATGAAAGGCACTTTGTATCTGATTGTTCAGTTATCCTACGTAGTAATTGGGCTTAGTTAACCATATGAAAAAGATTGAGGTCATTATGAAGAAAGTGAAAATGACCATAATATCTGAGATAATATTCTGAAAGAAGATGTCAAATAAATGTTACTTTTGATTGATTATGTTAATTATAACCATTTCAAAAGTCTATTTTTCTCTGTTGTCTATTTATTTCATACTCCATTGGAAATGCTGATCCCAACCCCGTCCCCCCCTTGGTGTGTCTGTTTCTTCTAGCAGTTAACTTGCCTTTGGATTGAGTCTTCTTAACCATCTTGACTTCTATATCTGAGAATGCTATTGGTATTTTTTTGAAGGAAACATCAAATAAAGATCTGTCAACATTGGCAAAGGCAGCTTTTGAATTGCTAAAATGGAGGGTTTTATGGGGACCCCATCTCCAGCAGGCTGTTTCTGTTATTCTTTCATCTGCAAATGATTCTAACTGGCGAACCAGATCAGCAACCCTTACATATCTACGAACTTTTATGTTCAGGTATAATGCATTTATGAATCAGAATCCTTTGAGATTCTTGTATATAGATTTTTCTTGATAATACACTTGGTACATGGCCATCTTCTGCCACTAGGTTGAGAAATCACTTTTCATGGTTTAGATGCTAAAATTGTATGGTTTCTGATAACAGGCACACTTTCATTCTATCAAATGCTGATAAACAAAAAATCTGGAAAACAGTGAAGAAGCTGCTCCAAGACAGCCAAGTGGAGGCAAGTTCCTGGTGATTCTTTTCATCAAATTAGTAGAATTGTTGGTGTAAATGATTTTTGAGAAACAATTAAGTTTAATTCCTAGGAGAAAAGTACAAAACACTTGCAGTAGTTCGGTCCCAAGGTCATTCTTCTATCAATTATGTTGGATTTATCTTTTGAAGGCTTTTGAAGAATTACAATCCTTATGTAAGAAATGAGATATTATGCCTTTCAATTGAAACTGCTACATTTTGCTCAGGTAAGAGAGCATGCAGCCGCGGTTCTAGCAGGCCTGATGAAGGGTGGGGATGGAGATTTAGCTAGGGAATTCCGTGAAAGAGCTTACACGGAGGCAAATGCTATTAAGAGGAGGAGAAAACAGAGGTTGTTTCCATATCTCTTGTTTTCTTTCATTGTTGATTGAATGGACACTTTTATATTAGTAAGTCTTTGTTTAATATAACTTGGAAGTAGAGAAATGCTAATAAAAGTAGGTATTATTGCTTATGGTGAGGACTAGACATGCCTTTGCCTGTCTGGTTTTTTCAATACACATGGAATCATCAATGTCACTTTTTTGTGAAGTCATGAGGAATTTTTAAATCTAAGGCAAACGGCTTGGCTTCCCTATAAGAAAAAGGAAGGCACTTTATTGTCTCATTTACTTCTTTTTGTCTAAAATGAGCAAAGTTACATGTAAACTCTAGGCAGGCCCAATGAGCATTTCTTCAGCTTGGATGGAAACTATATGCTACATTCCACATGAGATTTTTGTTAGTAATTTTTCATTTTGTCAACTATTGACTAAATTAATGCAGGCGCAGATTCTATTTATGTATTTTCTTTATTTATTTTGAAAGGAGGCATATGTGTATCACAAGAGCTTTCCATGCTATAGCAGCATGGACATTTAGCTGGTATGCATAACATGGTATATGCTGATTCTGAAGATCTTTACGTTATGGATGCAGGAGTACAACCGCGGGTCAGCCCATAGCATCTGTACATGGTGCAGTGCTTGCCTTGGCAGCTTCTGTGTTATCAGTTCCATATGACATGCCAAGGTAAGTGTTAATTTATGTTCTAGATAATTTTACTGTAATTTTTCATCCTAATGAGCGGTTTATTTTCCCTTTTCAGTTGGCTGCCCGATCACGTTACGTTACTGGCACGTTTTTGTGGGGAGCCATCACCTGTGAAATCGACGGTGACAAAAGCAGTTGCTGAGTTCCGACGCACTCATGCAGATACATGGAATTTTCAAAAAGATTCTTTCACTGAAGAGCAGCTTGAGGTATCCATATACCATCTAACTTCCAAGTTGCAAGAGATTTCCTATTTTGACTACTTCTGTCTTACATTGGTCTAATTAATGCTTGCAGGTTCTGGCAGATACTTCTTCGTCGTCATCGTATTTTGCTTGAAGTATACTTCTCTCCCTGTGAGATAGAAGATCATACAGAAACATGAGCGGTGGTAGTAGTAGGAGTGAGAAAATTATCATTTTCATTTATTGGTTTTACTCAAAACATTGTGATTAACCATTATTCATGATATGAGTTTTATTTAAGCATTACCTGTTATTATTATTATTGATACATTATACACACATGCCTGTTATAAATTTGTCATAAGAAGCTTATTATTGCCCATGAAGTAAGGATGCTTGCCTCCATAACCTTTATTTTGGAAGCCTCCTTAAACTACATAGGATTTATAAGATCATCAGACGGTATATCCCATAGGACACATTCAGTATTGAATATGCTGGACATATTCCTAATGTCTTTTCCCCCATCGGATTCCTCACCATTTTCATCCTCTAATTTTTCATGCAACCTTCCTTGTTCCCCTGCTGTGCACGTGCTACCAGTGCACAAACTCTGATCCCATGGTGATACGGCCCCTTCGTTGCCAAAAGATGTTGTGCCATACTGGTATCCAGAAAGGGTTGATGGGAAAATACTTCCGCCCCCTGCAAGGTTAGCAGAGGTTAAGCCGGCATTGTCCCATGGCTTACCCGAGGGTAACGAATCAGTTTCCTGTATTGCCCTTGATAAGTTAAGCTTGATCTTGTCAACTGTATCATCTTTTTCCTCATGTTTACTGCTGATGTAAGGGACAGTGGTGGTTCCTACTGCTGTGTTGGGTTGGTGGAGCTGGAATTCGACACGTTTCTTTGTGAGGAGGTGGAGCATCTCATCCTTGAAGCAGCCCAACGCTGCTTCGGCCAGATGAGCCACCTGTGGTGGAGCCAATGTGGTGGCTATCTCAGCCATGAGGTGAGAGAAAGGCTTGTGGGTGACTGGATCAATCCCCATGCCAGAAAGCTTCTTCTTTAGCTTAGTGTTCCAGTGATTCTTAACGTCATTGTCAGTCCGGCCAGGTAGCTGAGCTGCAATCAGTGACCACCTGCAGGGAGGGAGGCACTCCCATGTAGAAGTCAATTGATAAATGAGAAGCAAAATGGTATCTTTAGAGTGTATCTATCTTCTATTAGAGGAGGCCTCGAACAACACCATACCTGTTGCCGAGAACAGAGTGAAGTTTGACAATAGTCTGCTCCTCTGCATCAGAGAATTGGCCATGTTTAAGGTCGGGGCGGAGGTAATTAGTCCACCTGAGCCGACAACTCTTCCCACACCTTTGGAGACCTAGTAGGAAATTAAGAAAGTTTTAGATAAGTGGTGTGTCGGTTGTGATAGGACTTAATTAATTAGTGGAGTAGTAAAGGAGTGAGAGAGAGGGAAGAGAAGAGGTACCGGCGTTCTTGGGAATGAGTCGCCAGTTACGGGTGCCATGTTGGGCAATGTAAGAGGAGAGCTTATTGTCTTCCTCAGGAGTCCATTGTCCCCTCTTCACAGTGTCCTTCTCACAACAAGGAATTCGACCCATGTCTCCTTTTTTCCCCTTGAGCCTTAACAATTTGTTAAGAAAAGAATTAATGTATGTAAAAACAAATAGAGGGGCAGCAGAGTAAAAAGAGAGTGAATAAAATTAAGAAAAAGGGAAGAGGTTATATAATTGGGGGATGCATGGAAGGTGCATGGTTTTATTAAAGAATTCAACGCCATTGAGCGTGTGAGAGAGTGGCCGGTAGCTCACCCAAATGGGGAGTGGTCAACTCCTCCCTCTCTCTCTCCCCTTCTCTCTTCTTGACTGCATCTGGGTCTTGGGTGGGTGGCTTTCCGCTTTGCTCACACAAAACCACCCCTACAACATTGTTCCCTTGCTTGTTGCACGTATTTGCAGATTTCTTTTTCCTGTTCTTGCGCACAATCATATGTCTTCTCCAACCCACGAGTGGATTGTTTCCCATGCTTACTTGAGCGGGCCGGCCTTTTTAGACTATAAATTTCTGCCTTCAAATTGACTAATAAATAAATGCTTTCATGTTCAGAGGAGAATATTCTCGATGCAACGTAATGGAAAAAGTTACCAATAGAGAATTTCTTTCTTTGTTGCATTTCATGCAATGCAATGCAGTGCAGTTCCAATCCCACAATGAATAGAGGTCAAAAGCAGTTGTACACAAAACAATTGCCATTACATAGCTATCAAAACCAAAACACTTAACATTTTTCTAATGTATACAGTTTCACCAATTCGCCATTAAATTTTAAATCAAAGTTTTCCACCAAAGGTGACAACGACTGTGATACCTATTCAGCAATACCAACTGAACAAGCCCAACCAGATAAATGGACAATTCTCTGCCATCTAGTCTAGGAACGAATGAAAATATATACAGCAGCAGCATGTGCTCCAACCAATAACCTTTTTCTTCTCTTTGGTTCAAAAATCCACTCCATTTCACTGCTCCTTCCTTTGTTGGTTATGTTCCCGTTTAATTCTTATCTGCACAATTTCATTCAGAACATTCATGTCTTAAATACTGACAAGACAACTATCAAACTAGAAACACAAATTCCAGGCAGGTAATTGACAACAGACCAGTAGGATCTTCATGTACAAAGAAACTTGCAGCAACTATGAGATAGCAAAGAATAAGCATTAGTCCTTTGAAGTAATTTGAAGTTCCTTCCTGCACCCAAAAAAACAATTAAGGTTCACACATTTTCAAAAGTTTTGTCCCTGTGCAGATTGTAACATCACCCACTGATAGAAAGAATAGATGATTTGTTCCCCACAGACCTGCAGAAAGAAAGCTACTACAATAACAGTTATGAAGAGGGTTGCTGTCTCAAAAAGTTGGAAGTTCAAGTCCATTTGGCGTCCCATCATCCACCCAATAACCACACAGAAAGGAATCTGCAGTTACAGCATAATACAAACGTCAGAATACACGCAAGGTAAAGAACTTGCACATCAAGGATTCAAGAGTTGTCTTAATTTAGAGAAGAGTAGCTTTACCGCCATCTTGCACATAATTGTTTCAAGCATACATGACTAACTACGACGATGAATATCTATCATGACCACTCAACTCAACAGACATTGATAACAAAAATATAAATGTGGGAAAAGATATTGGGGCAAAAGGGGCTACTACTAATGCAAAAAACCTACACCAAACATAGATATCTGTGTTGAAGAACCTATTGCAACTCCCAATGATATGTCCTGCAAAAAAAAAAATAATAATAATAATAATAATTAGTATCCCATAGTATGCTATAGAAAGAAAGAACGAGAGCTAGGAAAATTACATACAAGCTTGTCTTTCATGGCAAACATGATAGCACTAGCATGCTCTGCAGCATTCCCAACAATTGGGAGCAAGATAACGCTAATAAAGGCAATTGGTATGTCCCATGCATCAGATGTTCCCTAAAAAACATGATAACGAAACTAAGTTGAATTCATACATGATTAACTCACCACTTAATTCAAGACATAATAAAGATTCGGAAAAGCAGAAAGGAAAGAAAAAAAAAATGATCCTCATGAATTAAAAAGGTGACACTGGATGTCAATATTTTTTGCTAAAATTTATATCTAACAAAAAGAAGAAAGGGTACTAAATATTACCTTTATGGCATCAACCAGATACTCAGATAGGATTGAAATCCAAGCTGTCATAATTGCAAGCCAAATCACTGATTCCCATTTAGATATCTCTGGAGCCTCACCATCATCTTCATCATTATCCACATTCTCCCCATTCTGACTGACTTCCTGATTTCATAACATTTCGTACAGCCCTTCATTATTTTATACCACATACATATATAGAGAGGGAGAGAGTCAAGATTGAGTAAGTAAAAAATGACAGCAAACAACAACCAACAACCAACCTGATTAATGGGAACATAGGTGTCTTTTGGACTCTTTAACTGGAAAACAAGATAGGCAACATAGGCCACAAGCATGATACAACTGCTGAATCTCGAAAGAGCCAACTCTGACTTCCCAGCATGCACCTCAGTGTGAGTATAGTGAAGGACTGCTGGAAACAGCAAGCCCATGACTGCCATCAACAGCAGTCCTGAATTCACAACTGCTGTTGCCTGCATGTCCGCTTAGCTCAGCTTTCAAATAAAGGGAGAGAAGCATAAAGAGAACAAAGAAAATCAGGAGGTACTGAGAGATACCTACCTTGTTAAATTCCTGCTCCTTTCTATGAAAAACAAGACCACCACAGAAGAAAGCACATCCAAGAACCAGCAACATGTTTGACAAAATTGAGCCTAACAATGACAGCTGCACAACGCGCATCATCCCATTTTTCAGTGCATAAATCGATATAATCATTTCCGTTGCATTTCCAAACGTAGCATTTAGCAGAGCCCCAACTGCATATTGCTCAACGTATAAAGATCATTGAAGAGAGTAAATTGCTAAATTTATAGATTATAGGAGTAATGTTGAAGTAGATTCTGAAGAAAGTGACCATGAATGTTTCAGAGATGCTGTTTTCCGAAATGAACAACCACTTAATTGCACACATAGCATACAAGACAGTGCAAGAACTATGGCAAGCTTTCATAAAGGAAATAGTTTCCTTCCAGTTAATAATATCAATAAGAAATGCATTAAGATTAAGATCTTCTAAGACGATACCTGTAGGCCCAGTGAAAAATGCCAGCTGCCTGAATCAGAGCAATAAAAAGAAATGTCAGTTAACAAAAATGATGAGTCTTATCAAAAGAGAAACTTGATAAAAAAAACTATGATTCCGTACTCTGTGGCATAACCCAAACGCTCAGCCAAGGGTGTTATACCCAATAAGCTTAGAAAGAAGACCCAACCCTGTAATCAACCTCTGCATCAGTAAGCACATATCAAACGCACCATGCCTGGTAAGATAAAGAGTAACAGACCACTAGAACTCACATTATGACCGCTCAATTTATGAACCAGGATTGCCAGAGGCCCGAAAGGCATAAGCAAGTTGAGTTTGTTTGAGAAAACTACAGTCTTTATGCTCCTACATACTCCATTCCTTATTATTTTACTACCACCAACTGGAAAACTACCAGAAAGTGCTCCAAGTTCAACTGAATTGACAGAAGGTGTCTTTTGATCATCTGTTTGCGGGGGAAAGAGGCTTTCTTCGTCAAATTCATGTACGGACTGATCATGTAGCGATCCCATCTGATTGATATATACATATATATTGAGCATGTTTCCATTAGAATCAAACCGTTCAAGACCTTAACGAAATGGCATATCTTGAACTTACTTCAAGGTGGGGTTGAACCCCGACCATTTGTAGCTTGTAATCCATCTTCAAGTATTAAAATCAGAATAAGTTGGCGACACCCATGAACAAAAAGAGCATCACAAAAACAGGGGAGGTTTTTATCCTCAATTTAAATGGACGGCCGCAAGTCGGAACTGAACGCGGAATAGTAAAAAAGAAATAAAGAATAAACATTAGCTGCCATACCTAACAAGCAACGCATAAACCATGAGAGCAATGGAACTTCAAATCAAGATCCCATCTTTAATATTCATTTTACAGGAAACCACCTAACAATTATTTCTAAATAACAAAACGAAGAATGAGGAACCTGATCACAAAACTGAATCTGGACTTGGAGAAATTCGCAAAAGGGATTCAAAATCCATCCCAAACGGTTCCAAATTCCAAGCCAAAAAAAAAAAAAAAAAAAAACCCTAATAAAGGATTGACCCCGATGCCAATACCCATAAACCCATAACAAGAAAAACAACAACAAAAAGGATCGAAACTGGGTATCTATTAACATAATCAGATCTGGAGAAAGAACAAACCTTTTTAGGTGAATTCTGGCAACGCGTCAACTGGGAATGAATCAAACCCCACATTAAAAGGAAAGAAAATGGATACGTTTCTTAGCCAAAAGGAAATTTCAATGGCAGTGAGGCCCGTACAACAACAAGTCTTGACAGTTTGGTACTTTCGATTCTCCGTCTTCCTCGTTCAACCCAGAACAGCAGTCTTGTTATTTTTTGCTAATTTTCAAGTCTAAGAACAGAAACAAAGATTAAAAAATAAATAAACAAACATAAAAAATGGAGAAAATAGAAAGTGTAATATTCTTAAGAAAAGAATTTGAGCAAGGCATGTACAATGCTGTGCCGGATGGGATCAGAGGTCTGGTTGAATAAAAATATTTGGAATTGAATGGCGGAATGGCGAAGAAAAGATACTTGCACTTTCGAGGAAATTTCCTTCCTTTGATTTTTTTTTTTCGTCTGAGACCCAAAATAAAAAAAATAAAAAAAGAAAGAAAAGATTTTTTTATGTCGGATACTGCTGGCCAACCTATCATACACTCAGATTCTTCTTATGGAAACCGCTCTCATAAAGAAACCCATTTTTTTTATTTCCATTACTATATACGGTATATCCATACATATCTCCAATCAAGAAAGATAGGATTTTTGTTGCTTAATCTGGATTTTCTGTTACATTAATTTAGATAAAAGTTTGCTTTTCCCGATTTGAAATGATCAATCTCTTATCGAATGTGTAATAGAAATTGTTTGTCCTAAATTTATTTGTTTTTACAAGAGAAAGAAAAATTAATTACGTGTATTAAAATTGAGTATGAGTTTCTTTTGGACTCATTTATTTTTGTTTAAGTTTATATAAGTCAGATTTGAATATATAAGAATGAACAACCTCTACTTTATTGGTCATAATAGGGCTTTAAAAAGGTTGCTTTTTTACGTTATATAGATTAAGACTTAGTTTGTAAATGTTACTTTAATATTTTTAATAGATTTAATTTTTTATTTAATAAAATAAAAATATAATAATTTATTAATAAAATTATATATATTTTAATTAAATATTACTTAAATAAAAAATTTTATTTAATATATATTGTGATTATCTTTTTAAAATAAAAATAAATATTTTATATGATATCCTAAAAAAGAAAAAAAAAATAACTAAATTTAAATATCGCAAATAAAAATCAAAGTTTACTAAATTTAAATAAAATGATTATATTAGATTATACTATGCTATAACGAATAAGTTTTTTCTTTAGTTTTTTAATGTCTAAAAATATATGAAATATTAATTAAAACTAATAAACTATGTTTAAATTAATTAAAAATAAAAAAAATTACATTTTTAGATACTGATAAATAAATTATTAGAATATATTTTATTTGAGAGAAATAATAAAGAGATGAGTGGATTTTTTTTATTAATTAAATTATAATATTAATAAATAATATTACAAAATAAATGATTAGTTAAAAAGTTTATCTCCCTCCTAATTTTCATTTCGTTCAGATCTAATACACTTTTAATTCTAGTTTACCATGTGGGAAGAAATAAATTCCAAGAAATTTCAAAGAGCAATTGCCGGATCTGATTTTGCAACCATTAACAACATGCCCTCAACCACGACAGTGTCTCGATTTGATTGCCAATTATTGAGTTATAATGGAACAGAATGCCTTTTCCCTTTACTTTTCGTAAGGTCAAGGGAGGGCAGCTTCACAATTTTACTAGTATTTATTTTTGAATATTTTTAATTTGTACATTACAATATAATATAAATTAGAAGTATAATAATAATTATTTTATTAATTATTATTAAAAAATCAAAATTAATTTTTATTTAAATAAATATTTAATTAAAACTATTCACATGACACTAATTAATGATAAAATTAATGATAATTTTTATATTTTTAATAATAATTAATATAAAAAATATAATAATTATTATTCTTAAAAACAACTTAGACAAACCCCTTATTTTTTCTTAGCTTCGATCAAAAGTGAAGAATGTGGACAATTGTTAGGCTGCTGTAGGCTGTAGGTAGGTACCGTAGCTTTCGCTCTTAAAATACTTCCCCTGTACACTGAAAAGGACTCAGCCAAAAGCCAAAAGCTCTTATCTTTTCTACCCATCTGTTCCACACAATTGGAGGGAGAAATGAATGATTGCTCCACAACATCAGACACCTTCTGTCCGACAAAAACCATTAGCTATGCTGTCAATTCAATACACAAAAGGAAAATGAGTCCTGGACAGATTCAAATTTACAGCATATTACATGTCCCCAACACCAAATCATCATTGCCATGTTGCTTCCACTTCTTATCCATGAAACAACACAGCAAATAATGAAGACTTTCTTTGACATTCATCATATATTGGTTTATAGTATGAACTTTAATGTCTGTATTCCTATTCCTAAGGTGATGGATAGATACACATGCTTAGTTGCCTGGCAGATGCTGGCCGCTGCCTCCATCAAAGAAACGTCCAGCCCCAAAGCAAACAACAATAAGGTGTTCTTCATCTGCAGAACAACTCTGGACACTAGTCTAGGCTGTCTAGCAGAACAAATTGAAGGTTTGTGCAAGGGAGGAAAGTGGCGACGTGTTTTGGAGAACAATCAAGACAAGTTTAACTAGCACTTGGAGAGTTGGATGGATGTTTTATGTCAGACTTTTAATTCTATGGTGATTACTTCTGCTAAATACAAAAACAATGGGAAATTGAAAATACCTCTTCTTTTACAGTAAACACAACCGCCAGGTGACAGTTTAGCATGAGATGAAGAGAAAGGAACAGAATTAGCAAAAGTACCTCTCAATTTTAACTGAACAAGCACAAAGAGAAGCTGGGAAAATGGATCTCTTCAAAATGTAAAATTTCATCATCAGCATCTTGACTAAAGCTATCACTTTTCTTTTCTAAGATTCAAAAATCCACTCAACAATCTGACTGCATCATCAATCATGTTGTCATTTCTTTATCATCTGTAAAATTTAATGAATTTATCAAGCATTGTCGTTTCTAGTAAATGGTAGAACTTGTAGATAAATTTCAGCAGACAGGTAAACTAGGAGCTTTCATTTAGAACTGACCTGGTGAATCTTGATGCATATAGAAACTTGCAGCAACTATGAGATAGCAAAGAATAAGCATTAGTCCTTTGAAGTAATTAGAAGTTCCTTCCTGCAACCAATAATTAAAGATGATATATGCTGGATTAATACAAGTTGAAGCAAAATAAATGCAGTAGTAAAGAATCCCAAACAGTTTTTTTTGTAAAGAATTAACAGTCCTCCATCGTCTTTCAAACCTATTTTTGCTAGCTGATTCTAGTGAACAATTTTAATCATTTCAGTTTAATATTGTTTTCACCATTTTTCCCCTCATTTTCAAGATAGGTTTAATTTCTTGGCAATAGCACCCATGGTATACGAACCAGAAGAAAAAGGGCAACAACTACAATGGTTATGAACAAAGCTGCTGTCTCAAAAAGTTGAAAGTTCAAATCCATTGGGCTCCCAGTGATCCAGCCAATAAGCACACAGAAAGGAAGCTGCGATATAACAAAAATATGGATTTTAGAACAAACACAATGAATATAAGCAACCATAAAAGGGCTGACATATCAGTCACGCAACAGAAATGCAAGAGCTCTCAAGAATGAAAATGCCTATAGCACTACAAGCACCACCACCATCAAAGCAACAACAATTCAAGGCAGGGAAGCATTGTCGAAATCTCCAAAAATGTTGGCCAATTTTGTAGAAATGAATCTGATATCAACTACAAGTTATCACCCCCATTTGTGCCATATCCAAGGGGCATTTCTCCTCATAATCTCTCAACAATGCATAAAAATGCAACTTTGAGCTACTTTCTACCTTCCTATCATATACATGTCCACATTATGATTTTATTTTTGACAGGACTGAGAAGTTCAGAGAGCTAAATCATGTAAGAGTATTGAATAATGAGTACTTATAATTGATCCCAATGATTCACCTGTAACTTATTGCATAAATTTGAGAACCATATGGTTCACAGGCCTGCACTACAAAACTTAGTGCCAATCACAATTGAACTCAATAATTGTGGTCTTAGGAAATGTACGATATATATCAAGATAAAAGGGCCAACCCATTGTGCAAAACCTACCACAAACATGGAAATTTGAGTTGATGATCCTATTGCCACCCCTAAAGACATGTCCTGCAAAGATACTTAAATAAACAAAAAGACATAGCAGTAAAAAGGAATTTAATGCAGTGAAACACTTACTAGCTTGTCCTTCATAGCAAACATAATACAACTAGTGAGTGCTGCAGCGTTTCCACCAATAGGAGGCAAGATGGTACTGACAAAGGCAATTGGCATGTTCCATGCAACAGATGCTCCCTGAGGAAACGAAAATGACAAATAGAAAAGGCAACCACTCTAAGGAGCTATGGTATATATGTCCTGCTCACGCTTGCGAAATGGCATAAAAAAGGATGCCTTAGTTGCCCAGAAAAGATCACATGGGGATGAAAACAGTTGTAGGATAAGGAACGTCATGCCATCACTGTTTGGATGATCTATATTTTGGGGTAATCTTTTGTATGAATGTGTTGATAGTATCACCCTACCCTTATAATCTACTCTTTTTGTACGGGTAGGAGTATCCCTTGTAGTCCAACTTAATAATATTATCTTTTGTTGATAAAAAAAAAGAAAGAAAAGGCAACAACTCTAGACAGGCCACATTTTATAGAATAGACTAATTATGAAGTAATCATCTTTAAAGAAGTTTTAAACTCTCATAGATTTATTTCAAAATTTATATTTAATATTAATTGACCAATGATTGACAATGGCCTATGGATCATAGACATTAGTTGCCGCTCGTTTCAGTGATTCATGTTGAGATTGATTCAACTAGATGTCTCTATCTGTTTGAATGAATGAATCCATGTGCCAAAACAAGATACATTCAGAATTAAATATGTCTAGCAGCATTTAACCCCACGGCCAGATGTAAACATTCATGTTAACATTTTCCAATGGCTCCTACATGCATAAGGGAAGATGAAAAGAAGATTTTTCATGATTCAGCTTAGTTAGTAACTATTTCAGATAACCAGGGGACTATAGTATCAACAAGCATCCATAAAATCAATCAAGGAAAAGGTGAACAAACATATATTACCTCCATGGCATCCACAAGGTAATCGGATAGTACAGCAGTACAGAGTGTAATGATTGCAAGCCAAATAAATGCTTCACATTTAGAGACTTCTGGACCTTCAATAGGATCATCTGAGTTCTCATTCTTGTTTCCCTCCTGATTTTATACCATTTTCCATACCACTGGTTAGAAAGAAAAGAGAGGAATATGGAAAAACCAGATCTGTGTTTTAAAATTATAGGTTATTAGCAGTGATTAACAATGTTGATCTACCTCATTGAGGGGGACATAGAGATCTTTTTGAGTTTTTAACTGGAAAACCAGAGAGACTGCATAGGCCAAAAGCATTACACAACTGCTAAATCGTGAAAGAGCCAGCTCTGACTTCCCAAAATGCACTTCAGTATGTGTGTTGTGGAGAACTGATGGGAGGAGCAGGGCCATGACTGCCATCAAAAGCAGTCCAGCATTTACAGTAGCAGTTGCCTGCATGCCAACTTATATAGCTTTAGGATGGTTTGAGAAGAAAAATAAAGAACAGATAATCGTAAGTGAAAAACGAATCAACCTTAGTAAAAGCCTGCTGCTTCAATACAAGCCCGCCAAAGAAAAATGAACATCCAAGAACAAGCAACATGTTTGACAAAATAGAGCCTAATAATGACCTCTGAACAACGTGTATCATACCACTTTTCAGTGCATAAATTGATACAATCAGTTCTGTTGCATTTCCAAATGTAGCATTGAGAAGACCCCCAACTGCAATAGCTTCAACAAATCAAAGACCATTCCACACTGAAATTTGATCATAAAATTTTACAGATGGTACCAACCTAACATAAATACTGTTTGATCTACATATGAACTATACCTGTAGGTCCAGTGTAAAAGGCCAACTGCCTAGATCAAAGCAATAAAAGCAACATTAGCCGTTGAACATGAAACCAGAAACTTGCAAAATAGAATATGGGTCCTTACTCTGTGATATAACCCAAACGCTGAGCCAAAGGTGCTGTACCGATTAAGCTCAGCAAAAAGACCCACCCCTGCAATCCACCTCAGAAAATCAACAACATAAATCGAAGAAGATGATATACGAAGTAGTAAAAGAATGAATATAAAAATAAAATAAAATAAATAAGACTTACATTATGACCACTCAAATTTTGGACAAGGATTGCTAGAGGCCCAAAGGGCATAAGCAAGTTGAGTTTATTTGAGAAAATCACGGTCTTTATGCTCTTATACACACCATTCCTTATCATATTTCTATCACCAACAGAAGAAGAAACAGAGAATGTTCCTTTCTCAACTACATCAACATCCTTGTCCATGGTGAAGAGGCTCTTGTTGTCAGGCTTACAGGTTGAACCATCATCCAGCGATCCCATCTGCAACATTGAGCATTTTCTCCATTATTCAAAACTAATGTGATAAAGTAATTGTCAAATGGTTAATAACTTACTTGAAGGTGGGGTTTAACCCCAAATATTTGCAGCTTGTAATCCATCTTCTTGTATTATAAATTCTCCACACCCTTGAAACAAAAGTAAACAAATTGAAACAACTGCAACAATTGTAGGACTTGAAAACAAGATGGTATCATCCTTGATTCTAGGTCAGGCAATCAATAGGAAAAACACTGCGTTTCCCATTGAGATTGAGAATTCTAGCTCTGCTCAAGTGCACAAGTAGCTATACAAATTACAGGGTACAAACAAAGAGAGGAGGGAAATCAACCTATAGAAGACGATTTGAAAGAAAAGAAAGAGAGCGATGATTATGTTGTATCTCCAAGAAGAAAGTTCAAGTTTTGAAGGGACAAGGAGAGTGATTTTCCCTCAAACAGCGCTTTTGACCGTTCCAACAATCTCCTAATTTTACTCCATAAATATTTCACTCTCCTAACTGACCTTTTCAATTAATTTTTAATAACAATTTCCTTCCAAATCCATATAAAATCAACCCAAATACAACAAGATCCCCTCCTCGCTTTCGAACTTAGTCACATAAAAACATGCAAAACAAAAAGGAGCGAGGAGGGGACTGCACCTTGAAGAATTGACCCCACTTTAAGCAAGCAGATAAACAAATGCAAGAGGATTAGGACCCAAACTGTCTCCCAGTAAACGTTTTGATAGCCTCTTCAACTCTGTTGTAGGAATAAAGCTAGCTTCTGTAATTGCTTTATTCCCTGAGTGTGCTTCCGTTTTACAATTGATTCCCTTCTGCTTTCTTCTTAAGCTGCTCCTGCTACCGCTGCTGCCGCTGCTACCGCTGCTGCCGCTGCTACCGCTGCTGCCGCTGCTACCGCTGCTGCCGCTGCTACCGCTGCTGCCGCTGCTGCCGCTGCCTTAGGCTTAGTTCATCCTCCACAACTGAAGATTACAAACTTATCATTTGTAGATGGTGCAAATAATGAAATTTTTAATGTGAAGGGATAAAAAAGGAGAAAATCTTTATTGGATTCACGAGCCTTTCACTTTTTCCAACAATGCAAATTTTTTTTTTTTTTTTGGTTACACCCAACAATGCAAAAAATTGATTGAGGTAGAACACCGCATTGATTGCAGGAGAACGGAGATAATTGCATCTTCTTGTGTTGTTTTCAAAAGAAATAAGAATCGCTTGTGACATGCAAAGAATAAAGGTCCTCCAAACTTTTGACAAGTCCAATTACTCATCTGCCTCCATTAATCACGGCTTTATTTCTTGCTCAATTCCATTATTAACTCTAGAGTCTAGAAGATTAAAGGTCAATTGACAGTAATGCAAATTGGAGCATGTTTGTTTTGTTTTGTGGAACATTTTCTCCTACCTATGCATCATCAAGAACAAGCAGCAAACCACAAATGATTACTTATATCCGCCTTCTTTCAGCGTGCAGAACAGACTCAACTTCTACAACACATTTATTATTTCTTCGAAAATTACAGTGACAAAGGAAACAGCACAGGCCATGTGCGTAGATTAACAAGCGGAGACCATCAAAGCAGCAGATCAACTTCTCAACCTCTTTATGGATTAATGAATCAGAGGAATTCTCCAGCACCTTTGGCTGCAGATATGCCGCCCATTCCTTCCCTTGCTCCTTCATTCTCTCACTAAGCTCAACTAACCTCTCTCCCACACTACCACCGGCCCCTACAGAGCCTCTTAACCCTCTATACATCCATACCACCGACGAAACACCCATAACAGCCATTGTTGCAGCCGCACCAAACCCCACCAAGGTCCCAATAAAAAAAAGGGCAGAACACGAGCAAAGGACCGAATATCAACAGGAGGGGTGTGCTTACGAGCAGCAGGGTCAATGCTGCAATGAAACTGAACGTACAAATGCCAAGCAGGGGTGCACTCACTGCCACGCCAGCCAGGGATGCGCAGACTAAGCTTCTGCCTCCATTGGCCGCCCATTGGTGTTCTTGCATTGCTACTGTATCAGTTTGTACACTGTTTTTGCTCTTTGCTTTATTTTCTTTGGTTTTTGCTAGGTGATTCTGATGTAGAAGGTCCTTTATAGTGAACAGGTACAAAAGACACGTCGCCTTATGGGTCTCTCATGGCAGCCTGTTGCCATGACATGGAACACTTGCTAATGCCTATAAGGACACGTTGCAAACGGACTCATCCCTCCAAGTATTGCAGCACATGAAGATACAAAAACTAGGCATTGACCATCATAATTTGTGCCTTTTGTTTCTCCCAGTGATCAGGATGCTTGTTTTGTGTATCGGACCAATTTTTATAGAACTTAATTATTATATATGATATTATGTAGCATTTGGGAAACAAGTATTTTGATCGTATAACAAGCAATGCAGGAAAGAAATATTCTCTCCTCCCAGTCCCGTGAGACACAATTAATCATAAAAGCATGAGAGTCAAAATTCAATCAGATGTACTTAAATCAATCTGAATAATCATCCTCGCAAGACAACAGTCTCAAACTGTCTTTGCTAGTTGAGGCAATGTTTTAAGAAGCGACGGTGATGGCTTCCGGACGGTGTGATTTAGCAAAAGCATGAGTGTCAAAAGAGTCAAAGCCCCTGCTTGATGGGCTGTGCCAAGCGAAACAGGAACATAGGATAGAAGTGTTGATATACCTAAAGTTACCTGAAATGAACAGAAACATTATAATAGAATTATAACCCTTAAAGAGAAACATAACCTTTATAAAAGAGAAACTTTACATGTAAGACGGAAGCTGGGACTGGAAGGAAAGACCGTGTCTTTGTCTAAATATGAAGAGAAGGAACATTGATAAACAGATTACCTGAAGGGCAGCCATGCCTGCAGTGCTTCCAATCAAAGATTTGATAGCAGGATGGATATCCAGCTTTCTAGTTGACAACCACAATGCACCAATTGAAAGTAGAGTTGCAGTTGCAAGTATACGGTGGTTGAGCTGCAAAAGTGAAAAAACAAGAAGCGATATTTGTCAATAGACATTCTCTGTTTCTTCAAACGTATTAGAGATAATATTTCTAATGCCGTCCAATGTGACTAATGATTAACTTCATGCAATTAAAAGACACAGCATATCTGATGCCATGTCTACAAAACTTAGCCAGAGGCCATACAACTAACAGCAGGGAACTAGAGAACTGAACGGGAAGGAGATAACTTCCCTGAACCATCTTTCTTTAAGGAGTTTGACAACTAGAAGTTTAGAGGTACTTTTATTGAATGGAATGGTTCCACCCCAGTGACAACAGAAATGACATGAAGTATTCCATGTCAAATTGATGCCTATCTTTTTTTCTTTCAAAAAAAATATTTTTCATATATTATGCTCTAATCAATCTCTTATTACTTATTTTAAATTAGATTGCATTTCTGTGCAACATTGCATAGCAAATTATACAGAAGATCAACCAAGTTGCTTAAGTTGTTGGAGGTTTTCTTAGCACAGAGGACACTGAGAAAAAATTCTTAGCTCAGAGAACTTACCTGCACCAATGATGTATTCTCAAAGAGGTTTCGGCTTAGTGGTTTTAGATCAAATATATCATCAGGAATCCACGTGTCTCCCATCTTTGGAAAAGTGTTGTATGCATGACCCTAGAAATTAAGGAAGCAGCACTGTAAAATTGTACCTTAGCTAGCACCAGAATCTGTTTTCTAGGTTTACCATGAAAATTGAAAAAAGAGAAGCAGAAGCAAACAAGAATAGCTACATACAGCATCATTTCCTGCAACAAATGCTCCTGAAATAGCAGTAATGCCAACAATGAGGCCTACTGGAAGTGCAAGCCTCTTGACTTTAGATGCTCCTTGAACCCAAGCTAATGATTCAGCAGGAGGTTCAGGCATAACAGCAGAAAGTGCAGTCCAGAACAGGCCACTGTAAATTACAAATGCTGAAGTAAGATGAGCTGCGAGGCGATAAGGGCTTACTCGTGGTTGAGCATATTCAGATGCTGGCTCCTACAGAAAGAAACCATGCATAAGTTAAAGAAACTTCCACAGATTAAGAATAAAAATTTTACTACAAGAAATTAATTACTTCTCACCTCTAGACCACTTTTGACCATCCACCAACCAATTAGACCCTGACCAGCCCCAAGAGCAAAAAGGGCAGAGAGTCTTAGTCCAAGACGTACAGTAATGTATCCCTTTCGAAGAAAATATGAGAATGGCAAAGCAAACATGACACCTAGAGCCCTTCCCCACATACGATGTGCATATTCCATCCAGTATATAAATTTAAAATCTTCAATACTCATTCCTTTGTTTACTCTGCAAGTAGTAAAAACTACATTAACATCAATGATTCCAAACCAACTTCCTCCCATCTTAAATGACACATCAACTCCTATTAGATACTAAATCAATCACCAACAGAGATAAAGTGGATTGATATGCAAATAGAAATACAGTTACCCATTACCCATTATCTTATTTCCAGGACCCTTTTGCAGAAGCAGAAATAAGATATGATTACCAAGGACTGCACTGATGTTTCTGAAATTAAATTATAGGCAGTTATCTTGACATACCGTTTATATTCTGGTGACTGCTTGTACTTCTCAAACTCCTGCAACCACTCTTCATCTGCCATCGGAGGGAGACCACCGGTAAATTTCCAATCAGTCATTGAAAGACCGGATCTTGTGAGGCGAGTGACACCACCAAGCACCACCATACTGAAAACCCATGCGGCGGATCCAAAAAGCCAAATGCCCACCATTTTCTGAGCACGAGGACCTCCACTTACTAGTAGCTTTAATCCCTCCTTATTTTCTGCAGCAACAGATGCAACTGTAGACATATTCCGGAACGAGGGCACATGATGACCCTAAAACCCAACATGAATTTCTCAGAAAAAATGAAACTTTATAAAACTAATTCAATGATCAAATAAAAATTTCAAGCTTGGAAATGAAAATCCAATAAAAAAAAACCAAAATTTTAGACAGAGTAGAACCTTGGGAAGTGATTTAAAGCCATGGAAGGAGCTTCTAGCAACTGTAGAAGAAAAGTAAGAGGAAGAGGAGGCGGAGGAGGAGGAGGAAGAGCAGGAAGTGAAAAACCGGGACGATGCATTTCCTCTGAGATTAGATACTAGGGTGGATTTAGTCCTCCTGAGAATCGAAGACAAGACTCTGATTTGAGACATTGTTTCCCTCCCTTTCGGCGTTTGGTTGCGCAGGATGTTTGTGCTCACCAAAAAAGTGTTCTCCTTTTGATCTTAAACCCTTCTACCCGAACCAAACCCCAACAAAAATGATAAAGAAAAAAAAAAAAAAAGGGTAAAATGGCTTGCAGCCGGTAGTGTCAATTTTTTCAATTTTTAAACTTTAATGCATTTTAGACCTTTTAACAAAATTTAATATGCTGCATTGATTATATAAGTAGTATTAATTAAATCAATTTCATTTTTGGTATACAGCTTTAATGGTTCTTCCCTTACCAAAGATTCTTAATTTTAGATCTCTTAAAAGTATCAAGTTCTAATTGCTGGAGATGCTGTTCAAGGGCCCTTGCATTACATAAGACCTCAAATCAAACAAATTCAAGTGAAAGTCTCATAAAGAATAACTATTATTTTTTTTCTCATTTTCATTTTATTTCATAGCCCCAGCTAAAATGATCAAAAAAAAAGAAATTAAAAAGAGAGAGAGAGAGGGTTATTACGAAAACAAACTATGCATCAACTACTTATTAATTCAAAAAAAAAAATTTATCTTTAAATAAAATTTTAAATTTGAATCATATAAATAAAAAAAAAAAACTTACCTTAACTCTAAATTAATAAAATATTAAGGTATAATATAAATTTCAAACATTAAAATTATTATAAAACATAAAGAGAAACCATTATTTTTTATTTAAAAATGATCGGTGACCTCCTGCACCATAATCAATATTATGATGTTTTTTGGCCCCCATTGTCAATATGATCCCTAAGTACAAATACATATAAGAGTAACGCAGTTGATACCGGCTAACTTATCTTCTAAAATAGTCATCTAGCATTGCTTAAATATACATATAGAGACTAACAACAACGAACAGAACAAAAAATTTGGTTAAATCATATATCAATCCCTATGCTCCACAGGTACAACTCTTTCTCAGGAGCTCCCAAGGAAAAAGTAACCAAACCGGATGCTTCTTCATATTCAAAGTCTGCTTCTTCTGAATCAACTGTAATTCTCTTTGGTCTGGAGGATGAATAAGCTCCAAAAAGGCCACACCCTCGAATTTTTAGGCTCACACTTGCAATTTGCTCCGATTCATATCTTAAGTCCTTTATGGCTCCACCTGAGTTGAACATCTTGATTAAACCAATAGCAGCAAATTTAACCCCGTTCCACATTTCCTTAACAGGAACTACTGTAAACACTTCATATTCCCGGGCCTTGACAGTTATTGGCATTGATGTGTTGCTTGGAAGATAGACAACTTCTCCTGCATTTGCCACCACAATACTTCTTTACACAAACAAAATGGAACAATAATCCAACTTGCTAACATTTAAACTCGTGTGAGTGTGATACTTATGATTGTAACAACGGACACAAATTAGCATACACAAGAATAACATACCACCAAGATGGGAATAAAAGATGGCATCTCCATTCCATCCTTCATGGGCTACTTTAGGCAGATAATCAACATCTTTAGCCCTCACAAATCCTGTTATTGTGCCAGGTTGCTCATCATGAATAAGGTTTGTCTTCCCAACCTTGCACCACCCGGCTCCTTGGCAGTTGAAGATCCCCACAACTCCAGTGAAGTCGTTTACATTCCAAATCTTTAAAAGGCTGCAACATAGATGTCGTAGTGAGCAAGAAATCATTTTGTTTCAGCAATTTTTTTATGAGGGAGGGGAGTTCTCTCTTTTTCTAGAGTCATGAATTCAAAATATTTTATTTCTCTTCTCACCTTTTCCCATCTCTGGCAGGATCATTAAACAAGCAATCCCTTGTAGGTCTTCCTGGAAGTTTGGCTCTCAATATAGAGCCATCAGGAAGTACAAGCTTCCTGAGTAAGTTAAAGTCATGATGTCCTGGCTTGTCACTACAATAGTGTATATCCCATGTGAGAAACAAAAAGCTTGTATTTGTAAGTAGATTGATGCGGATAAAAAAATGGACTTCAAATTTGTACCTGACGTAGATTGCACATCCCCCAATAGCACGAGCTGCTCCATGGTATTCAGCCATTGGGTGAAGGCTCTATTAAATGAGAAATGAAATTAAACCAGAGGTTACCATCAACAATTCAAAGATGTATCTTACTGAAAGTTCAAAACAGTACTAATTTGATGGCGTACATGAAACATATCCCAATCTGGCTGCATAAATTCCCCAAGAAAAACAGTATTGAAAGCAACAGATGCAATATGAATTGTGTGAGATGCTGGATCTCTTGGCCAGAAGTCATCAGATGCCCTAATAACAGCTGTCCGTTTTGCACTGCATCCAACAACATTCACGTCACTCCAATTCAGATTACTTGACCTTACTAAAAGAAAAATATTTTAAGGTTTCTAATTAGAAACAGATCATAAACTTTACCTGTACAAACCATCTGTGTTGTGACTCATGCAAGAGATTATATCATTGTTAAGGAAGTTTCGAGCAATAGATGCCTCTAAAGCCTGATGGTATTTTCTAGCAAGTTTTACTCTTCCCCCATGGCCTGCCCCAAGAGTTTCAAGGATGTTTTGAACGTCAACTTTGACACCATCAATACCAGCTGATGCAAGGTAGGAATGAAGTTCATCGTAAAAGTTGAAAACCTTCTCAGGGTTAACAAGGCCAAGGCCATTCTCAATTATGCTGTTCAAGGCTTCATCAGGTTCGTTTGACTCAACTCCAGGAGATTGAACAGGATAAGCTAACTTGGATTCATAGTGTTCCATTTCAGTGACACCTGGTCTAACACCTCCCCAGTACCCGGTTATTGCATGCCATACATACACATACTTCAAGGCATGTTTTTCTTTAATGTCAGTAACAAGGTGGCGTAGTCCCTGATCTGGATCTTCAATTCTGTACCCCTCCTTGCCATTTTTCTGAAATTTGTGATTCTCTTTGATATGTGTTAATCTGTTTGCAAAGCTGAAAGGAAAAAAGGGGAAGATTGGCGTAAACAATGAAGTGATGGAGGCAGGATATCAGAATAATACCAGGACCTCTGGTTTAAATGCTTACTTGGCTGCATTATCAGCTTTGAATTCAGTGCCATTAGGATCCATGGCAACAGATTGCCACCCATCATCAATAATAACAAATTTTGGAGGAATTCCACCTTTCTCCAAGCTGCGATAATGATTAGTTAGCTTTCTATGTATAATTGACAAAATCAAATGGCCAAAGAAATTGTGAAAATCAATGTATTGGAACCTAGCACAATTATCAAGCAAAATATTACCTCTCTAAGCCTTCCTTCACGCTCTCTGAAGTGACATCAGTGTAGAAAGCATCCCATGTACACCAGCCAAACCAGTTCAACATATCTGGCATCTAAACCACAACCACAGAGACTTTTAATTTGTTCAACATATGAAGTAGAAATTATAATAGCAAAATAAAATGCCAGCCAAGGAATATAGCTTTTCAAGAATAACCTAAATTTACCTTCTTCCTCTCACGATGAGAAAAGGTCTGTAGATGTTTCTCCACGGTCCTGCATGTAATTTGTGATTTAACTTAGCTGATAATTTTGATTACATAAGAGGGAAATTCTGTCTGTTAAAAGTGAAGAAATTATGAAAAAAACAACTCAATCTACTGTAGGCTCGATGATTCAAGAAGTACATATATCTTGTAAAATTCAACTATTATGTTTCTGAAAGCATCATATATAGTAATGGTATTCAAATTTCAAAATCATGAAGATGGAATTCGAGTATAAACTGCAATAACAAATTTCAGAATGGATGTTACTGGCAAACAGGCAAAAATAAATGTTGAGTTCAAATTCAAAGTTTAGAAAATGTTATTGGCAATGCAATCTTAAAACTTACTTTACTGCATTGGTGATGACATCAAATGGATTTGGTCCAGCTGCTACAAAAACCAAATGAGTTCCTTCAAACTCATCAACAGCAGGATCTCCTGTAAATGCGTGAAAATGTTCATTGTTTAAATAAGAACAAGAAAACATTGTTTAAAAGATTAGCTTGAAATCAGTGTTCCCTTTCTCATACCACTTTCCAAACATATCTCTATCTCATTTCTTTCATTGCCTTGAAGAACAGCCCTGAAATTCCCCTCAAGAAGTGGTAAAAATACAGCATATAGGGAAGATTGTTGTTCGCTTCCCTCGTCAAAATGAGATCCTTCGCATACTTCAACAATCAAAAATTGGGTCTCAAAGGGGATATCTTGCCCACAGTTACCCATCCTGTGTGTCATCCACCACATTTTGAAACGGAAAACACACATAAAGCGCAAGCCCCTGAAAATTAACAAGATTTAACATCAAATTCAAAGCCATGATAAAACCGAAATCTCCCTTTCAACAACAGTGCACTACAGACAGATGATTGGTTGCATACCAAATCTATCATTCAGAAAACGAAACCATATAATGATCCAAGCAAATCCTAATCCTAGATGACTGAAAACCAAATAAGTTTCTCCTAGCTAGAGATTTTGTTGCTTACAACAACAAATTAAAAGCTCAGGCTCTCGTTTGCCATCTTTTTAAAGATCAAACATAAAAACAAAAGGAAAATAAAGCACAAGCCACAAGCTTAGCTTGAGCACAAAATTTCTCCTTCTCAACGCACAATCTATTTAATAAAAGCTGTAGATTAAAAACAGAAACTGAAAAATCCATCAGAATCTACTACTTAGCAAAAAGCCATCTTTTCATTTAGAACAAGAGAACTGTTTTATGCCAAAATTATGTTCTTTTTTTTCTTTTCTTTTTTCCTTTTTCTAATTCCCCAGCAACCAAGCTTGAATATAAAAGAAGAAAAAAGGAAACATTTTGCAGAAGCAGGAAGCCTGGGATAAGAACATACTCAAGCTTGCCAACGGGAAACACCCTGCGGCTCCCCATCTGATCAGATGCAACCCCGATGAAAGCTCCATTGGACAATCCACCTCCCGAGGCCGGAGACACCACAATGTTATCATAAACATCATGCAGAATGCAGTTCCCCAACACCATCAACTTCCCATCACTCACACAAATCCCTGCTCCCACTGTCATCCTTTTCTAGTACCAGTATATCACAAACATCCACCTTTGATTAGATCAAACGCACAGAAAAACAGAAAATTTCTTGGGATGATCAAGAAATATCTTAACAGTCCCAATGCCTAGGGGTCACAGACTCCCTTCACTACTTATAGAAATGAAGAAACAATGTGGGCCAACAATCTCTACTATTTATGTGCACCAGGGCTTCTTCAATGCTGTAGTATTGAATTGAAGGACTGCAAATAATCCAAATTGCAATCGAGGGACTGACTCCTCCAACGTCAGACATGGGCAAGCACAATAGGCGATGATACCAATGACCTGTCGCTACAAAGGAAAAGAATTAGTTACCTTTAAATTTAAACTTTGTAAATACAAAAATAAATTTTTAAAAATATTTTTTAATAATATTTAACATAATTTAATTTTAAATTAATTAAAATTTAATATTATTACTGAATATTAAAAAAAAGTTAATACCAAATAAAAATAATAGGTGAACTTTCACCAAGCAATTTGATGAATTGCGCGCCTCATTGAAAGAGATGGGATGTTCACCAGATCTAAAAATTGAATTTTCAATTGTTAATAACTAATAAAATTAATTTATTAATCATTGTTTTTGTAATAAAAAATAAAAAATAAAAAATAAAAACAATAGGCGATGGCGGGAATCCATCAAAACTCATGAGTTGTCTATGAGAATATGTCCATTACCTATTTTCAAAAAAAAAGAAGAAGTATATATTAGAATATGTACGCCGCCTTAACTTATCCTGAAAATAACGTGTCCATCCCCCAACATTTACATTTCCCACGTGATGATCTGACCCACCTACGAAAAAAGATCAAACCTTTACACCCATGACCCACCCACCACCCAAAAGATGCAACCTTTACAAGGAATATGAACGGTTCTTATTCCATTCCCTATTTCACAAAAAAAATGAACGTTTCTTATTGGATCGTCAACTCTGTATCATGTCATAGTCATAGATGATATAAAATCCAAAAAGGCAGAGGAGAAAGAGGCAACCACGTTGACATGACCTGAGTAGAATCAAATACGTGTATCCAACGTGGAATTGGGAAATTACAAGGCAAACTTAATAATTTGTACAAGGTAACGAAAGGGAAGGAAGCAAGCAATGAAGGTGTAGCCACGTTAGATTAATTAATTCCTCGAAGATACTGGGAAAGCTCAGCTTCCATACGGATAGCGATTGCCGTGTTGGTTTTGCCATTGCCGTCATATTTGGCATGATTTGGATTAGCAATGTGATTATCAATAATTGGAGTATAGAAATAATACTAGTACCTTAACTAGTAGTAATAATCACATTTAAGAATAATTTAATTACTAAAAATTTAAATTTAAAAATTTTAACCATATTAAAAGGACTTAAAAAAATAAAAAATTACCTCTTCTAATGTAATTTATCATAATTAAATATAAAAACAAATAATAATAATCATCAAATAAAATATACATTTTATTTTGAGGTTTAAATCCAACACGTCACAAAGTTTAAAGTACCTCAAAAGACTTCATACCATACCCCAAAAGAGATTATGACAACCAAAGAACTTTTTTCTTCAAATACGGTACTCAATTATTTTTAATTATATACGTGATTGTGAACTAACCAAATAAGTTGATGAGCATGTGACGTGAGATTTGTTGTGAGTTTTAATGTTGATGGGGATGTGCGAGTTAGAAATCTCCCTTTTCTTATGGTAAAAACGAAAATAAAATGTTCCCCAGGAGTGAAATGTGTGGAAGGAAACTATGAAACAGATAGTTTTTTAATGATCCGTTATCTTGCCCATAAAAAACATAATATATATATATATATACATACATGCGTGCATAAAAAGAAGTACTAACGTGCAATACAACATTCTCTTCACAGTTGAAATACATTTGAGTAAACTATTAATTAGATTCTTGGGCCCAAAAAGGAAAAAACTATTAATTAGTTTCATAACGTATTGACGTTGTGGGTGCCATGTGAGGGTGTGGATCTTTAGAAATTTCTGACAGAACATGCTCTCTGAATCTCTGTTCACTGTCTTGAACCATATCTTGCATGTTACCATTAAGATTCAAATACTTTAATTAAGGCATTCCACTGTTGTGATCCATTGGTGGTCACTGCAGTCTAATAAGACTGTCAGTGGATTGCACCCCAAACAAAAAGTGAAACCTAACAAAAAAAAAAGAATAAATTAAACTTCAAACTTCAAACAATTTTTCCAATAAAAAAAAAAAAAACTTAAATAAAGGGGCCCAACAAAACAAAACCTGCCCTTTCCTTTCCTTTCCTTCTCTTTTTTTCTCTAAAATCAATATTTATCTTCATTTTCCTTCATTGGAAAAGAGAACAGAACCTTAGGAAACTCCCAACAAATTTCTGCTAGAATTTTTATTGTCCGAGGAAACAAACAAAACCTCTGTTAATCGCCTAGGCTTAGCTTACATTTAAGGGTGAATTGGCATGCTGTCTAGTTACAGTCAAGCCCATGTTCTCAAAGTAAAAGAATTAACAGAACAAGACTAGACTCACTACCAGTAATCCAGGCAAGAGCAAGAACCATCTTTGAAACAATGAAACCTGTTCCGGTCACGCACAATTATCTCCCTATCAATAATTTCCGAGATAAACTTGAAAGCAACGTGACAGTCTTCACAAACCCGAAGATTCTTCATTATCCTAATCACCTCTCCATCACGTGTGTTTAGTAGCCCAAAACACAGGGCTAATCTCTCACTATGGCGATGTAGAAATTTTTCCTTTTCTTTCTCTTCAATATCCAACAAGACTACTGATGTGTCTGGCAGGTATCCTCTTAGCTTCATTTCTCCCAATAGTTTTTCCCACATTTGAGATATTTCCTTAGCCTGAGGATGGTTATCCTGTCCAGCAACAAACTCATGAACCACCCCATCAACTGCAATTGAACTGCATCCAGGAGTCTTCTTCACCCCTCGATTTTTCATCAGTTTCCTTACTCTTGCTGCATCTTCCCATCTTCCTGCTTCTGCATATATGTTTGACAAAACAACATAATATCCATCATTAAGAGGATCCAATTCAGCAAGGTGTATAGTAGCTTCTTCAGCAAGTTCAACATTTTTGTGAACCTTGCATCCTCCAAGAAGAGCTCCCCATACAACTGCGTTTGGTTTTATTGACATCTTCGTGATAAAATTGAGGGCATCTTGAAGGAGTCCGGCCCTACTTAGAAGATCCACCATGCAACCATAATGTTCTATTTGGGGAATGATTCCATAGTCTCTAGTCATGCTGGTGAAAAATTCATGGCCCTTATCGATCAATCTCATATGGCTACACGCGTGCAAGATTCCAATGAAGGTTACCCCATTAGGCTTCATCCCTATTCGGACCATCTTTGAGAAAAGCTTTAGAGCTTCCTTCGCTTTTCCATGCATTGCAAGTCCTACAATCATGGCTGACCACGATACAACAGTTCGTTCTTCCATATCATCAAAAACCTGCTTAGCATCGTCCAAGCAACCACATTTCACATACATGTCAATCAAAGTATTTGAAACTTTAATATTTTTCCCAAATCCACTTCTTTTCGCGTATTCATGAACCCTCCTCCCCAACTCAAGTGTACACAGATCAGCACAAGCTGCCAAAACAGCGACCACAGTTACCTCATTTGCCTGAACTCCAACCCCCTCCATCTCCATAAACAGCTTGATACTCTCCTTCGGCTTCCCACACTGAACAAATCCCGAAATCATCATTGTCCAGGACCTCACACTTCTTTCTGGCATCCTACGGAACAGTCCATACGCCTCCTCGACATCTCCCATCTTCAGTAACTGGGCAATCATTATATTCCAACTCACAATATCTCTGTGCGGCATTTTATCAAACAACAACCGAGCCACACCCATTTCTCCACACAATGCATACAAATTCAAGATGGAATTTTGCACAACCAAATTCCATCCAAACCCATGTTTCTCCACATACCCATGTACAATCCTTCCATTCCTCACGTCCAAAATAGCGGCGCAGGCCTTAAGGACAAAAGAACATGTGAAAGTATCCGGCTTTATGTCAAATTGACGCAGCTGATAGAAGAACAAGATTGCATCAAATGGGAAGTCACCCTCTGCTAGCGATTTCAAGCAAGAGTTCCATAGAACAATTGGGGATTTCTGGATCTGGACAAAGATTTGATGTGCATAAGAAAAACTAGTAGAGAGAGCACAAATTGATGCAACTCGAGAAAGAGGGAGGAAGGATAGAGGCGTGTTGGTTTTGATGAGGTAGGCATGAACTTGTTTAAGCTCCCATGGAGAATTGAAGTTAAAGACGAGATTTTGAGCATTGGAATGAACAGAGGAAGAAGTAGGGAGAGCGGGTAGCATTTTCTACTTCTCATCAGGCAGCTGTATCCAGAACCATATGTGCGATTGCGATGGCAGGTTGAAGGGCCATAAAAGACATTTCCAATGTTTGACTTTGGAGTGAAATGTAGTGCCATATAATTTTATTTTTGTAAGAAGTTCGTTTCATTTCTTAACTTACATTTTTTTACATTGGGTCATTTGGGTGTAACCAAACCACTGTTCGGTTATCTAGAAACATAACTCTGAGGTGACAGGAACTAATGAAAAAATCGAATCTTTTGAGATCAACACACTCTGTTTTCCAACTGAAAATTTTGAGGAAAAAAAGGGGTAAAATTATGGATGAAGCCATAAAGGACCAAGAACATAATGCAGCACATCTAAATTTGAACGGCCTTTCATTCCATTAGAAAGTCATAAAACCATAAACCATGTGTTTCAACAGAAGAACATGCGTTGGATCCCTTCGTTTAACACATTAAATGTCAATCAAGACATTTGAACAAAATCTCCTTGCAAATACTAATAAAAGACCTTCAAGATCAGTGTCCCTCATACTCATCTTCTAGTTAATGTCCTCCTATGCAAGTCACATGCCAGGAGCATTCACCTCTAAGAACAGACGAGATCAATCTTACTTGAAGAGTTCTGGGTTCAGCCAGTCCCTGTTGAGGCAAGCATGAATTAAAAAGCTTGAGCTTATGACAATAACAGTTCTTTTCCTAAGAGAAAGTAGAAGAAAGGATGTAGGAGCTCACTTCTTAATGTCGTCAAGGTGGTCATCAAAATCTACAACGTCATGCCATTTCTCCGATGAAATGTAATCCAATAGGACAACATTAGCTGCTGGCTCCTTAACCATCAAACGGTTGCCGCCACCAACCAGTTTCCAGTTCTTGGATCCATCCCTTGTATAAAGCTAATGCATAAAAACAACACAACAACTTCAGCTTAAATGTCTATCATTTGAAAAATTTTACAAGATGATGAATCCAGCAGTGGTTCCAACCAATTTTTAAGGAATAAACATTAAGAGCAGAAAATGAAATAAAAAATTGATTGGAAATAATATCAAACATTAATCACCATGAGTCTGCAATTTGAAGTCCAAGGACAGAAAGTGGAGATTCATAATGTACATAATAATAAGATAATGACATAAAACTCTTAAAATGATAGACAGTTCCCATCCAAAACCTGAAATGTTTACAAGAAAAGCCTCTTCTGACTAGTGCAAAAATGGTTGTGCTTGGCATATATTACCATTCTGTTGGACATCAGACTCTCCCAAAATTTTGCTCCTGACTTTTCCTATCATTCATGATCCAGCAATCCCTAATCCAAGACTCATTTGAGTCGTAGAACCCCTCAATACTTAACTCCCAGTCTAACAGCAACCCATCAAAAAGTCTTGCTGCTGAAGATATCAATTTATCCTTGTACTAAAATGGAATTTACACTTGAATCAAAAACAGAAAACATAAGAGGGATAATATCATTTAGGGAAAGGGCTTCCAACTGAGCTACAACAAATCAGTCATTCTAAGATTCTCATTGCTCCTTTGTCATTTAATCGACTGGCAAGGAGGAAGAAAACAACCTTTGTCAAGGGGTAGTAGAGTAGACACTAGAAGAAAGAATCCAAACTAGATCAATGTGAAGTCTACTGCAATATGTATCGGGCACAAACTACACCAATTCTACAGAGGAGCACCGCAGAACGTACTCATGTAATCTAAAAAACATTAAACTAAGGCGTTAAATTAAAAGAAAGAATTCCACAGCTACACTAACCTGCATTACAGGGCTCTGGTCTTTCACCTTGGGTAAAGCTTCCAGCTTTTTGTTATCTAACTACAAGGAATCAAACAAAACCAAAACGGAATCAAGAATTAAATAGAAAGCAAAGCTAAGCAGCATCGAAAATAAAGATTGCCACTTGATACATACCAAGAGAATAGCAGCTTCAGGAGAGTATCGACAGATGTGATCGCCGATGTTCTTCGCCACAATACCCAGCTCTGCATCATCAAACCTCTCGTTTGCGTGGAAATATCCCACAATTCCCTTGCCCTCGGCAACATAGTGCTCCTCTATCTGATTGAGATTAATTAAGAAATTGCAAATGCAATTAGTATTAAAATTACGGGAAAAGATTCAAAATTTACTGATTCTAAAACCTAAAAAACTCCAAATTGATTAGCTTTATCAAGTAAAAATCAGAAAACATGTATAAAGGCTAAAGGGGAAAAATAGATGGATTACGGACCATGATGAGGGCAATCTCGAGAGGAGGCAAGAGGGCGAGATTGGAATGAAATAGAGGAACGGAGTCAGTGATCTCGAGGATGGAGTGGTTGAGTGGGCTGGGACGGCCAAGTAAAACGCCATTGACGGCGGCCGTCTTGTGGTTGAGAGCATGGAGAACGAGCTTGATGTAGGCGTTTTGTGAGATCTCGTACCTCAAGTCGGCAGCCATGGTGGAATCGCCGGCGATAGCGAAAAGAAAGATCGGAGTGTCTACCCCTGAGACAGGAGGAGCGTGTAGCTGTGGTACGTGCCGTGCGTGCGGAGCTCCCTCCCCGGCCGGTGAATGAAGCCATTTCGAAGGTTTTATTTATTATTATTATTATTATTATTATTTTACTTCGACTAGTCTACGAATTTACAAACGACGTCGTTTCCATCTCAATTATGACAGACCCTGCGATTTTCGCTTAGGTTTTCAATTTGGAAGAAACGATGGATTCTGAGACCTTAGAATTTACAAACGATGTCGTTCGACCCCAATCCTCAAGTCATCTTTTTGAGTTTTCATTTTTTAAAAAATATATTATTAAAAAAATTAATATTTTTTAATCCTTACTTGTATTAAAAGATTAACAACTCCCTTTTCATTGAATATTTTTAAAAATTAACAGTTCAATTTAATTTTTATGAATTCAAACCATAAAGGTCAACCTTTATATCAATTTAGCATTTATAATTATTTAAAAAAGTTCATATTTTTAATAAATATTTAATAATATTAAATTTTACATAATTAATAACTTAGTTAAATATATTCAATTATAAAATTAACAAATATAATTCATATAAAAAATATTAAATTCAACAATCAATTTTTAAAATGTTCATTAAAAGATAATATTATTGAAACTAAACACTAATTTTTTTTATAAAATTAGATTGATATACATTATTCTTATATACACATAGATATATTTTTGTTGAAAAAAGATGAGAAGTTAATTCTTCTTTATATTTTTTGGTAATTCCTCTTCTTTTTCTTTTTTTTTTCAAAAGAAATACAGTTGCAAAAGGGTACTAATTTTTCAAGTGCTTCCACACATTAACTAACTAATAATTTAAAGTTGTGTGCCAATGCCAATCATCCAACATTCACCTGCTGCAGCTAAAACATTACATTAGCAAGCAAAGGCATGCACTCTTGCCATTTCATTAATTATAATATCATAAGTCTACAGAGAAAAGATGCACCCAACAGATCAACAATTACAAACTTTAGATCAGATAATAAAGAAAAACAATTAAAATCAATAAAGCTTCCAAGTGCAGCAATTATTTCCACACATCAATTAATACACACTCCATCCTTCCCAAGTGCATACATAATCTTTCAAACGAATTTCAAAGTAGATAATCCAGAGCTTTGGCCTAGCCCTCCCTATTAGGGTCCATCCCAACAGTGGCTCCCAACAAAGATTTGTTCCAGAACTAGGATATGTGATTAATTAACCCACATCAAACCTAAACATATTTACTTAGTCCATGATAATTCTCAGGCAGCTAAGCAATCACTTTAGAGTGACCTAACTAACAAAAACATGGCATGCAAATCTAAAATAGAAACCATATCATAAATTTTCTACATCCATCTGGTGGAGATAATAACACACTCCAAACTGTGATCCTATATATATTCTACCATAACAAGCTAACAATAAACAAACTAGAGTAAGACTGCAACACAACCCAATACTAATTCGAAGCATTCTAAAAGTTTTTGCGTTACAAAGAAGAAAATAATAGTCTTAATATCTGATCTTGAAAGCTTCTCAGCATGCTACCAATTAAAAGACTTCACTAGTCTTTGTGTCGAAGCACCTAATGATGCACAACACAGATCTAGAGGAACCTGTAGGAATCTTCTAGGACAAGGTTTAAGGAACTGCATCAAAATGCCTCCATCCTATCTGGCATATGGGTGATACCGACTACTGCTACTATAGCCTCCCCTGCCATAAATCCCACCTGCTCCATAACCAGCACCTGGACCAGAGTCATAACCGCTACCATAGGTTGAACCTCCGTAACTGCCATAACCTTCACCTCCCCGACCATATCCACCTAAAGCATTTCCACCATAGGGTCCATAAGCACCACCAAAACCACCCCCATAAGATGCAAAACGACCAGAGTAACCAAGGGAAGATTCACCTCGATAGCCTCCTAAGCTACTACCTCCAAACCCATAACCACCACCAAATTCACTACCATACCCATATCCACCACCAAGTCTAGCGCCAAAACCCCCAGGTGTCCTATAAGGACCAGGTCCAAACCCCCCATCAAAACCCCCATAGGAACCACCATATCCACCAAAGCCATCATCAAAAGAACGACCCCTAGAGTTGCTACCATATGAAGGACCATGTGGTGTGTTTGAGTTTTTCTTTGGTTCAGCTTTCTTGATCTCCACCTACAACAAAGCAACTTAGTTAACCTATATTATGGAGCACATAAACTATAGGGGTAGCCCTTTTCCTGGGGAGATCTCTACCTGTAATGGCCTCCGCCTAAAATTAGGAAGAAAGAAACTTAACAAGAATAAGGAACACAAGTTGAGTGACAAGCAACTCCCATGTATAGTTAAAGGACAGATGGAGAATACAATAATGCACACTCCACCATAAACAGTAACTTTTGTAACACTAATTCCTTTGAAGCTAGTTCTAATTTCACTAAGCTCACCTGGCTACCTGCCATATTAATCATATTTCCATTTGATGATAATAAATCATCTACAACTTCTTCTCTGTCAAAAACTATAAATCCAAAGCCACGAGAGCGATTGGTCTCATGATCACGTATGATCTGGTGATCTGTCACTACCCCAAACTTGGAGAAAAAATCCCTGAATTCATCTGAAGAACAAGCATGAAACTTAGAAGAGGGTGCCAATGAATTAAATAGGTTACTGTAGTTAAGCAGCATCCTATGCAAGGGGGGAAATAAAAAATAAAAAATAAAAAAAACTTTTAAACATACCCTCAGTGAATGATGTCGGAATGCCCCCAACAAATATCTTCTTTGTCTTAAAATCCTTTGAATGATGATTGGATCCTTTAGGAATCGTCCTCTTTATCTCAACCTGCTCCAATATCATTTAATAATTAGCATACAATCCATTGTTTGGTTGCCATAAAGACCATCTAAAAATTATAACTTAAAAAAAAAAAAAAAAACTAGTAGATCCGTTTCCAAACTGTTCAAAATCCAAACTCAAACTGTCTAGTTAGCACTGTTGCATCATGAAAACAAACACAAAATTTTTTCGATTAGATATAGATGATTTACCTGTTTTCCATTGATGATATGGGTGTCCTCTATGACCTTATCAACAACAGAAGGATCAGCATAGGTTATGAATCCAAAACCCCGAGGCTGACCCGTGTGCCGATCTTTCATTATCACATAATCAGTTATCTCCCCATACTTCCCAAAGTGCTTGTTAAATTGGGCTATGGTTCCATTGAAACAACCAATATAACATAAATCAGCAACTAGAAATGCAATTTGACAAAAACAATAAAAATATAAAAAGGAGATTACATACACAATAGTTGTACTAAAACTAATAACCAAGATCAATCGCATGTTGATATTTCTCATCTATTATTATCTATCTAAACCTAAAATTTACGTTTTAAAATTCACTAAAAAAATAGAAGAAATCAGAGAGAAAAACTCACTTAAAGTAGTGTCTTTGGCCAATCCTCCGATAAATATCTTCCTGCCAATTTCACAAAAGAAAATTAGAATCGCCAAACAAAAATTACAAAAAATAAAAAAATTTATGACCCAATACAGCAGCCTGATAAGAAATACACGTGAATTAGAAAAACAGACAACAATTCGCATAAAAATGCAAAATTTTTCTAGGACCCCAAGCATGGCCAAAGTGAAAACGAATTTAGAGAGAAGGGTACAAACCCAGGGCTAGCTCCGTCACCGCCATCGTGGATCTTATCGTTCCTGAGGTTGGATCCCATACCCTCGGCTTTTCTGTTTGTTTCGCAGGAAAAAAAAAAAGAGATTAGCTTGAGAAATCAAAGGGAGAGAGGTTAGGGTTTTACTGAGGAAGCAGGCAATTGCAATTTTGCTTGCGTTCGTTTCTGTATATATATCTAAATGACTAATTTGACACCGTACGTAATGAAAAAGACGGATGTACCCCCCTCCATCAATTTTA
>BPVZ01000116.1:782124-796266 GCA_020521535.1 Rubroshorea leprosula
TTAAAAACTTTTAAAAATATATATTTATAAATAAGTTTTACAAAATTGAAAATTATTAAAAATTTCACCAAATTATTATATATTAACTTAAAATTTTTAATTTAAAATCAAAATCAAGTTTAAATCTTTACTATAACATACAATTAACTTTCTAAAGTACTTATAAAAGGAGTAAATTTTATAAAAGTAACCAACTAACAAATTTTAAGTTTAACAACTTAAATGCATCAACTCAATATGAAAATGCCCTCTTAAAATTACTACTTAAGCAAGAGTAGTTTCTAATTATTGATTAGTTTGTAAATGAGCACAACCTACTCCCTCTTTTTCATTAGGGGTAGTTGAAGAAAATTTTTGTTTCAAAATAATTGATATTTTAGGAAACCAATCATTCATTAGTTCTATCATTTTCAATTTTTTCCTCTCCTTTCACCCATAATAAACACCCATTTTAATTGGATTCAATTGTTTTATTTTCTAAATAAAGACAAAGGTAATGTGATTTAGTTATATTATTTTTTATTTTAATAATACATTAAATGTTATAGTAAAAATAATAATTATAATAAATAAATTTCTCAATAATCATAACTAAATAAAATAAACCAATTAAATCCAATCAAATAATATAAAAATATTTTTGTAGTACTAACTCTTAATATTCAAAAATTTGAATATGAACTAAATTGGATTTCATAAAAAGAGAATGAATTCCTCTCATTCAGACGAATAAATTTTCGGTAAAAATATAGAAATTTTAAAAGTGAGTAAAAATTTTCAGAAGAATAAAATTGCCCTTCAAATATGTTTATTTCTAATATTAAAGTAATTTATTATTTCCTGGAACAGAGGGAGTAGCAAGGTATATCTTATTATATATAAATAAATTCATTAAAAATAATGTATTCGACCTGCATTGCAAATCCCTTGCAAAACACGGCCAAAAAATAAAAATTAAAAACACATAGAAAATAAACACAAAAAAAAAGAGGAAAAAATAAATTCAAAGTCATCTTCCAAACCGGTACATATCATATCATCTCTCTTCCCCTGTATATATAAAAATTGTTAATGTAGGTATAAAGAAGTAAAGAACCCTACTTTATCAAGACAATCACTATAAAAAGGCATACATTAGTACTTTTTTCATCGTATTATGCCCTAATTTATTGGATTACCTTGGCCCAATACACATTCATTTCTCTCTCCCTTTCTTCTATTTCTTCCTGGGTCTCTTCACCATGAGTAGCAGCGGCCGTGGTGGTGAAGCCTTTAGGGTTTTGATCCCGGAGAATGCAAAGAAAACAATCCAAAACATTAGAGAGATCACGGGTAAGAAGCACAGCGATGAAGAAATCTATGCGGTGCTCAAAGAGTGCGACATGGATCCTAATGACACCGCCCAGAAGCTCTTTTATTTGGGTATATTTACATTTATGCTTCTTCATACCTGTTTGTGTTCTTGTTTCTCATCTGGGTATTTAGGGTTTTTGTTATTTAGGATTGCGTGAGGGTTTTGTGTTCTCTTGAGGCTTTGTGGATTTTTGATCTGCTTCTTGTTTGTGGGTTTTGTCTCTTATGTTGAAAGATAGATCAAAGGTGAGATTTTTAGAGGTAGATATGTGCTATTTATGTTCTGTGTGTAATGGAAAGCCAATTGTGTACTAGTTAGTTCATTGTTTTTGTTTTATTTGTGAGACAATAAAAAAAAAATAGACACACCCCTCATTGTACTGCTTATATTAAGTCAGCTAGATGAAGGTAATTCAGGATTTTTGATAATGTGTTTGCTTTATTTTGGTGCAAGGCAAGACTCACTAGCCTTTCCTGTTTTTGATTTTAGCTGAGCTTGGTTTGTTTGAGCTGGAGTCTTGCAATTTTTATTCTCAAAGTGTGACCATTATATTTTTTGGTTGGCAGATACATTCCATGAGGTGAAAAGCAAGAAACGTGATTGCAGAAAGGAGGTATGACAAATTTCTTTCCAATGGGTGGAAGAATTGTTTCTTTTTCTTTTTAAATAATTTATGAGTGCATCCACATTTTCAGCTTATATATTTTTTTTACAAATCTGTAGGGATGTTTCTCACCTACAATTACATTGGATCATTGAGGGTCTCTGTTATTATACTTTCTCATGCTCTCTTAAGTAGTGCATTTGTATCCCAATTAGTTTAGCAAATTGTCTAACTCAGCGTTTCCATTTCACAGACAGCTGGCATGCAGGGACGAGGGACAAGGGGTGCCCGAGGGAACCACTCTAACAATACCTTGTCTGGTATACTTTGTTTGTCATCCAATCAAAAGTTCTCATACTCTTGACATTTTATTCTTGTAATTGCAATAAGTTAATTCGATCAAGATTGGCTTCCTGTGCTCTTTGTTCATTTACTTAGTTTTGCAGCCATTAGAATGTCTTAGGATAGTGTTTGTTATGAATAGTTATTTATTAATACTATTGGCTAACTACTGTTTTTTTTTTTTCTCAGATTTTGGGGCAGGGAGGAATACATCTGCTCGAAGAGAAAATGGGACTAATCACATCACAGATAGCGGTTCTATCCCCTTGCCGGTTTCACAGAGAGGAAAAAGAAATGCTGTTTCTTACATGAAAAAGTAAATATTTAACCAGCTTTCATTACAATATCAACTCCAGACTCAATGACATTCTTTTTCTCTCTCTTTCCTTCATCATTTTAGTTGCATATACTCCCATAGGAAGGCTATAAGTTAGCTTTTGACCTAGAATTTGTTTTACTCTATTACAGAAGTCCAACTGCTGTCCCCAATGGCAGATCAAATTTATCTGATGGGAGCTTAATTCCTGGCGGTGTTAGTAAAGGGACCAAGGATGCTGCACCTATTAACGTGAAAACATCAGCTACTGCTGCAGTGGTAGCAGATGTACTGCCTGTCAAGGAATCTTCTAACTCCGTTTCGTATCATACCTTAGCCTCATTGGTAGGTGATCAAGAGAAGCCCCTAACAAGTTCAAACCAGACCTCAACTTCTGCCACAGTATCTAGCATCAATCTCTCTGCTTCAGACCTGGCGTTTCCACCATCTTTACCCCACCATTCTGGTGCAGTTGGTACAATTAAATATGAAGAAGTAGAGCAGCAACAGGAAGCTACTGAAGTCAACCATATTCAAGGAAATATAGCAATCTCTAATGATCAAAACTTGAACCACTCAAGGAAGGACCCTGGCAAACCAAAAGCTGCTGAACAGATTGACTCTTCTGTGCATCTAGAACACTCTCCACCCCAAGGTTTGTTTTTCTATGAAAGGAAATTTTATTCATGTGTTTTTCTTTTAGGCTATCATTACACTAGAGTTGATTAGCAGATGACTTCCAGGATTTTGGTTTTCTTTTGCAATAGCCTTTTGCTTAATATCCTATCTTCCAACTTTCCAAGTACTTGCTCTATTTTTGAGTTCTTTATTTTTGTTACTGGGTAGGATGGCATCTCAGGCGGTAATGGCTGGCATAAGTTTTTATCTTTCGCTAATGCAGGAGGATGCGTTTATTTGAACTTTTCTTGCTCAACCTTCGATTTTCTTTGAGTTAATAGCTGCCTATAGGTCTTTAAGCATAGCATGTGCTTTAAATTGCTAAATTTTTTTCCCTTTTTTTAAGCTTTTGGTGATTTGGTCCCTAATTTGAAGTGTACGAGTGTGTTTGTTGACAAATCCCTTTATCATTCTCTTATATTCCATCTGTTTGGTTACTATTGCTTAAACTAAGAATCTTTTATGGTTTTTGGTTTTGTTTGTCTATAATGTTTCTGCTGTGGCTTTCCTTTATTTTGGATTTTTTACTTTGATGTTTGTGAAACAGGGATCACCTCAGAGATTTCAATTGTTACTGTTAAAGACAATTCTAAATTGCCTCCTACTGTTACTTCTGATGATCAACATGTTATTTTTCCTGCCCACTTCCAAGTCTCTGAGGCCTTAAAAAATGGCTTGACTTTTGGAAGCTTTGATCCTAGTTTCGGACTGGGAATGATGTATAACAATGTCACCAATAGTGAGACCAATTCAGCATGTGCTGTTGAATCTTCTCAAGGAAGTGATGAGACTGCTGAAGAACTTTCTCCCAGGTTGGTGGACGTTATGGTTTCTACTTTGGTACTAGTTGATTTATTTCTTTACACCTTTTTAATGTTCTAGACCATCTCACAACTTTATGAGTTTAAATCATGCAGCAATCAAAGCGTATCATCAGCTCTGCAAGGAGATACTTCTGAAGAACCTCAACCTCCTGTGTTTGAGGAAGTGCCAGAATCAGATAGCAGCATTCCATCCACTGCTGACTTGAAAAATATTCAGTCAAATAAGGAAATAAAGTTACAGGTAGAAAATGATCAGGGCCTTAATGTCCAAAATGCCCCCAGCTATAATTTAGGCTTCATGCAACCCTTGTCAACAAGCAATTTTGTGCAGTGTGATGGATCTGAGTCTCAGATACATGGTGTTTCTCGCTTTTCACACTTTGTTGTAAGAACCATCTTCTGTTTCTTATCTGTCATTTTTGTTATTTTATCCAGAGAACACACTACAGTTCTGGTTTCATATTTTATTGTAGATTCCCGCACTTTGTATGCACTATGCTATCTTGTAGAGGCTGGCATGATCACATTCACTTGACACTGTTAGATTGGTAGTAAAACATAACATGCTTATGAATTTGGAAAGATTCTCTGAATGTGCATTAGTTCATATTGCTGTTGAAGTTTATACATGGTGTCCTTAACTAGCTTCTAAATTTTAGTACTTGTTTTGTCAAATTTGTAGAATGGTAATGCTCCAGCTCCTTCTGGTAGTTCAACACCACCAGTTTCGAGCTCTGTTGTTGCACCTCCACAAGCAGTTCCTTTTTTCAGGCAGCCATTCCCTCACTTCCCTTACTATCTTTCACCTTTCTTAATGTCACCAATGCACCAATTTTTAAGCCCTGGTGGTGGTCTCCCTCAGCAGCCTTCCACTGGCAATGTCTATCTGCCACCTGGAGCCCCTCCTTCTGGGGTCAAAATCCCTCTTCCACAATTCAAGCCTGGAGCAAATGCTGGAAATGTAACTCATGTCACAATTCCTTCTGGCTATGGTTCATATAACACTCCACCTGTTGGTTTCAATCCTGTTCCTACTGCAACCTCGGGGGGTTCTACCAGTAAGGAGGATCTTGCAGCTTCTCAGTTGAAGGAAAATAATGTCAACGCAACAGGAACACCGGTTGGTTTTGCTCCTTTTTTCTTTACTCTTTTGCTGAGCATTTTCCATCAATAGGCTTTTAAGTTTTATCTATATTCATCCTTTTGTATTACTTGCTTTCTTTACAGAGTGATGGTCCAGCTCTCTGGATGCCAACACCAGGGCAAGACTTGTCTAACTTGACCCTTGGTTCTTTGTATAACTTCTCCCTTCATGGACAACATGTTGCTTTCTCTCATGCACAGGCTGGTCATGGTTCCTTTGCAGGACTTTATCAAACACCACAGACAATGGCAGCTCCCTCAAATTTTAATCCCCTCCTTCAACAATCTCAACCTGTAGCTGCAGCAGCTGAACCCATGGGACCCATAACTGCTTATCAACAGCCTCAACTTGCGCAGTTAAATTGGAACACAAATTACTGAACTGTTATTATATGGAATGGAGCTTAATGATGAGAAAAAATTGGGAGAGATGAAACACCTGGCCTGCTTTTTGAGTGTAAATAGTAAAGGTATGCTGCAATTTTAGTGTAACATCAGCAGTTGGGATACATGTTTGATTCATTGAAGCATTGATTGGAGCAGAGCTTGTTATCTTTTACCCCTTGTTCCTTGGTAACAAACTTTTTGCTGTTTCTATTCAAGTTCTTGTTTCATTGAGATACTATAGGAAATTTTAAAGAGGTGAATAGAGTAGGTGGGATTTTTATGTTAGATTTCCCTCTTGTAATGTCTCACCTGTATATTACATTTTGATAGCAAGGGATTATATAGCTCTGTAATTGGTATATGGAAAGTACTCATTTTTTTTGCACTTGACTGATATTTTTTTCTGGTTTTATTTTTACTGGAAAATCTAGTGGTTATTGTAAAGCTGTGTGGTTTGTTAGTTTTACCACTAACTGAATGGTACCTTGTGTCGATTCTTCATTATGTGCTTTATAGAGTTTAGCCACACTAATTTGTAAATTCTCGTTTATGGGAATCATGTAATTCAAAAGAGAGTTAAGGGTAAAATAGATGTGATTATTGCTGATAAAAAAAAAAAAAAGATGTGATTATTAGCAGAAAAGAGAAAGTTCTAGAGTAATCTTTCTATGTCTTTACATGGTTCTACTGATACTCTCCTATGATGTATATTGAAATTCCAGGCTCTCAATGTTTAATTGTTTTATTTGTAAAGAGCAATAGCTCTTTATGTTAGTATCATGGGTCTTTTTTAGTTTATTTATATTTTTTACTCAACTTATATGATAAGATATAATTTGTATTGTAATTGTTTCAATTATTAATAACTATATTTTTAATAAAAAAAAAAAAGATTTAAGGGTTCACCATGAATCATCAACCATGATAAGGATGAATGTTTGTGCTAAGAGAGTGGTACGGGCACTCGGGCAGTCAATGCGGGTACCAACGCACAAGCAATCGTGGTTCCTCGGGCTCTTTTTTTTTTTTTTTTTTTTTCTTTTTTAAAATATTCTTTATTTGAAAGGAAATTGTGCTTAATCAAACTTCAATCTTCAAACTTAAATTCACCGTCGATTTCAACTCAAACACCTTTTGGCTCTTCCATTGGAATTATGAGAAATCCCTTGTATTTTCCCATTCTCTCGGGGTTGAATCGAACCTCTAAGTTTATCTGTAGGAAAGCTTTTGTAAAAGTAGAGAACTTGATGACGAATGGCTAACTGTTCACAGGGAACAAACTTTTTCGTGTTGAAAATCCAAATATATTGTAGGAGTATCAATTTTCACTGAGAAAACCAGAATCTACTTCACTGTATCCTTTCTATACAAACAAATCATTCGCTCCATGCAACATTTTCCTCTGCCAAGATGACTTCCTTTCTCCCTCTGCCCCTGTTATGAGCTTCACTTCCTTTCCCTGTTTTCAGACATTGTTGGTAGTATTGCTTGTTATGTCCGTGTCTTCACACGTCTCCTCATTGGTTTTGGTTCTCTGCAAAGGGATACTCTGCTTTGGTATTAGCACCTGCTTACTTGAGCTTTCACCCGACCCTTTCAAGTTAAGTGATGTGTAAACTGACATTCCACAGAGAGCTGCAACAGCTCCACACAGGCTCACAAAACCTGGATCTGAATTGAATATCAGATATCCTCCAAGGAGCAAGACACATGTCTTAAATTGCCCCAAAACAACGTGTGAGGTTGCAGATGTTGCCCTGTTTATCAAGCAAGCGAATGATTCCACCTGTTACTCAAAGTTAACAGGAAAAAAGCGGCAAACAATTAATAAAAGAAAAACTCACCCAAGTGCCAAAGCACCAGACCATTGGAGCAGGAAGCCAAGGAGAGCTGATATGAGAATGGCAGTTGAGTTATTCAGATCCCACTTGAACGACAGCAGTCCTGGGGGATCCAAACATGGCATCAAGGCTAGCAAGAAGAAGATCGTGATGGGGGTCGTCTTCCACATCAACCTACATAAAATTGACAGAACTTAATTGATCTAATGGATTCATTTCTTTGCATCAGAAGAAGAAGAATAACAACAAAGAAAAGGAAGATCAGGATTTAGTTACGCAAGAGCAGTCCAATTTGCTTCTTGTTGAAGATTAGACCACAGAATTTTGTTTATAGCACTTGGGATTATCCAAGCAATGGCAATACAAGCACCAAAGAAATTGAACTCTAAATCTGTTATCGTTGCTACTGCTACACCCGCTGAAACAACAGCTAGAGCCAAAACCTATACGACGCAGCATAAAATCTTCAAATAAGTACCTGTAAAATAAAGGCATGGAGAAATTACTTGTTTTTACCTTATTGGAGGAAATGGTTTTCCTAAAGAGAATGAACTCTGCAAGGACAATGGTGGGAGTGACTGCAATTTTAGCCATCTGGTAGAAACCAACGCTGCAAATGAGCTGAGAAGTGAGGAAACAAACAGGATAAGTGGCAGAGTTCAGATGTGAAAAAAACAGGTCGAGGCTGCCTGACCTATTGTGATTGAGGCTGGTATTGGCAAGGCCAGATGCAAAGGCCATTATAGCTCCCAAGGAGAAAAGTGCAGAGAAAGGAGTGGTCTTGGAAGGTGGAGAAATTGGAAGCAATGCCAATGCCTTGAAAAATGCCAGTAGAAACCATGCAATGGAGTAATGGATTAAGGTGAGGAAGATTGGAAAATTGAATCCAACTCTCCCCATCACCTGAAAATCCCCAAACCATCATCACTTAAATTTACAAAATGAAACATAATGAAAAAAGGAGAATGCAAAGAGAAATGTAGAGGGAGCAGTACTGACTAATTTGTTAGTGAGAATAATCCCAACAGCTACCATGAAATTGAAGGACATTGCCACGGTAGGGCCACAGAAGCGTTGCTGTTGGCGCTTTGCTCCCTCAGAAGTTCTGAGCTCATTGTAGAGAGAACTTCTGAGTTCTTCAAATGATCGAGCTAAAAAAACCAAATTTCAGAGCAATAGAATTTTGAGAAGAAAAAGAAAAGATTGACTTATATCATATATTTTCAGTTACCACCGACAACATTTTGCAAACGAATGACATTCATTCTCCCTAACAATTCTATAAAAGTTATATGTTTCAACACTGATTCATTGAAGAATGAGAAACCATTTTCAGGGAAAATGACCTCAAAAAACATATATTGAAACCAACACAAGACCTGTCAGAGGACAAAGAAGAGAATGCCAAACAATTTAATAATTAACAATAAAAAAATACCCACAACTCAGGCCGGCTGAAAGGATCAACCTCAATAAAATAAAAAATCAGTAGTTTTTCTCTAGCAATGGACATCATCTAGTGTAGATTCAAAATGAAGAAACAAACTCAAGAAAGTTAAGATTCGAGAAATAAATTAAATGAAAGCATATTAGAACCTGCATCTCCTGGATCGCTGTCTTTCCTTTTGATGAACTTTTTGCCTTCTTTTCCCAACAGAGAATCAATCAACCCCATTTTCATCCCAGAAAACTGAATCTGTTGGATCACATATTAATTTTTTTTTAATGAAAAAAAAATGGGAGAGAATTTTAGGAGGGGAAGGAGGAGTTTATATTGAAGAGAGGAATTTTTGTTTTAATGAACTGAGGAAAAGGAAATATTACTAACAACACACAACAAAGTGACAAACTGTTTCAGATGCATGGTGAAATGTCAGTCTTCCAAAGTTAGTTAACTGCACATCTTATTAAATTTGATCAACAGAATGGGATCTGCCATCTACGGCCTATTAAAAATTTAACCAACAAAATTGGAATCCTCTGCCACATGGCAGCATGTTACTGTCCAATGCTGTTACGGTGGGTGAGGGCATGAAGTTTCTAGTTTATCTACTCTGTAGTTTGGGATTCCGGAGAAGTTAAGGAATCATCATGTTATTGTGTTACGTACATCAAGAAACAGTCAATATCTTTTATGTTTGCATGAGCGTTAAGCATTCTCTCATTTTGAGCTTAACAAGTTAATGATTCCATGGTATAAGGTCCTTGATAAGCAAGCGACCTCCTTGATTTTGATGCTACATTTTACTAAACAAACCGCCTCGTTTTTGTTTTGATTGTAATTTTGTGGAGGACATGGGATTGAATCACATCTTTAATGAGCAAAGGGTTAAAGGATTGCTTAGTCATGAAAAAATGTTGGGTCTTTTTGATTGTGTCTGCTAATTGGGTAGAAATCCAGAACAAAATACATTAAGAATTGTAGTTTTTAAGTTTTTAACAAAGAGATTGGGTTGTCCCCACTAGTTTTCATTATTTCTCAACAACCAAGCCTTAAAAGTAGCCTGCAAAAATAAGCCATCCTGCCTTCTGCCCTTCTCTCTTTCCTACATTTGGAAAACATGCAGGGAGAGAGGGAGATGTGCGCAGCATATGATCTCTTTTGATCTGGGTTTCTACCAAAAAAATAGGGAAGCATGTGGGTGTGCATGTCTATGTCAGTCATAATGATGAATTGGGATCCCAGGAATATCTCCAAGGTCTTTCACAGGTTATATTAGATTTCGAGAAAAGAGTAAAAGCTAGAAACAACTCTGAAGCTTGAGGAAAGAGATGATAATGTATCCTGCTGTATTTTGATTGTTTTCTACTCAATACATGCAACAACTGTATTGTGTTCAAACTCAAATGGTGGCCGTCTTTAAATTCAAATTTTAACCATGATTAAAACTGTACTGTGGGTGAAGCTTCTATTCTACGATCAATTATGTTGATAATTGTTGCCCCAAGTATTCATTCTCCTTCCTGATGGCATCAAGATCTGCTTGCAATTTGTCCACATTTACGCTTTGGCAGGCCATGGCTGAAAGCTTCTTTTCAAGGTCAGCAACCTCTCTTCGTACTCTATCGGTGGCAAGAATTTTCTCCGAGATTTGCTCAAAGCTCTCGTGTATGCTAGTGAGAAGCCTGTATGCCTGTCGCCCCACCTGGTCTTTCTTTGCTTCCCTGCATAAAGAAGCTTCTTTTCAGCAGAAGAAGATATATACTTTACTTCATTTTCATCAGTCAATCTAATGCCAGTGGAGTGCTGGTGAGTTTGTTGCGCAATTATGACCTATTCATACCTGAAGACAATTTCATCCAGAACTGCATAGGTCCTATGGAGGCGTTCCCGTATGGAATTACTCTCTAGCTGAAGCTCCCTTGTCACTTTTATGATCTGCTCTATGTCAGTGTCAAGTTTGCGACTGTTCTTTGTGATCTCCTTTATCCGCTCAATATAGGATCTCCTAGTTGATACTTTGGGTTGCTTCTTGAGATCCGCAGAAAGTTTTGAGTGTTCCTCCTTCCTGTAGAATGGGAAAATATACACTGAAATGAGGAAGACTGATTAATGGAATTTGTAAACTAAATAGCTGTGAGCGAATATTCAGGGAATATCTAGCCAATTTTTACCAGCACCATGTCCACTCTTTATTGCAATCGATAAAATTTGTTGAATGTAGGTATTGATATTACAAATGAAAGATTAAAAAGCACTTTCCAACTTCAAGACTCATGTTTATTTGAAAAAAGGTGCTAATAATGTTAATGTTGAAGTAACATAACACAGCAAGCAAGCAAGAATATTTACAGCTAGTACTATGTTTCGATTTCAAAAATGTACCTTCTCCTAATTTCTGACAAAATGGATTGAATTTCCAGCTCAACTTCTCTCAACTTTTGGAGTTTTTGTTGAGCCACCGGGTTGCTTGCATACATAGAATCCTCAAGACTTCTTTTTTTCTCTTCAAGAGGGTTTCTAAAAGCATTCCTGAAAAGACAAAAAATACCAAGGTAAAATCATACTGGAGCCTGCAGGGTATGAAAATGTTGCTTTTTCAAGCACATAATAGAATATTTCTAGTGACTGCATCTTGTGTCTAATTCCAAGCATAATTAGAAGAGAGAGTCCATGTAACATGTATTTTACAATGTGTGGAAAGATTATAATAGATTGTGACATCATACCACTGCAATTTTAGTTTTGCAATATTATGGCTCTTGGCATTCACTTGCTCATTGAGTTGCTCCAGGTATGATTCAATTGGATGATTTTGATTGAATGCCATATCTGCTGCTGCCTCCAGCAACTGTAACTCTTCTTCAAGAAGCTGAAGTTCTAAAGTCTTTGCATTCAACTCCCCCTCAAGCACTTTTTCTTGTTCTTCCGATGTTCCGGCTTCATTCTGTATCTAGTGACACAATAAACACCAATAACAAAACTGTCAACATTCTTCTTTTTGTTCAAACACAGAATTGGTCCTATGTGAGTGTTAAATTACTCATAGAAAATTACCTCAGAAGACTGCTTTAGATGAGAATTTGCTTTCTCTCCAAATACTGAATCATGTTTATCATCTTCTTGATCAGCTACATTTGGGGAAGCATTTGTTCCTGATTCCCCAGAATCTGCACTGGAATCCTTTCTACGTACAACACCAAAGAGATCATTCTTGAAGAAATTTTCTTCTTCTGAGCTCGATGTATCATCAGCAGCAAGTTCATCCAAATTCTGTGGGATATCAAGAAGCTTATGGGATCCAATGAGAACTGCACTTTCAGCCTCAAAAATAGATGACTCAGGTATTTCAGTATTTAGTCTAATATCTTTCAATATTGCTTCAACCTTTTGAAGATTTAGATCCACCCCTTCATTGTCAAGCTTCTGTTGCTCATCTTCAGATATTCTCTCAAAATTTTGCCCTTCAGCTCCCAGCTTAGCGATAGCAGCCTTCCCTCCAGAAACATTTAAGCCTTCAGAACACTCAGAAAGCCTCTCCACCAGAAATCTTATGAACTTGTACAAGTCCTCTTCGGATGGATACAGGAACTGCCGTAAGCAACACATATAATCTGTTCTGAGAATAATTTCAGAACAATAAGAATAGTGACAGCTAGAACTTAAAAATGAAATAAAATAAAATTAAGGCCAACACAAAGAGATACACAAGCAAACTCTCCGCCTAGATGATCTTATATTTACCCTATTATAAGATAAGAACGTCTCAAAACTTACATTCATGGAACTTCCAAGTTATGGGTTTAAACCCTCATACATGGTACCAACCAGATGAAAGTTGCATACAAGAGTTAAAAAGGAACATCAGATGCAGAAAACTAATGGAATCACCTAAATAGCTAATATTCCAAGTGAAGAACTAGAGGTCTATACATCAAATACGTTAAAATATGCAGTCACCTTCACAACCAATTTCCAAATTTGTCATCCCAATGCAAATCTTAGACTTCCAAACATAAATTATACAATTCAAGCAATGATACTCAGTTACAACAAAATCAATAACAAATATACCACACAAATTCATGAAAAAATAATAAAATTTTTAATTTTTACTTAAATTGCGTATCTTTTTGGTAAAAGTTTCACCTTGTGATAACTTAGGTCCCCTATGTAACCCAGATTCTTGAAAGCCAACGCCATATCTGTACAGATCTTGAACTTTTCAGCCATGGAGTCGGAGGAATCGGAAACTGAAGCAGGAGATGACTCACCAACCTGACCAAGGAGCTGAAGGGATTGCCGGCAGATCGACACCAGAACTGCCGGCGTCAGGTCACTAACCGACGCAACTTCTTCTGGGATCGAGATCCCCACACTCTTCAGCGAGCTGAGCAGAATCTCGTCGGAACCTTCCATTTCCGGTGACGTTCTACGAAGTCTCTGAAAGTCCAGAGGGGTTTCCTGAGTTTTCAACCCTTTTTTCCTTTTTCCTTATTTAAGGCACTTTTGAATTGTCTATAAATCGTTCACCTCTATGAAGTTTATCCTTAGACGTCGTCGTTTAAGTGAACGTTCATATTTTCCGCTACAACTTATTTTTGATCCAAGTAGTAATTTTTTATTGGGAGTTGCTATAAGCACAATTTTTTAATATTATATTTTTATATAATTTTTATATGTTATTAAATGAATATATGTATTTAATATTAATAAATGTATTTAATGTTATAAATTTTATTTAAATTAAAAAAATCAATTATTTTAATGATACATATAAAAAAGTGTGATAAAAAAATTATACAAATTTTTTTTTTAATTGCTAAAATATTGTTATTTTTAATTATTGAGGAAGAGTGGATTCCTTAATAATAAAAAATTACTCTATTAATTGTTATAATTATTATAAAAAAATATGCATATGACTCCTCGACTCAACTGGTTTCTTACCAGTTTGATGTGCATTCCCTCTCTCCTTTTGACAGGTTTTGAGCTTGTCCTTGACAAATTGTTCAAAAAAAATTATTATAAAAAAGATAGTCCACGTCAAATAGGTTGCATTTCGCTTTTTTATTTTTTAAAACAAATACTGTAGTACTAAATTAGGATTTAATATTATAGAGAAAATAATACATAAACGAATTTATTCACAATTTCATATGATGGTAGTTAGATTTCACCCAAGAAAAGCTTGACAAATAGTTACGAGTAT
>BPVZ01000117.1:3193-16473 GCA_020521535.1 Rubroshorea leprosula
TCCGGATTTCTCCCCAAAAATGTTTCATTCTGGTTTTCAATATGACGTCTTAATCCTGAATAATGTCCATGAAAATATTTTCTGCAAGAACCATGTCATCTCCCTTCTCAAATAATGATAGATTTACTTCTACAGTGTCTTCAAGGAGTGTGGTTCCATTCAGGAAATAGTTTTCAACAATTAATGCTGGTCTTCTGCTGAGATCAAACAAGTGGTCCAGTACTGAGGAAGGCTGAGCCACCATTTAAGAGAGCTACGACACTCGAAACAGCTTGACCCACTGTCTGTGGCTTTACTCCAATTATTATGAAAGCTTTTAGAAATGTTTTCTATGTCCTAGCAGATGCCATCAAAATCATGTTCATTCTATTCGAGTATAACTCATATTATACGGAACTCAAGTTTCTTCCTAATTACCCTTCAAAATCCCTTTTCCCTGAAGTAATTTTTCCTTAGTAAAAATATAGGTTACTTGGTAAACAAAAGACACTAGTTTCTTAGCTTATTATGGCACTTTGATACCAGTTTGAAGCTAAATATGTTGGAATTATATATGTACCATCAGCACCTACAAAAATAAAAAATGCAAAATATATGTAGTAGTTAGGAAGCGCATAATTTCACCGAGTTACATTCCTCACTATAAAATACCATGCCAATACGCCATGTGAATTCTTTTTGTTGTCATCATATGGTTGGTTGCATTTGTATAAAGCCACAAGTGATTATTTATGTCAAATACATTATGCTAATTAGAAAACAACGTAAATTGTCAATAAGACATTGATCTAGTGATCAATAAAGGACTTGTTGAAGCTCTAAAAATCCCTATATTCAAATCTCCTCGTGACTCTTGATATATATACACACACATATATATATACATGGAAAAGAGTGCATCAATATGTATTACAAAAAATTAAGTAAAAAAATCATAAAATTATATCATTTTAATAAAATTTTATTAAAAAATATTAAAATATCTTAACTTTAAAAATAGAAATGAAACTGTTTTTTTTTTTTTTTTAGTGTTTTATTAAAAAAATGTAATCTTATAACATTTTTGCCTAATCTTTTACAATATACACTAATCTCATATATATATATATATATCTATATGTGAAAAAAAAAAGAGACTGGATCATACTCCTCTCGAAAATGTAACTAATATTCATATGTCCACTAACAGTTTTATGTCTTTTTATAAACAAGGACTGTTATTTCCCCACAAGAATTATTATAAAGAGATTGTCTTAAATCTTCACAACATCTTATGAACCTGTCATTTCAATTCAATATACCTTCAAATTAAGGGAGAAGGATCAAGGAAGAGAATAGTAGCAGACGCCAATTGCAATTAATATAAACAAGTAGTATTATAGAGAACTTCTCTAGCTAGAGAAATATATATAACCATTTAAATTACACATATATGATCGAATGAAGCTAACTTATTTACGGAACATCAGAAGAACAGATATATAGAGAGCATTATTTACTGAAATATAACCTGAACTAGCAACTTTTAGGTTTCCTCAATTTCCACAATAGTTGCACTCTCATTTTTTTTTGATATATCCATATTTATATATAAATTTCAAGGAAATAAATGCATTGATCATGGATAGTACCTTGCTGAGAGTCATCCACCACAAAATTCCACACGTTCACATGTCTATGGATCCCAGCTGCTAGAAGGAAGATTGGGGTTCGTCGTGAATGGCCTGCCTGATAATGCTGATAATGAGGAACATGATGGCAGTGATGATGCCATGTTGGGATCAATATACTCCATTTGGGGATGGTCATGTGGAAAATTCCCAGATGGAAAGCAGGAGAGTTTGGATGGGAGCGGATCGATTTCTAGTGAAACTGATGCGGCCGGAGAAAGACTGCAGACGTTTCCTTCAAGGATTTCACAGAGTTTAGGCACTGAAGCTGCCGCCATCAGTGGATTATTATCATAAGGTGTGGTTATGGCGACGGTTGGATTGATGAACTTTTCGCCGAAAATATTGGTGGCTAGTTCGTTGCTAAAAGTCTGATCCTGATCTTCTTGATTCTGGTTAAGGCTTTGAGGGACGTATGACAAACACCATGCTGTGGGATCGTAGGAAGGTGGATTGGACAGTGGTGGGATCATCGGAACCGGGAAATGATTAATGAAATCAATGTTATAGTTGTTCAGATTTGGCTTGAACTCTCCATGTGCAAAGCTCTGTAAAATGGGAGTGGGGGAGGAAGGGTAGAGCTGGTCCTGTTGAGAAAGGATCAAATTAGGGTTTCCATTTAAGGTGAAGAAACCTTCCTCTTGCGGAATAGGGTTGCGAACGTCGGCAACGGAGGTTAATGCCGGAGCATGATCGTGTGACATCAACTTCTTCTTGATGCTTGAATTCCAAAAATTCTTCACCTCATTATCTGTTCTTCCCGGAAGATGTTTGGCTATCTGCGCCCACCTATAGAGGATTTTTATTTTTAAGAACATGGAAATACTATGATGAAATGATCATGGAAAAACGATTAAAATCATAATTTCAAATAATTTAGATAAATCAGTAATTTATACCTGTTGCCTAGAATGCTATGGAGCTCAATGATTATTGCTGCTTCTTGGGGAGAAAAGCTTCCTCGTTTCAAGTCAGGCCTTAGATAATTTATCCATCTTAATCTGCAACTCTTTCCACACCTCTGCAGGCCTGCGATATCGCAAACAGTCAGAAAAGGAGAGAAAAAATCAACACTGGAATCAAATTTATTTGTAATTTTTGTTTCTAAACAACTCAGAAAGATATAATAACAATGCAACAGAGAAATCACAACGAATATACTCGAAACCTGCTAGTTTAGGGACGGAGCTCCAGCAGCCATGGCCATAGGTGGTAATGTAGTTAATGAGTTTCTCGTCTTCCTCGGGTGACCAGAGCCCTCTCTTCACCTTTTGCTTGTTGCAACACGAGTGGTGCCCCATTTCTCGCCTCTCTGACTTTGGCAGGATTGGAATTTTTTAGAAAGTGAGGAAAAAGTAAGGAAAGTGAAGTAGAGCAATCAGAAAGGCTGAGTCTCGTCTCCTTCTCCCAGTAATGACAAAGCCCTAGAAGAAATGGATTACAAGGAAATGTGAGAGAGGAGAGGGAGTGCATGTATGAGGGGAGAGGAAGGTACAGTGAGGATTTGTGAATTAATGTAGGAAGCTGTACACATGGTGGCCCAGTTAGGGTTTGTGGGCAAAAGGCTAAAATCTGCAGTGTCATCTTGTAAGGGCTTGTATGGCAATTATAAAGGGATCCTCCATTCAGGAAGGCACTGCGTGGGGCTGCATTGTACACGTGTCATCCATGCAGGTTTGTGGGTCCCTTTGGCTTGGACTACAGGTCCCAGTTTTGAAGTTTTCTGACCCCACCATGATTCATGATCATGCATGAGCTGGCTGGAACTTTCAAAATCTCCAATTTCATTTTTTTTTTTTTTTTGCATGGAGTTATGTAATAAACCCTACCTGAAATTTTCATTTTTGATCATACAGTCATGTGGTGTTTAATATAATATTTTTTAGTTTGGACTAAATGATGATAATGCCCTTTAATTATCATTTGCAGTCATTTCTAGTTCAAATTGACACTCTTTTTTATCTGTTCAAATTAAAAAAAAAAAAATTTATCAGTTGAGTAAGATTTAAAGTTGCCCCACCTTAGGTCCTGTAATATTCTCCCATAAAAGTGGATTTTAGCAACTGGGAGAATCATCTTTTTTACTCATGTTTTATTGGGTATTTCTCTTGTGCCAATTAGGGTTATATCTGGAATATCATGCATGGAAATGGAATATCAAGTACATTATATAGGCTAGTCGTAAAGCTTGACCAAAAAAGTTTATAAAGAAAAAGGCTGGGGAATAAGATGGTGGACCATGTGCATTTTTAACTTTGTTGATCTCCTTTACTTTAACTAAGGTTAACTCTTCAACAATATTAATGTCTTAATTTTTACCAGGAAATAGTATCCTCAACAGCACTTCTTCTAATTGTATTTGCTAATTTTGATCTGTTTGGAATTATTTGTCCTGTTGGTCAATAGTATCATGGTCAACAATATTAGTTTTTTTTTTTTTTTTGTATTATGTTCATAATGTGTATCATAAATACCAAATAGATAATAATTGATATACCATTGGATTCAATATATCTGTTGACACCCATTAGTTTAGTCATTAAATTTTGTAATTGAAAATTTTCTCATCTTGAATTTAAATTTAAAAATGATACTTTTTTAATAAATGTATTATGAAATGTATTAAATTAAAGGGTAAAGCAATCATTGTCTATACCAAATTAAAGGGGTAGAAAGAAAATTAAAGAACTCTTTTTGAGAAAGAACCCAAATAACACCATGGATTTGTATGCCCAATTAATTAAGTAATATCAGGATATTTCAATGGTTAAGAGTTTGAATTTTTATATTAAAAGTTTCAAATTTAAATTTTGAGATAACTAGACAAGAGAATCTTGAGAAAGGAAAAACTCTCCTATCTTATTGTTTATTATTAGATATAAAAATTAAGTAATTTGAAGTCTAAACAGAGTGATGTAGCTAGTGATTGAGGTAATATCTTTCATTTCAAGGACTGACCTCACAGCTGAAAATTCCTTCCGTTCATGGGTATTAATTACATTGATGAATATTGGAACATTAATTCAATTGATCATGAAATTAAATTCTATGCAAATCCGGAAAAATGTTCTCAACTCTTGTTTTTTTTTTTATAGATAGGACTTAATTGGTTTGGTCATATCACTGGACAAGAGTGGCCACCCTTTCCCTGAAAAATATAAGCAAAGATAAAAGCAGATTCTGATAATCAACATGCTTTTATGCTAGAAATTTTTATGAGTGGGACATTGGAGTGTTTACATCTACAGGCGCTATTGAGGGATATTTAAAATTAATTTTGGTTGGCCCATCAAGAAGATGATTTTTTTCCTCAGCTTGTTATGATTAAATTGTGGTCAGCAGTCAATGCTTGCTCCTTTCCAATAAAGCACTAAGGGCCTGTTTCGTTGGCAAATATTCCCTTCAATAACTACCTCTTACAAAATTATTTATATATTTTTAAATATTAATATTACAATAAAATAATAATAATAATAATATTTTTATTTTTTATTTTTTAATATAATTTTTAAATAATAAACCTTTTTATACTTAAAAAAATTTCTCTCAATTTATTTTATATTAATTTTTTTATTAAATATAAAACAAATTAATAACCTAACAAAATTTTATTAAATTTTTTTCCATAATACTTTTTAATTTTTTATAAAGTATTTTTCAATCACCTTTTTAATACAATTAATCTCTAACTAAACAAATTACAATTAATACTTACAAAGTTTGAACTCTAAACCTACGAGGTAAACTTGCAGCATTAGGCATTTAAAAAATAGCGACGTGTATATAAATGGATAAAGATTTACCCACAACTAATTGATAATATATATCATGGTTGAAACTCTTCCTTTTTCCATTATTTCTGACGGAGAATCTGAATGTGATAATTTTGCCGACACCTGAGTTCCTTTAACATTGGATCAAAGTCTTATTGACAGGGACATGCACTACAAGAAATTATAAGAACATATGATGAAGAAGACCAATGATTATGAAGATGAATTGTAATCATAGACATGTCAGAGGCTTCTCTTTACTTTTCTTTGTTTCTTTTTTTCTTTTCTTTTTTTTCAGAGATTCGATCACTAAATCCTTAGCATTAGCAATCAAAGGAAATCTCACACCGAGAAGCTTGTTACCTTCTTTTATTTAGATGATATTAGAAATAGGCTAGAAATTTTGTGACTTGAAAATGAAAGTGAAATTGTTTCCCTGCCATTTGGTTCAGATGATTTGAGGTCATTAAGCTAGCTAACATTTTCTATTTAATAAGAGGGCGTGGAAAATTGGGCAAAAAAAAAAAAAGGGAGCGGAAAAGGTAGAGTATTTTACCTTACCAGGTTTAGAGGGTTTGGTTATTGCCAGTTATTAATATCACTGATTTTTTATTTTTCTTTCTTAAATAGTGCGTGAAAATATCAGCTTGTTAAATGATTTTAATTGGTTAACTAATAAATATTAATTATTATATCAGTTATTAATTAATAATTATAATTACTAATTATTTTTATTAATTAAATTAAACAAAATCAATATTTTTAAAGATAATATTTTACAATTTTTAGTAGCCTTAAAATTATAAGCTGTGGCCATATCCCTAGCCTTGTTTGGAAGTTAGTCCGATTATCTTCGTAATATTAGTCAACATGTCTTAGGTGAAGAATTGAATTAGCTATTCATAAATGTAATCCTCAAATCATTTAATCATGTTTTGTGTCAGCAAAACAAAAATAAATAAAAATCACCTATTCTTTTAATATACGAGATGATGTACCATATAATAGATGATAACTTTTTTGTTCTCTTAATTTTTTCTCATGTCCCAAGGTTCAAAGTCAAGATTTTTAATTTGAAGTATTAAATTCTAAACCACTTGATGAAAGACCTCCTTGGGGGAAAAAATCATCTATCTATGAGACACTACTAGCAACGGAAATCAAACTTAAGCATGCACAGGCAGGCAAAATCATTTCATTACTTGATTAAATCTTGGGGTGATTCATATGGAGATTTTCAGGGTCCCCTATGAGCTATTATCATTAATGCATGATTATTAATTATAATTTCCTCTAAAAGAAACCCCAACCATACCCTACAAATTTCTTCATCAAGGTTTCTTTCTTTCACTAATTACTAATTCTCCTCTCTCTCCTCGATACATCAGTGCATACATATATATTGGAAAAGTTTCCATCCTTTCTAAGTGGAAAATGCTGAATTATATACCTAGTTAGTTGGCCAATTCACAATTATTTTCCAATCAAACATAATACCCCATCATCTAAAAATTCTTCAACATCCTTTTCTCAGTATAAATCGTCACTAATTTTAGCAAAACCATTTTCTAGAGGGACTATACATTATTTTGAAGAGAATATGAACTTTAAAAGCAACTATTCCTGTGCATATCTAAGAATGTCCATTTCTTTTCATGCTTTTAAGGATCATTATTTCAATCAAACAGCTCTTAATTAGTTTTAGCAAGTTTTCTTGTTTTTCCCCCTTTTATGCTTGTCATTCCAAATTAGTTATGCTAATCTTCTTTGTAAATACCTATACATAAGACGGATATAAAAAAACAAGTTTCTTGGAATCTTGTGTTTGAAGTAAGTAATTAGTGACTTTATTTAGGATTTAACTAAGAAAACTTAGGATTTTGCGGTGACATTGTTAAACTGAGGAAGAGTTTTTAGTTAATCATAGATCATTTTCTTTGAAAAAAAAAATCTTCTTTTGAATTATATCATAAGTTGTGGTGTCAACATTAGAAAGTTGGTTAATTAGGATTGATTATGGTGAAAATAACAGCGTAGCTAACACCAATTAGATCAGTCTAATCTAAACATGTTCATGAAGAGGAATAAGCAAAGCATATTTATTAGGAGGTAGGCATTTATACAAAAGTGGTCGATTCCAAGTAAAGTTTCAATTATCATATTTGGAGGCTTGAACTTGATTTGTATCTCAATGTATAAAATCTTGAGATTCAAAGTTTAAGGTCTTGAGTGAAGTTAAGACAAGTGGAAAGAGATTAAAAAACAAATGCCTAAAAGGATAAAAGAATTATATGCTTAAAGTGAATGTCTCTAATTAGTTTTCTTCCCTATGGTAGAAACAGAGGAATTGCAAGGTATATCTCTAGGTTAGGTTTTTCTTCTTGCTTTTGAAAAAAAAAGCAATGGTTTGGAATGCTTGTGATCGAAGAAATAGATAGGACCAATCAAGAATCTTTGATTTATTGTTGCACATGCAACAATTAATAGCCCCTGCCTTCTTTTGCTTTATTTGTTGAGCCATCAGAGTACATGAGCTGAGGAAGAGATTTGTTTTTTTCCCAACTCTCTGAGGGAGAGGTCACAGAAACAAGTATGTACACAGGTGATTCTTTGTCCTGTCTTCAATGAAAATTTGGTTTTCCTATGGTTAGAAATGCAAGAAGATCTTATGAGCATCCAACCTATAATCAACCGGATTAATATGTTTCCTTTTAAATTATCGATGTGAGATTTTCTCACTTTAACAAATTCAATTGTGCTAGTCATTGTCATTCTAAAAACCAAAAAACTATTTGTATCCATTTTGCTTTCCTCAAAAGCCCAAAAGTCATAATAAAGGGAGAGCAACTTTTTACAATAATCCATAAACTACTCACCTAAATTTAACTCTTCTTCTTTGTTCTTCTTATTTGCTGCCATGACCAATTTTATTTTTCCCCAACTCTTCAAAAAGAGATCAAATAAACATGAATTGGGTTTTCCTATATATAGAAACAGAAAATCGAAGAGGTGGGGAAGTCAGAAATTCCCAACAGAGAATAATAAATCATTAAAATAATAGTTGGCCCACCCCAAGTTGAATAATTGCTGAAAAACTTGAATCTTTCTGGGTTAAATTTCATTTTATAAGAGCTGAACATGAAAAAATTATGTTGCATATGTGGTAAGTAAACTCCTCATCCTGCATTCACATTCGCAGCCAGTGTTCTACCTACCTTGACAAAATTTCAGCAAGAAAACCCCACAAAAAAATGAAAAGCAAAAGCCCTTTACATTTGCTAGGAGAAAGAAGATGTGAAGGAGGAGGAAGAAGAAAACTTTTAGTCCCTTAAAGATAGTGAAACAAACTATGCAGTGTGTCCTACAAAGAAAGGGGGATATTACTAGAAAAAAAGCCCTTCTAAAGGGACCCTACATGCCCCCCCACTGCCCTTCCTTCTCTTCATGGCAATCCCCCATGAAAGAAAGTCTACCTTTTTACTCAAAACTAAAGAAAAGCTTGCACTCCCTCTTTTCCTTTCTTGATCACTTCAGAATCTTATCAAGAAACATTAAGATAAAATGTATTTTTACAGCTTTTGGTAGCATCCTGATCTCTTTTTCTCATTTGTTAGTGCACATTCCCACATGGGAAGCTTTTGATTTCATCAGTGTTTTTTGGTGGCACATACAGTCCAGGCATTTCAGAGAAGTCAGAACTTAACAAATTGGAGATACTGTCTAAAACTTCTGAAAATGTGTCCTCACTTCTGAAACTGACCCTCTACCCATCTCCTAGCCTGGTCTATTTGGAACTCTGAATTTTATTTCTTTTAGGGTAAAAGACAACGGGAGTCCTCTAACTTTCAAATCGTTTTAATATCAGTCTCTCATCTTTAACTTTGTCAATCAAGACTAAAGTAGACTAATATTACATGTTCATGATTTTAGAATATACAGCCCTATTTCTTGACAAGGGATACCATAAAAATAGAAACTAATTATAAAGTTAGTAGACTTGATAAAGAAATTTTAAATTTAAATGTCCAAGTTGAAAGTGAGTCCAAAGTTGGGCTGCCTATTACCCTCATCTCCCTTTTACCACAAACTTTTCTTTTCTTTTTCAAAGATTCTCCGCACTGCGTGGTAAAAGATTGTGGTATGCCTATATCTTCATGTTGCTTAAAGATTGCAGGACTTGAAGATTCATGGCATTGAAGGAAGGAATGATGGTGATATCTCCGTGTGGTCCTTTCGAAACTAGCATAAATAGAGAGGCCATAAAGATCAAGGACCATGGTTTTCACATGTATAATCACCATCTATATATGATTTGCATCTGACTCGATTAAGAGGCATCTTGTACAGATTAATCATTGCTAATGACATAATTGTAAGATGTCCTATGGCTGATGATCATTCATTCTGCATATGAAAGTCCTGTTGGTTCATTGATGGTGGGAGTGATTTTCCAAGCAAGTATACAGTGTTCAATATTTCTAAAATCTTTCTAATTCCCTATTGCAATCTACTATCTGCTAGGTAATCTTCTCATGAACGTTTGCGATTCTAGTGTGAATGGTTTTCTCTTTGACTGGACCTAAAAGATAGCCTTAAATGTTACTTACAAACTATTCTCATATGGTATACCTGAACCTAAGACCAAAAGAAGAAAGAAGCTGGACAAATTTTGGCCTCATATGAACATTTTGATTATTTGCTCTTCATGTTGCATTAGCTTGAAGAAAAAGAGCTCAAGCATTGGATATGAGAGATCATAAATGTTCATACAAGTCAAGATTTTGGCAGAGACACCATATATAGGAACAGTACAAAATCGAGAAATTCAGAGGAAACCAGAGGAGCTTTACCACAGATAACAATCTTTCAATCTTCATTGAATAACCAAAACACAAACATAAATTAGCAAAAAGGATGCGACTTTTACCACACTCGCACTCAATTGAAGCCTTTTTGGCTTATCAATGTCAAGACTTCCTTAGACACAACAAGCAGACTTATCTTCAATTACAAAATATGTTCACCATGACTTGAAACTGTAATATATTTCATTTGTTTGATCACTAACACCACAAATATATGAACTATAAATATGTAAAATCTCCTGACCAAGCCTTTTGAGTTCTTCGTGTGTTAATACTTATCTATGAAGATCAGTCTAGTGTCTAGACTTCACTAAATATTTCAAAAGTTCAAAAGGGCAACAAGCTGTTGAACTATTAAAGAAAGCAAACAAATTTTACACAAACTTTGTCACATTTTAGAAGATCTTACACTTTGGTGTCTTCCATTCCTTGAGCAATCCTGTCTACCCAATGCTACATGTGGGAACAGATCCTTGTAGAAATTGGATGATGGATCAGAACTGGAGTTGTTCTTAATGTCTCCATTAGAAAGTGTCATTGATTTGTTACGAAACTGAAAATCATCCATCATGTGCTTCTGCACGTAAGGAGAAGAAACCCTCCAGTCCTTTTGTTTAGCTTTACTAGATTCTGTGAGACTCATGTAGCTGGGTTTTTGGTAATAACTATCCCCTACTCTGTCCACCATGAGAACGCCGCTAGACATTGTAGTTGGAGATATAGATGTAGATGAAATGGATAGAGAGCTCTCATCATTCATGGACTCAGAACTTGGGGCAGAAGATGAGCCAGTAATTTCACTAGCTATAGGAGGTTTAGCTATAATTTTGGTTGTGATATTATTCCTTCTTACTTTCACTGACTCCTGTTCAGAAGAGCGTGGTCGAAAGCTGAGAATGTTATCTTCACTTTTCCGGGGAATTTGGGTCATCTCTGCTTGGTCTGTATGGATTTCTTCCATCAGCCTTGTTTCCCAAGGTTTGGTTGCCATCCAACGTTCTAGCCAACTGCAATCTACACCATTCTTATCTAGCCTGTGATGCTTGAGAGGCATTGATGGCTTGTTTTCCCTTATATTTGGGCTAGCACATGATTTTGATTGCTGAAAAGAAAGCAAAAAAGTCATTGACCATATTCTCAATTCAAATTCAATTTTCAACCATATTTTTTCACACTTCCAATATCTAGCTAACTTCAAAGTAAATAACAGTATTAGTCCACTTAATTACCTGTTTTGAGAAGGAGTATACTATTGCTCTCTCCCTCTTAATTGCACCTTCCTGCTTCATCCGAAGTTTAGCTTTAACTTCATCTATGGTTCCAGGGCTATCACACCATCCTTCCTGATAATTGTGATGATACCCAATTGTTAATTATTAACATTTTGTATTTCAAATAACATTTCAAATATGTTATTTTTTATGATAAGAGAATCGTGTGTACCTCAGCTTGCTTGGACAGGTTACTGTTGGGGTATTCATCCAATAATTTGGACCCATCTTGTCCTTCCAGAGAATCCTTCACACATCGTGCCCTTACTCGAGCCTGAACCCTAACAAGAGCCTGCATGCACCTCAATGTTACAGCAGCTTGCTTTCGTACCTGACGACCACGGAATATAGCTTGAATCCTCACTACTGCTTTCAGGGCTCTCAATGCCCTTCTTGCCTGACATTGTCATGCCATAAAATTGTCATACAACAAAAACATGATTAAGACATTGAACTAAACAACTAAACCGCCAAGTGAAAAGGCCTGTAATTTTCACATGATTAATCCAAGTGATGCCATACAGTAATGAATGGTTAGTAGAGATCAAATGAACAGAAAGCATAGCCTAGTATCTTTATTCCTTCTATTAAAACGAAAATGATATAGTTATAAATTCACCTAAATTTATATGTTACAATTCATCCTTATATCATAATATTATATGCATCTAATTATACAAATCACGAGTCAAGACTCATTTTATACCATATTATGAATATAAGTTTACAATCCATGCAATTGTAACTATAGTATTACTTGATCAATTTAGAATACATATAAAATTTTATCAATTAATTATTATATCTTTATTTTGAAAATAAACTAGACCACACCAAACATAAATCGGGATCAAAAGAACAGAAACCCACTTACCAGCAATCCTCGAAATGCTGATTGAATTCGGATGGCGGCCCATTCTAGTCTAACCACCAAGAAATCTTTTGGGGGAGCCCGGATCAGGGTAGCCATGGCTGCAGCAAAATCATCATCCACCCCAAAAGAGGAATGGGACGCTTCTGATCCACCCAACAGGCCCATCTTGTGGCCCTTGGAAGCGGAGGATCCGAGCCCATCCGAGGAGCTCCGCCACAGCCTCCATTTCTTCTTGCCCTTGTCTCCGGTCTTCTCCTGAAACACCAATTGAAGAAAAATGAAAGGATAGAAAAAGGAGGAATCTCTGTTTCGAGTTGTGTAACTAAAAACATTACCTGATTATTGAGAGACTGCGGTGGTTTCGAAGTAATTAGCGACTTAAACCATTTTCCAGGAGCACCCATTTCACAAATTTTTTTTTTTATAATAAAAATGAAGCTTTGCTAAAGGAAAATATTTAGTTGTTTGCAGAAACAAAGCAGAAAACTCAAGACAGAGAGGAGGAGAAGAGAGATGAATTTGGATAATTAGAAGACCGTTGGAAAGGGAAAGGTGGCTTTAGAGGTTGGAAGAAGAGTTGTTTTGAAATTTGAAATTTGAAAAAAAAAGAAAAAAGAATAGAATAAAATTATAGCGACGGACGGATACGTTGGACTTTTTGATGGACGCCCGCTCTAGGCTTTGAAGTTTGGTGTATGGACAAATCTTTTGTGGGAAAATTTGATTTCACCAACAAATTCATTCAACTCATACAATTCACACCATAAATCAAAATTCAAATTCTCTTCAATAAAATCTTTATTTTGTGAGTAAGCAAATTGTTTTAT
>BPVZ01000117.1:41522-51949 GCA_020521535.1 Rubroshorea leprosula
CAGGTACCCATTTTGTTTTTCTTTTTTTTTTTTTCCCTGATTTTTCTGAGCTCCATTCAATTTCAAATTTTGAGTTTCTGGGTTGATTCCACTTTTCATTTTGTTAATTTCAATCCTTGAGTTTCTGGGTTTCGTTTTTTTTTATCAAATAAGTGTTCTAGTACGAGGTATCCGTTCTTTTGTTTGAAAATTCAAAGTTTTAGCTGGGCATTGCCTCATTCTTCTCTTTATTGTGATGAAATGTGCAATTCTGAAATGGGATTTCAGCCCTGGAATTTGATAATATTTCTTTTTTGTGTGTTTGTGTTTTGTTCTTTGAATTTCCTTTTATGCTGAATAAGGTAAAGAGAATTTTCCTTTTTCTTGAAGGATCTTTTGAAAATTTTGTACGCTATTATCAATGTAGATTTGTTCCCTTCTCTCTTTAGATTTTTTTATTTAATTCATTGACTATTACAGTTCATAGACTCTTCAAATCTGGTTATGGAAAAGCTGCAATCAATTTGTTCCCTTTCTAGAATGAGGTGTTTTGATTTTGAAGCTGAATTTTCAAATTTTATGGAATTTACTTTTTTAATTTTAAGGTTCTTTTATGGTATATGCTGCAATTCTTCAATGTATCTTCTTAAATTAAATTTTAGTATTGCTTTTTATCTAATTAGGCCTTTTAAGAAGGGACTGTGAACTGGTCTCCTCCATTGAAGGCTAGATTGTGCTTCCCATTTTGTGAGTCAGCTTGCTGGTTAAAACTCTTTGAGCTTTGATTGTGAGAAATGGCACGGGGTCGAATAAGGGCGAGGATTCGCCGGAGCCATCTTTATACATTCACATGTCTTAGGCCAAGATCTAAGGAAGATGGACCACATCCCATGGACGGGCCTGGATACTCAAGAATTGTACATTGCAACCAGCCTGAAATGCACAAGAAAAAACCTTTCAAGTATTGCTCAAATTATACATCGACCACAAAGTATAATGTTCTCACATTTTTGCCAAAGGCATTGTATGAACAATTTCATCGAGTTGCCAATTTATACTTCCTTGGGTGTGCAATTATTTCTGTAACACCACTTTCACCATTCTCTGCTGTGAGCATGATTGCCCCTTTGGTCTTTGTTGTGGGTCTTAGTATGGCGAAGGAAGGTTTAGAGGATTGGCGAAGGTTTATGCAGGACATGAAGGTTAATAGCCGGAAAGTTAGTGTTCATGAAGGAGATGGTGTTTTTGGTTATAGGCCATGGCAGAAGATTCAGGTTGGAGATGTGGTGAAAGTGGAGAAGGATCAGTTTTTCCCAGCAGACTTACTACTCTTGTCATCGGGTTATGAGGATGGAATTTGCTACGTGGAGACAATGAACTTAGATGGTGAAACAAACTTGAAGGTGAAGAGAGCTTTGGAGGTAACCTTGCCTTTGGGTGAGGATGGGGCTTTCAAGACTTTCACAGGAACAATTAAATGCGAAGACCCAAACCCCAGTCTATATACCTTTGTTGGTAATTTTGAATATGATCGCCAACTTTATCCCCTTGATCCTAGTCAGATTCTCCTCAGAGATTCAAAACTTAGGAACACAACTTTTGTCTATGGTGTGGTGATTTTCACGGGTCATGATAGCAAGGTCATGCAGAATTCAACAAGGTCTCCATCAAAAAGGAGCAGAATAGAAAGAAAAATGGACTATATAATATACATCCTTTTCAGCCTCCTTCTGGTGATCTCACTTATCAGCTCCATAGGCTTTGCTGTGAAGACAAAGCTGCAAATGCCAGACTGGTGGTACTTAGCACCCAATGATACAGATAATTACTATAATCCCCAAAAACCTGCAATATCAGGGCTTTCCCATCTGGTCACTGCTCTTATTCTTTATGGATATTTGATACCTATCTCACTTTATGTTTCCATTGAGGTGGTGAAGGTTTTGCAAGCAAGTTTCATTAATCAAGACATACATATGTATGATGAAGAAACTGGAAAACCTGCTAATGCACGGACATCAAACTTAAATGAGGAATTGGGCCAAGTAGACACAATCCTCTCAGATAAAACTGGCACTTTGACCTGTAATCAGATGGATTTTCTCAAGTGTTCAATTGCTGGTACTGCTTATGGTGTGCGATCCAGTGAAGTTGAAATTGCTGCAGCAAAACAGATGGCTATGGACTTTGAGGATCAGGATGCAGAAATGTCTAGTGTTTCCAGGCGCAAAAATAGAGCATCAGAAATTGAACTAGAGACTGTTGTTACCTCTACATATGAAAAAGATCATAAGCCAACCATAAAGGGATTTTGCTTCCAGGACAGCCGCCTCATGGATGGAAACTGGTTTAATGAGCCAAATTCAGATGTCATTCTGTTATTTTTCCGCATATTGGCAGTTTGCCACACTGCTATTCCTGAGCTGAATGAAGAGACTGGCACTTTTACTTATGAAGCAGAGTCACCTGATGAAGGAGCTTTTCTTGTTGCAGCCAGAGAATTTGGTTTTGAGTTCTTTAAAAGAACACAATCGAGCGTGTTTATCCGTGAAAGACATCCTTCATCAGGACAACCTATTGAAAGGTGTGGACACCACACAAATGGATAATCTTCCTTGCCGTAGTTATACACCTTTTGCTTTTTTTTCCTTCGTTTTGCATCTTTCTAAATCACTTGGAGTTTAACAGGGAGTTCAAAATCCTCAACCTGTTGGATTTTACGAGCAAAAGAAAGCGGATGTCGGTAATTGTGCGCGATGAGGATGGACAGATTCTTCTCCTCTGCAAGGGTGCTGACAGGTCAGTCTCACTCCTACCTTTTTAACTTGCTTTTACAGTTATTAACAGTTGAATATGGTAACCTACTCAGATCCACACCAGTGGTTTGATAAGTTACAGAATAACTGATAGTAACCCCTTTTTTGGTGGGGTTGTACAGCATCATTTTTGATAGATTATCAAAGAACGGAAGAATGTATGAGGAAGCGACAACAAGGCATTTGAATGAATATGGAGAATCTGGGCTGAGAACTTTGGCACTCGCTTATAGAAAGCTTGAGGAGTCTGAATATGCTGCTTGGAACAATGAATTTCACAAAGCAAAAACTTCTGTGGGAGCTGATAGAGATGAAATGCTTGAGCAAGTGTCAGATATAATGGAGAGGGAGTTAACCCTTGTGGGTGCTACAGCTGTGGAAGATAAATTGCAAAAAGGGGTATGTAGTATCATTAACTTCTTTTATTATTATTATTTTTTTGGGCCAAACATTGCCTTCTTTGATTCAAAAAACTTTTCTGTCGCTTTGCTTATAACCGATTTAATTGCTCCACTCAGGTACCCCAATGCATAGATAAGCTCGCACAAGCTGGTCTCAAGATCTGGGTTTTAACAGGGGATAAGATGGAAACTGCCATAAACATAGGGTATCTTACTTATCCAAGGGCTCTCTTTAATGCACATTACTCTTTTTGACAAGCTTTAATCTGAAATTTGATCACTGAAACATGCCTTTTTAGACCACTTAAATATATATAATTGTTTTCTGGATTCAGCTTCGCATGCAGCCTGCTTAGACAAGGCATGAAGCAAGTCTGTATTTCAGCAATGAATTCTGAGGCCAATGAGGTATATATATAACTTTGTGAAAGAGTCTGGGAAGTTTTCTTCAGGATTGGTTTCATTTGATGTTAGACTTCTTTGCTCTTGTTACCAATCAGGCTGTCAAAGAGAACATACTGAATCAAATAACTAATGCTTCACAAATGATCCAACTAGAAGAGGATCCACATGCTGCCTTTGCGTTGATAATTGATGGGAAAAGTCTAACATATGCTTTGGAGGATGATATAAAACAGCAGTTCTTAGAATTAGCTGTTGAATGTGCATCTGTCATATGCTGTCGTGTGTCTCCCAAGCAGAAGGCACTAGTAATATTTCATTCCCTCTGCCTGATTCTAGAACTTTGGAAATTTGTCTTTTTGTAAACTTCTGCAATCAAAACCTACAATTGTCTTGACATCATGCTTTCATTCTGTCTTCTGTTTATATGAATTTTTTGGGACCCAGGTAACACGATTAGTAAAACAAGGAACTGGGAAAACCACCTTAGCAATAGGTGATGGTGCAAATGATGTTGGAATGATTCAAGAAGCTGACATTGGTGTTGGCATCAGTGGGGTGGAAGGTATGCAGGTTAGTAACACATTTTTCCAGCTCTTTCTGCATGATGCATCTGTAGATGTGTTTTAATTTTCTCCTCTTTGTTCAAATGCTGCTCCAGTATCATTTATCCCCATTGTAGCTCAAATAAAACTTTTAAGAGCTACAATGGATCTTTCATTGATATTTGTTGGCGTTGGGGGCTTTTCATATTTTATGGGTGGTAGAAATTCAAGTCAGTTGGATGGTTTAATAACTTTTTTGGCTTGAGTTGGACTTTAGATGGAATCATCTTCCTTGATCTTCATATTTATCTGTTCCCGTGTGGGATGAGACGATCAAAATGAAGTGGGTGAGACAATTTCTCTAGCTGGTGTTGATCTAGAATTCTGACAGAGTATTCTCTCTCACATCTCTATTGTTCATTGCCTCCTTGTTTGCGTTTCTGATATCTCTTTCTTAGAGGAAGGGTGCAGGGTCAAGTTTTTTAGTTACATGGATCTTAGTCATCTGCTTTTCTGTTTTGATGTTGGCAGATGCTAAAACTACCATACTTGTCAGAGAGACTGTATTTCTAGCTTCTATCAACCATAATATGAAATCTGTTGAGCCATGACATTCTAAAATGTGACATTCTAAAATGTTCAGACTGATCTAATTCCAGATGATGATGGTTTTTATCCAAAAATTTTCTGATATACCAAACTATTTTTATGGTACATATAAATTAGCAGTATATTTTTGCATTGCAAGGCAAAGTTGTTTTCTTTTTGACAAATATCTTGTTCGTGCTGTTAGTGAAAGCTTAATCTATTGGTACATTTTTGTAGGCTGTGATGGCTAGTGACTTCTCTCTTGCCCAATTTCGATTTTTGGAAAGGCTTCTCGTTGTCCATGGACACTGGTGCTACAAGAGGATTGCCCAGATGGTAATAATTAAGGAAATCAATATTAGTGTTTCATCTTCTGACATTTCTCATTCCCTGTGTATCTGCCAATCTAGATTTGACTGTTATCTGATTTATTGCCATTTCAACTTTGACATGTTGAATTCAGATATGCTATTTCTTCTACAAGAACATTGCATTTGGTCTTACTCTCTTCTACTTTGAGGCATTCACTGGTTTCTCTGGGCAGTCAGTTTATGATGACTGGTACATGTTGTTGTTCAATGTTGTCCTTACTTCATTCCCTGTCATTTCACTAGGAGTTTTCGAACAGGATGTTTCTTCTGATGTTTGCTTACAGGTAAGCATGAAAACAGGTCTTTCAAAACATTTCATCCGTGTTTCAATTGGTTTCCAATATTTATTCATGCCCCATTGTTTTACAGTTCCCCACATTGTATCAGCAAGGACCTAGGAATTTGTTCTTTGACTGGTATAGGATATTTGGATGGATGGGAAATGGTCTCTATTCCTCTCTCGTTATTTTCTTCCTCAATATAATGATCTTCTATGATCAAGCCTTCCGCAATGGAGGCCAGACTGCTGATATGGGTGCCTTGGGCACTGCAATGTTCACCTGCATCATTTGGGCCCTCAACTGCCAGATTGCACTCACAATGAGCCATTTTACATGGATCCAACACCTCTTAATCTGGGGCAGCATAGTCACTTGGTATTTGTTTCTCTTTGTTTATGGCATGATTACTCCCACAATTTCTGGCAATGCCTACCAGCTTCTCGTCGAAGCCCTTGCTCCTGCACCCATCTATTGGTTGGCCATCCTCTTAGTGACAGTTGCTTGTAATCTTCCTTACATGGCCCATATATCATTCCAAAGATGCTTCAACCCCATGGATCACCACATAATCCAAGAAATCAAGTACTGCAGGAAAGATGTTGAGGATCATCGGATGTGGACTAGGGAGCGATCCAAGGCAAGACAGAAAACCAATATTGGATTCACAGCACGCGTGGATGCAAAGATCAGACAGTTGAGAGGGAGGTTGCAAAGGAAACAACCTTCTGTGGAGCATGTGAATGATATCACACCCTCATCCTCATAACAATGCCCAATATTTCATTTTCTTTCCTGTTTTAAAAGATTTTTAGTAAATATTTTTTCTTTCTCCACCTGCAGTTTTACATTGTAAAAAAAAAAAAAACACTTTTTATATTCATTTGTCCATCTCTTTAAGAGGTTGGCTAAAGTCCCATTCCTTTATAGGGAAGCCTAGGTGTTGTTGTATGTACACTACTTGAAGTATATGAGAGTACATAGCTTATGAAAATAGAGTTAACATTTAACACTTCCTCTTCCTCTACTCAAAAAAAAAAAAACACTTCCTCTGTCTTGTGCTTGTTTCTGTGGAATACTGGAAACCTTGCTTGGGTGCTTAGAAAAACAGGATTTCTATAGTAAGAGTAGGACAAACATACTTCTATCTTTAGGCCAAAGAAAAATGAAAAAAAAAAAAAAACTATAGTTCTATTTGACAGATATTTGAATATATTGGGAGGTTAATATAAAATTAATTTTTCATGAAATTTTTAGTTTTAATGTGAATAAATTGTTTTCCATTAGATTAAGAATTAACCTCAAAACAAACATAAATTAAATCAAAAAATACCCTACTTATTAAATTAAAAAAAACATTAGTCAAACTTCAACATGTGCCACACATGGAGTATATGTGATATAATTTTAATAATAATAATAATATTTTACGTTGCTGGGTCAAACAATTAAACACAAACTCATATGCTCTCATAAAATATTATGGGAGCCCATGTGTTTTGCAATGTTTAATGTTAACAATTTTTTTCTTTTGATCTCTCCTTTATGCTCGTTTTCGTCTTTCCAAAGATGAATAAAGTTTGGTTTGGTTTGGTTTGGTTTAATTAGGAAGAACTATTAGCGATTAGCCTTTAATAAATGATAATCAAATGAGCAAAAATATTTGGATTATAAAGTTAGATGTAAGGAGTTATATGAGATGGAATAGTTTTTATTAAATTATAATAAAAATAATATAATAACTGAACTTCACGTTGTAACTCAATGATTACGATCCGTAGTTTAAGTGAATAAGTGTTTAAATTTAATGCATCTCATTTTCCATTCCTTCCAATTGTTTAAAAAAAAGTATAATTATAATATAATACAATATTATAACATAATGCGTTATAATTATATTATTTTTATATTAATAAATATCAATTGAAAGAGATATTACCTAAAATATTAAAGAAACAATTATTTTCTAATAACTAAATCAGACTTATTCAAAACCATATTTAGGTTTCATTTGACAATAACTTTTGGTATTTTAACTTTTAATTTTTATGTTTTTTTATTTTTTAAAAAAGATATATAAAATATTAATTAAAATAAATATTAAATATATAAAATATTTTTTATATGTTTTTAAAGAATCTAATAACTAAAAAACTTATAATTATAGATACAAGTCAATATTATTAAATTAATCCTTAATAAAGAAAAAAGTATCCATTAGATGGGATGACCTCAACATTGATGACGTGGCTAAGCTACAAAAATATTTATTGGTATTTTAATATTTAATTTTAATATTTTAAAAATGTAAAAATAATTAATTAAAATAAATATTTATATTAAATTTATTTTATATATTTTTAAGATAATAAAAAAAATAAAATTACAATTACAGTAAAGGACTTAGCCATCATAATTTGACCAAACGACGGCGTCTTCGTCAAAGCGAAGGGACTTCAACGGAAACTATAGTCTTGGGTGGGGGTAGGGGTGGGGCGGGCGTCGATTGGATCAACTCAAAGCGTGTACAATAGTTAGATAGAGAGAAGCGAAAGAATAATAATGCCTCCTCTTTACCCACCCTATTTCTCTCTCTTCATCTCTCTCTTCATCTCTCCCTTCTTTCTAGAGAGAGAAAGCTCCCGTCTTTATTCTTCCCTTCTTCCCCGCCGTCGATTCCTGCTGAATCACTAAACCCTAATCGAACCCTTTCCTAGCATCCTCCTCAAATTTCCTGGTTTGCTAACGCTTTAGGGTTGTCTCTTTCTCTTTTTCTTTTCTTTTTTTCTTTTTTACCTTCTTTGTAAGCAGTTATATATAATTTTAATTCAGATAGGCAATAGAGAAATCTAGGGTTTGTATATTTTTTTCAGTGATGGAGCCTCGTGTGGCAAATAAGTATCGACTTGGTCGGAAGATCGGCAGTGGATCCTTCGGAGAGATTTATCTGGGTTTGTTCCTCTCTTTCCTGGTGTCTATTTTCTTCAATTGAATTGAAATGAGGTTTTTGTGCTTATTTTTGTGGGGTTTTTTTTTTTTTTTTTAGGTACTAATATACAGACGAACGAGGAGGTTGCCATTAAGCTGGTGAGTATTTCGTTGACTTGTTTCTGCTTAGGGTGTTCAATTGTGTGTAGCAATTTGAATGAGTTAGTGATGATCTGCTGTGGTTTGTCACCGGAAAATGATTAATTAGTGTGTTTATGAGCTCAAATTCATGCATTTTGGGCTGGATTGAGTGACAGCTGGTAGCCTAGTACTGATTTTTACTGTTTCTGAGGCAATCTTTTGGTTTATCTTCTTGAGATTACAGCACAATGACAGCATGCAGAAGATGAGCAGTTTTAGAGGTGGTGGGTGGTAGTTACTTGACTTCAAGTACATTTCTTGAAGAATGTCAAGATCATGAATCGGGGGTTATAACTTATTGACTTACATATTCCCTCTTTACTAGGACTAGGTTATAAATTTTAAAATGTATGACTTACCTTGGCATTTTTGGCAATGGCAACATGTCTTCCAATATGGGTTTCCTAGGAAGGCTTGGTTTTGCAGCATTTCATTGGCTAACCATTGTTTTCCCTGTCCCAGATCAGTAGTTAATGTGATCTGTTTTCCAATATGGGTTTCCTATGAGGCTGTCTCTCCTAACCAAATTGTATCAAATCAGAATTGAGAGAATTTGAGTGGCTTGGTTTTACACACCAGTTATTTAAACTACTAGTTAGTGACTGAATGGTGTGAGTCAGTTGATCCTACTAGTCTTGTTAACTTCATCAACTTGTTGTTTGTTCTTTACTGAAAGTGTTGTAGTTTAACCATCCATCCAAATTTAACTTTCTCATTCACCCTGATATCTGTGGCTTTGTGGAGTTTTGTATCTGAATTATGTTCCTCATAAACAGCTTGGATTGTGCAGTTGATAATATTAAACATTGCATAATGCGTAGGCTCTGAAAACATATCTTTTTCTCAGGAAAATGTGAAGACAAAGCATCCGCAGTTGCTGTATGAATCAAAATTATATAAGATATTACAAGGAGGAAGTAAGTATATTTTTCCCCTAAGAATGGGTTTTAAGGAGGGAGGGATTTTGCTTTGATGCAATCAACAATGAATGCTGCTATTGTCAATCTTTGGCAGCTGGAATCCCCAATGTGAAGTGGTTTGGTGTTGAAGGGGACTATAATGTCCTTGTTATGGATTTGCTTGGGCCTAGCCTTGAGGATTTGTTCAACTTCTGCAGTAGGAAACTGTCTCTGAAGACTGTCCTTATGCTTGCTGATCAGATGGTAGGGTTTTTCTCATGACTCATTTTTCTGATACTATATAATTTTTGGTTTTGTTTTTATTTCCTGAAAATCATGGTTTACCTATCAGATAAATAGAGTTGAATTTGTTCATTCCAAATCATTTCTACATCGAGATATCAAGCCAGACAACTTCCTCATGGGCTTAGGAAGGCGTGCAAACCAGGTTTTTTTTTTTTTTTTTTTAATACTAGATGAAAGATTATATACTAAGGTAACTTTTTCCTTCTCAAACTCCTTCCCACCTATTTTAGATTTGAACTTGAGTTATCAAGAGGCTTTTTCCTCAATCAATTTTCTTTTAACATTAAAATATAAGTTTTACAATAAAGGATAACTCTTCCTTCTTTTAATTCCAACCCACTTGAACTTCTACTTAAAGTATTAAGCTCTTAACCATTTGAAATACCCAATTGAGAGTTGTTCCTTCATTTTTTTGATACATTAGAAGATTAGTTGCTCGGTAGCATACCTTAATTTCAAATATAAAAATTTTAAATTAGTAAATATCATCTCGATTGAGTTTTTATTAATAGAGCTATTCATTTATCAATAATTATAAGAAAACTAGTCAAAACATAGTTAAAATAAAATAAAAATTTTCTAATTTATAAATTTAGAATATATTTTAAGTCTCATTAATTATATTATTTTTAATTAAATTTACACAAAATTTTATACAAGACTCAAATAAAATAAAATAAAATACAATATTTATAAAAAATATATATCTAATA
>BPVZ01000117.1:119273-138995 GCA_020521535.1 Rubroshorea leprosula
AATTATTATCTTAATTAATTATTATATTTGATATAGAATTTAAACTTCAAAAATAAAATATTGTAAAAAAACAAAAATATATATACTATATTTAACATTTTTCAAAAGTTTAGGAAGGCACATGTCAATAGCAAAAAAAGAACTTTTCGTTAGTCTAGTTAACAGAATGTTTGTCAAGTAAACCATTTTAAAACAAAATTGATAGTTTATAGATAATTTTGAATGAAAAAATTGTTTCTAAACTAAACTGAAATAAATTATATAATTAATAGACTATTTATTAAATTTAGTCTTTTTATATGCACATGTACGGAGGAATGGACTTAATTTTGTTGGAGAAAAGATAAGGTATGAAGAAAAAAAATTGAAGAAAATGATGATGATGGATGCAGTGTGGCTGGACTTATTAAGTGTCACATGAATGCACGAGGCCAACCCAGCTAGCTGTTGCAGCCTGTGGAGAGGGGACACCAAAAACAATCATAGACTTGTGGGGACTTTTCTCTCTTCTTCTCCCCATCACAAATTTAATATGATGTTTGCTATAATTTATAATACTTCCCATTCTCCCTTTTTTTTTCTTTATACAACTCTGTTATGGGTAACATGGAATCAGAAATTAGATTTTAATTCTGAGTGACTTTGCTTTAATTTTAAAATAATTTTATTTAGTTAAAATTTTTTTCATAACATAAATATTTAAATTTTTAACTGATTAATTTTACAAGAACTTACAAATCACCTCATTCATAAGCGCTGAACAACTATAAAATTGATTGCAAACCAAGATTGGGCCTAATTTTTCCAGCATTAAATTTGCCTCCTTACTCCACCAAAGAAAAATCTTGTAGTTTGCTGTCGTTTTTCTTCCAGTATGGGTTCTACTCGCATTAAAGTCTCATGTCCATTCTCAACAATTTTAGATAATCTCTGGTCCTAGATTATTTATAAGGAATTTCTTAAGGGTATAGGTTAAGTTTCATTAAATGTAATATTTTTAATTAATTTTGTATAAATTTTTATATCATATTCAATTAAAATAAAATATAAAATGTAAAAATTAAAATAAAATATAATATTTGTATTCAAAATCTATAAAAAAAAATATGAATTTGATATGAAAATTTATATAAAATTAATTACAAATTTTGTAGTTAATAAAACTTAACTGGTACCCTAGGGGTACAAGTTAGACAAATCCATTTATAAAAGAATTAAAGCCATTGTAATAAAATAAAGCAATGAAGCTACTAATGATAAAAGTAATTTAGAAATAATTAATCTTTGAGGGGGTGTTTAATTAGTGATAATCTGTATTCCTTAGTAAAACTATAAAAATTAAAAGACTTTCACAAGAAGTTGAGAATAGTTAAATGTTAATGTATAATTTTCATTTTACATTAGCAAATAATTAAGTAATATCTATTTTGTACAAAAAGTAAAAGAGTAAATATTTCTCATTCATCTCTTAACTTAGTAAAAAATTATCAACAAGTCTTAACTATTCCTAATTTTTTAAGAAAATTTCTTAAATTTAACTTGTTTTTATAGTTTGAAAAAGGAATATTTATTACAACTAACCACACATGATTTAAGAAATTTTTAAATTTGAGTAGCATGATGTCTAAGTAAAATGAGTTAAAAGATAAAAGATATTTGTTTTTTATTATGCAACCCAATTTTTTTAAAAGCAATCAAAGTAACCTCATAACTTTTTAGATATGCAATTTAGTGCTTTTTCCACTAGTACTTGATTCAATTATTCTTGTACTATATTTGAACTACAAATCAAACATCAGCTAGGACTTTAAAAACTTCATTTTAAATTTTTTGCTTTTGGATTTGAGCATCAACGGAATATTTAGTTTCTTTTCATACATATTGATCATGTGTTGCTAAATTCCCAAATTTCCCAAGAGTTGGCGCACCCCCTAAGAAGCAACCCAATTATGGGCTGTTTGGTGGACCTTCTAAATCTTTCAGTTTTTTTACACTATTCATATTTCATAAATTTAATTTTTCTCTTAAAAACTTACATTTTAAAACTTTTTTAACCTTAAAAAGACCTCATAAATTTAATTTTTCTATTAAAAACTTACATTTAAAAACTTTTTTAACCTTAAAAAGACCTCAAACAGTAAAAGATCAAAAGTTTCAAATTCAAGCTTTTTACAAATCTCATTTTTATTCACTTTTTACTCATTTTTTCCTATCTCTAAAAGTAACTTTTAAATTTTTCTTCCAATAAAAATTTAAACTTATTACTCACGAACAATATAAAAAAAACAAAAACTCTAACAAATTCCACCAAACTCCACCAAATAGGCCCTATATATAAGTAACTTCTCCAACAAAGTTCTCATAAAAAAAAAAAATCTCCAATGCATTGTTAAGCGGCCAAGAAAATTTCTCATTCCAGTCAATTTCAGTTGACTTAATTTTCTAAAAGAAAAACTTTAATTGACCTAGTCTTTTTTTTAAAAAAATAATTAAAATATAATAATAATTAATTAATAAATATTTGTATTTATTTTTAATTAGCTACTTTTATTTAATAAATTTATTTATTACAATATGTATTAAAATTATTTTTTAAAAATAAAAAAATAACAATAAATATATTAAATAACATCTTTAAAATAAATTGAACGGGGGAGTAGTTCTTAACATGTATTTTTGTCGCATTTGGCACCCGCGTAAGTTAAAAGGGCATATAGTGGTCCATAACCCGTTGGAATTAGATCATAATAACTTAAATCGGCCTTTAGATCCAATGGTTCGATTCCAAGTTTTAAGTGTTTGAGTGAGGTGATCGGAGTTTCGAACTCTACCACAGTTGTGAACTCTACCAAAAAGTGGCATGATGGCTGCACGCCTCATTCGAGGGGTTGAAATATTCATCCGATTTGAAGATCGAATCCTCAGTTGTTAACAATTAATTCATACTAACTTCATAATCATTACTATTGTAAAAAAAAAAAATCATAATAAACTAAAAAAAAAAAAATTCCACGCGTGCACACACCTACGCACATCATAGTTTCCATAGTAAGAAAAAGAGAAAATCATGACCATATTTACCATGATTAAGCATATATATAAAGAACAAAGAGAAAGAAAGTGAAGCATTCGTGCGGAAAGCAAACTACCATCATGGAGATGGACACCTTACTGTGGACTCTGTTGGGCACAGTAACTCTGTTGCTCTCCATAATACTTCTCCACAACAAAAGGACCAACTTCAGCCTAAGCTCTTCATCATCATCATCATCATCATCATCCAAATGCAGTGGAAAACTCCCCCTTGGTACTCTAGGGTGGCCTTTTCTTGGGGAAACCCTGGAGTTCATCTGCTGTGCTTACTCTGACCGCCCAGAGAGCTTCATGGATAAACGCCGGAAAATGTAAGTTTATCATCAAGTTTCTAACTTTACACCTTTTTTTGAAGAATACGATGTGGAAATGATTATGGGTTAATGTTCTTTTTAGGTATGGGAAAGTGTTTAAGTCACACATATTTGGAACACCAACGATTGTATCAACAGATGCAGAAGTGAGCAGGGTTGTTCTGCATGATACAAACACATTTGTGCCGTTTTACCCGAAATCTGTAACTGAGTTGATGGGGAAATCCTCCATTTTGCTCATCAATGGGAGTCTGCAGAGGAGGGTTCATGGACTCATAGGAGCATTCATCAAGTCTCCCCTTCTCAAAGCTCAGATCACGAGAGACATGGTCAAGTATGTTCAAGAATCAATGGATAAGTGGAGAGATGACCAACCCACATACATCCAAGATGAAACCAAAAATGTTAGTGCTGTTTCTGTTTTTCCTCTCCCTTTGTGGTTTCCAAGTGTTTGTGTTTTTGCGTTAGTGTTGGAAAGTAGATATTTCATTGGAGTTTGTTTTCTATACCTTTGGTGTCCTCTGAGTTTTAGGATGACTCTTTGCTTTTTTGAGAAGAGTTCCTTAGATACCAGATAAAACAAGACACGCCATCTATTTTAAAACCATATTTGGCTTCTTCTTCTTCTAAGTTTTTGAAGTTTTTATGAGGAAGTAAGAGCCTCATCAGACACAGGAGGAAGAAGAAACCAATACACACACAAGTACTACCTTCTCTCTCTTCTGTGAGGAATCATTGTAGTTTGAATTTTATCTCTGGCTTCTACTTAAATTTTTAAAATGATGGCTGGAAAGTGCTAAAAAACCCAGTTGGTGGGGTTCAAAATAATTTTTACTGAATCATATTGTCTAAGAAACTGTTTTCATAATAATTATGTTCTTATAGCCTGGATCTTTTGATCGGTAAAAGGTTTAACTTTCTCTAAAAGTTACTAAGAAAATACCCTTTCCTGTCTACAGATTGCCTTTCAAGTTCTAGTGAAGGCATTGATTAGTTTGGATCCAGGTGAAGAATTGGAGCATCTCAAGGAACAGTTCCATGAATTTATCTCCGGCCTAATGTCTTTACCTGTAAAAGTGCCAGGAAGTCAACTTTATCGCTCCTTGGAGGCAAGTTAATCAGTCAAGTTTAGTTTCTTTTTCTTATTTCCAATATGGCTGCTCTGCTTGCTCTAAACAGCATCCCTTTGATCAATTTCAGGCAAAGAAGAAAATGGTTAAGATGCTTCAGAAAATCATCCAATCTAAAAGGAATTTTGGCATGCCAACAATTCCAAGAGACGTCATCGATGCTTTGCTCCAAGACACAAGTGGACAATTAACAAATGATCTAATAGCAGATAACATGATTGACATGATGATACCAGGAGAAGAATCAGTGCCGGTCCTAATGACTCTTGCAATAAAATACCTTTCAGATTGCCCTGCAGCTCTTCGACAAATGACGGTATGCAGTCTTCTCTTCCAAATATCTAATTAACAAAATCATGTCACTACTGTCATTTCCTTCACTAAATAATTGGACTGTTGTTATTCTAATCTGACTCTAATTGCTCTAAGTAGACCCTTTCAACAACTCAATATTGTTCTAGAATAACGACCTATTTTCTTCGTATTATTGTGAGATACAAGACCATGTTTTGACAAGACAATTTTGCCCAATAGTTTCTGGTTTTTCTTGTCTTTTGGGGTATCTCTGCCATTTGTGTTATGTTAAAACCCCAATTTGGTCCCTCCATTTTGGCAAAAAAATCTCTTTTTAGTTCTTTTACTTAAAAAAAATCTCTATTTATCCCTAAAATTTGAAATATGGTCCATTTTTAGTCCCTCTATTAAGTTTTGACATTAAATAATGGAAATTTCACAAGAGAAAAACCAAAAATGAGTTTTTTTTTCAAAGTAAAGGGACTAAATCAGGGCTATTTTAACCCCTTTTTAGCTCCTTTTAGTCCTTTTACTTTGAAATTTTTATTGTTTAATGTTTATGCATGCAAAGCTTAATAAAGGACTAAAAAGGAGTTGAATTTTAAATTTTAGGGACTAAAAAGAGATTTTTTTAAGTAAAAGTATTAAAAAGGGATTTTTTTTTATGTAAAAAGATTAAAAATGAGTTTTTACCAACCTAGAGAGACTAAAATGAGAATTTAACCTTTGTGTTATACATCTTTATAGTCTTTATAGAGAACAAATAAGAAGAATTCCTGGATAACTTCTCTCCACTTAGTTGCTAAAGGGCTCTTTATCCACCATGTATGAAAGCTACTACTTTAGCGGATGCATTCACAATCATAGAATAGGGCTAAAAGAAAAATCAAAGACACATATATTTGAGTGCAATAGGATATTTTTCTGGTTTATTTAAAAGAAAGATCTCTTGAATCTTGATATTTTTTTTATATGATATTTCAGGTCGTGAATGTATATAAGTCTGTGATGATTGTGATGTCATTTTTTGTTTTCTCAATTTGACCCTTGAAATTTCTCAGGAGGAAAATATGAAGTTGAAGAAACTCAAAGTTCTGAGTGGAGAGCCATTGTCTTGGAATGATTTCTTGTCATTATTACCATTCACACAAAGTGTAAGCTAAATCTGTCACTTAGATCTACTAGCAAAGGGAAAAATAGGGATTAAGAGAAATTTATTAACTTAAATTCTATTTAAGCAGGTTATAACAGAAACTCTAAGGATGGGAAACATTATAACTGGAGTGATGAGGAAACCCACTAAAGACATAGAGATTAAAGGGCATTTAATCCCCAAAGGATGGTGCTTTCTCGCGTATTTTAGATCAATTCATCTTGATGAAAATCACTATGATTGCCCTTATAAATTCAATCCATGGAGGTGGCAAGTATGAAATGAACCCTCTTTCATTTTGTTATTGTGTTACTTAATGTTTGTTTTGTAGCATTTAACTCATAAACTTGGGGGGGTGTGGGGCGCTCTCTTTCACAGGCAAAAGACACAAGCAGCCATACCTTCACCCCATTTGGAGGTGGACAAAGGCTATGTCCTGGACTTGACCTGGCCAGGCTAGAAGCTTCCATTTTCCTACATTGCTTTGTTACTCAGTTCAGGTATAACAAAAACCCCTCAATTAGGCATATTGTGATCTTAATGTATACTTTGAATGTCACCCTTAATTCTAAAACACTAATGAGCAAAGGCAAAATCATAGCTAAAGACATCAAACTTTCATCCATATTAGGCTCACTATGACATCTGCTGTCTAATAGTTGCTTCATACCCACCTTTGTTGCTTATCACATGTGACCACCAAATTATAGATTCCATGGCTCTTTTCCAAAGTAGGGTAAGTAGGATATGTAAGACATAAACCCTCTCAGCTGTTACCAACTCATTCGTTCACCAAAAGGAACAATCACATTACAAAAAGTTGGGAAAGTTTGTAGCCATTCTGAACCACAAAGCCTTTGTACCAAATTGTATGTAATTGTGACTTTGCTTTATTGAATTTGTGGTTCTTGACTTCTGTATACTTTTCTTTCTTAGTCAAATGCATTGAGAACATAACTCCATCAAATCAAGGAAAAGGTAATAATAAGTCAGTCATCCACAATGGATTGAGGCTCCTAGCTAGATTATAGTGCCAAGATTTCACCATTAAAGAAAGATGATAATGCTACCTATGCCCATCTTAGGGTTAGACCAACAATAGATGTTCTCTAATGTCGATGATCGAAATTGAAAGCTGAACCCTGTATGGGCTTTTTGCGGGGATATATGCATTAGGTATAAAGTTAGATATGGACCTACTAAAGATCTTGGTCTAAACCCTTATATTTTGACTACTTTTTTCTTTGATTATTTTTGAAAATGGGAAAATTAAGGGATAAGGGATTACATCAACAAGAATTAAATATTGATCTTGGTTAGGACAGTACACTTTTAACGCCGCTAATGCAGCAAGTTCCTTTTTTTTTTTTTTGATTTAAAAAAAAATATATTTTGAGTTATACAATGTAAAATAATTTTTTTGTGTTGCTTAATTTACTATATTTACATGTTATACGATTTTAACTCAAATTTTTTGTTTTTATTAAAAAATTACCAATGACCTTAAATTAAAGCATTAAAACAAAAACAAGTTTTTGAATCTGTATGACTATTATGCAGGTGGGAGGCTCAGGAAGATACAATTGTGCACTTCCCCACAGTAAGAATGAAGAGAAGAATGCCAATTTGGGTCAAAAGGACGGAAGAAAAATGCTAAAGCTACTTTGGCAGAGAAAAACAAAAGTTTCAACAGAAACTTCCATAGAATGATACAAGAATACCCAACATGAATAGACAAAAGCAGGTGAAAAATCAAAGAGGGCGGTTGGGCAAGTGCACACGTGTGGGAAGGCATCATCACTGGAGCTGACAATCTTTTGTTGTCTTCCTTAGCAATTTCCCATTTCCCCTCTACCCCTTGTAAAAAAATAAATAAATAAATAAAACAACATTATCAAGCTTAGAGCTCAATTTTGTTTGATTTTCTTTTCAATGGTTGAAAACGTCATTGTATCCTGAATATGTATCACAACCAAATAAAAATTCACAACTCATCAATTTGGTTACATGGTAAATTGTCAAATTTTATTCATATGAGATATACACTTTTTGTAATGTAGCAAAATTTCTCCTCTGGCTGGGCCAAAATTAAAAGCTTTCTATAAAATATAATATTTAATGATAAAAGGACAATGACATCTAAATTATATATTTTTTCTCTCGTATTTTCTCATCTTCTTTAAATTTTTACTTACTCTTTTTAAGATTTGAAAATAAAATCCCTAATATAAAAGTGTTCATTCTCAAATCATTTGCTTTTTCATGAAAACCTCTAAAAATTTTGGAAAAAGTTAATGCATCAAGTGTCTTATTTTAATAATTAAACTAGATGACTTTAAATAGATAACCTTCTTTGGGGAGATGATAAACAAAAAAAAAACTATTGATAATTCAAATTGGAAAGATCGTTGGAAAATGGATCACATGATTCACATTAAAAATTAATCTCCAAACACATTTATTTGGTTATATTATATGGTGGAAAGATTGTTCATAATTTCATTTTAGATCCATTGTTTATATATATATATATTTGGTATATAGAGGTTAGAAATTGAACTATAAACCTATAATTGAGAGAATAAATAATATATATACACATACTTGGTAAATTGTCAAATTTTATTCATTTGAGATATATATTTTTTGTAACGTAGCAGAATTTCTCTTATGGCTGGGGCCAAAATTAAAAGCTTTTTATAAAATATAATATTCAATAATAAAAGGACAATGACGTCTAAACCATACCTTTTTTTTTCTCTCATATTTCCTCATCTTCTTTAAACTCTTACTTACTCCTTTGAAAATTTGAATATAAAATTCTTAATATGAAAGTGCTCATGCTCAAATCATTCGATTTTTCCATGAAAACCTCTAAAAACTTTGGAAAAAGTTAATGCATCAAATGTCTTTTTTAATAATTAAATTAGATGACTTTGAATAGATAATCTTCTTTTGGGAGATGATAAACAAAAAAACTATTGATAATCCAAATTGGAAAGGTCGTTGGAAAATGGATCACATTAACAATTAAGTTCCACACATTTATTTGGTTATGTTATATGGTGGAAAGATTGTCCATAATTTCATTTTAGATCCATTGGTTATTAACATATTAAAGTCAATGACAAAGATGATTTATTATCAAAATTCTACCATATCATAATCCATGTTCTAGCCATTTTCATGGTGAGTATCTCATCATCATCGTCATTCATCAATGCTCTAGAAGAAAACTCTTCTTGTGCTTCATCATCGTTTAGATCATCATTCATAGTCATTTAATTAGTTTTTTCTATCAATAATTTGTTAGTTTGAGTAAAAAAAAAATCGATTTTCCTTGAGTAAAATCTCAAATTCAAATTTTATAAATAGAAAAACAGGTGCTAATATAGCTTCTTCCTTATAGGATTTGATACAGCTCGACTTTAAATTAGTTAAAATTCAATGTAACTTTTAAATACAGGAGGTTAATATAAAAAAAATTTTAATTAATTCTTTCTTTCATTTTTTTTTTTTTTTTGAGAAAATTCTTTCTTTCATTTTTATCTCTTTTCACCCGTCTTCAGAATTTAAACCCAATCATTTTGGTCCTATATAAGGTGGTAACTAAACTGACCCATAATCTTTTTCTCAAGTAGAGATGGAAAAAAAGCCCAAGCCTCAACTTGAGTTGGACTCTTTCCAAAATCCACAGTTGTCTTAGGCCTTCTTTGGGTTGGGCCATGAACATGTTCAAAAAAGGAAGGTGAACAACAATAAACGACGAAACGTCGTCGTCCGCCACGTTACAATAGCTGGCACCTGGCAGGCAGAGAACAAAGGAAACCTTCCAAAATCAGTATATTTCTAATCCGTCTCTCTCCTCAGTTTCTTCCCCAACGCATCGCCTGAAAACCTCAGAATTCCGGTGATCGGAACCCTAACTGTGCTTTTTATATTTTTAACCTAACTTACAAACTCAAATTTCCTCCAATTTCTTGTTTACAGGTTTGGGTTTATTCTTCTTTTAATTTTTTCTTTATAATTGAAATAGAAAATTAAGGTTTTTGGCTGTTTTAAGTGGAAAATATTATATATTTGAGCATGATTTATGTGTTTGATTTATGCCTTTCTTCATGTAGCTTCTTGATTATTTGTTTGGTTGCCGGGAAAATGGTGTGAAAACATGGTAAAGTGGATGAATTTGGGCAAAACGCAAAAGTTGTGTTTTTTCTCTGTCTTTGAGTTCTCAGTAGCCTCTTAGTAACTAAACTAGTGATCAGGAAACTTGAATTCCATGATTTTAATTAGTGGATTATACCATGGGAGGTGACCCTTTTCTATCCTTTTGATGCCATGGCTCAAACCCAGAAACCCTAATTCTGAAGGAACGCGATTACCACCTGGCTGTTAAGATTCAGGTCACTGGCACATCACAAGTTCGCTTTTTTTGGTTCAGTAAATACGAGTTTTGCTATTGAGAATTTAAAGGTTTGATTTGTTAATGAGTTTATGTATGTGTATGCACAATTGCACATAGATTTGCAATCTTGTACCCTGATGATAAATTACAGTCTTCCTTGTTACATAATCATGGCTTTGTGATTGTCTGTATCTATTAGTATGCATGTCTGGCTGTGTCTGCAAGATTGGTAAAAACAACTTATATGGTAACTTGAATCATATAAATTAGATATTTGTTTATTTCGTCACAGTCCACTTTGGAATCTAGAAACGGAGAAAAATTGAGGGAAGTTATTTCCACTTTGCATGCCATGTTGTCTCTTGGCTCCCAATGTATACACCATCTTAGTTACATCAGACAGCTGTATATGAGGTGCTACAGTGCTTTGTGTTCATTTTGCCAATTCAGAATTGTAAATTATGCTTATAATCAGTTTCTTTTAATGTGCTTGTCTTGTCATCTTTTGCCAAAGTTTACATAGACTTCATAAAGACTCTGAAATCTGAGTCTCTGATTGTGAGATTCTGTGAAAAAGTTGACCATGCAATAATTATTTATCTTTTGTTGTAATTTAGAATGGCTGGGAGACACCGCATTCCACCTCGTGAAGTCTTCAATGATCGGCGTGGGTTACCTCCTGAAAGACCTTTTGTCCGTGGTCCTCCTCTGCCACCACCTCATCCCGCTCTGTTGGAAGAAGAACTTGAAATACAGCATGTTGAAAAACGAAGGCTCTTGAATGATAACCACAGGCTGGTTGAAGATAGGATGGCTCTACAGCGAGAGCTTGCTGGTGCAAGGGAGGAAATTCATCGCATGAATATTGTCATTGCTGAAATTTGTGCAGAAAAAGAAATGCACTCAAGAGAGCTTATTGAGAAAGGCTTGAAACTAGAGGCAGAACTTCGTGCAACTGAGCCTTTAAAAAAAGACAGCCTGCAGCTCCGCACAGAAGTTCAGAAGCTAAATAACATTAAGCAGGAGCTCACTGGCCAAACTCAGACCCTCAAACAAGATGTTGCAAAACTGCAAGCTGAGAATCAACAGATACCTCTTCTAAGGGCAGAGATTGATAGCCTGCGCCAGGAATTAATGCATGCTAGGTCTTTCTTGATTCCCTTCTTCCTTTGGATTTTCCTATCTTGAAACATTGCCTTCCATTTACATGGCCTTTAGCTTGTTCTCCCAATGTTATTATTAACATATACTATAACTAAATGCTAAATGAAGAGTTTATTTGAAGGACTGCTATTGATTATGAAAAAAAGGCAAATATTGAGCTGATGGAACAGAGGCAAGCGATGGAGAAGAACATGGTCTCAATGGCACGTGAAGTTGAAAAGTTACGTGCAGAGCTCACTAATGTAGATGGTAGACCATGGGGTGCTGGTATGTCCTGTCTGTTTTATGTGCTTCAGGTCTCATTATAAATGCATATTGTTGGTTAGATTATATTCCAATTCATGTTTCAGCAATATATATATATATATATATATTCCACATCATTGTTAATTTTCCTCTGCTTGTCATTGAGCTTTTCTGAGGTTATATTCCACCCATGTATTTGTTTGCATCATCTTCATTTTGCCAATCACCATTCTAAAATGGAAAAAATATAGCCTTTTCTGTCTTACTGGTAAGCTTAGTTGCATATAATTGAGTTTGGCTACTACAAAATTTCATGCACTATTCATATTTTCCCATGAAGTTGATCATTCCTTCTATGTTTAAATTAACCTAGTTTTCTCTTGGTTTTGCTTTGGCTTTTGATCTGCTTAATTTAAATGAAAATGACTGGTTTTTTTTGCTTGTATTTTTTTCTGCATGATGGGTGATCTGATCATATACAGGGGCATTAGTTGATATTTGATAGTATATATATGTATTGATTCTGTCATTTCATTTCAAGGTGCAGCATATGGGTTGAAATTCAACAGTGCAGAGGGTTCTTTTCCTGGTCCATTTGATGGATATGGGATTCATCGGGTAGTTATTCTCATTTATTTGTTTGACTTTATTTGTTTTCCATCAGATTACCATGCTAGAATTTTGTACTTTGTTTTACCATGTGCACATCTTGCTTATCAGGGTGCTCCAGACAAGGGTCCTTTCTATGGTCCAGGTCCTGCTTGGAAAAAGCCTCGGATTCCCTGATGTTGAGGTGTGGAGAATCATTCCCAGAAAGGGAACTTGCTGTGCTGCCAGCTAGTGAGTTCAACCTATATGAATGATCAATAAGGGATTAAGTGTTTATCATCCATTTCCACATGTGACTTCAGTACTTTTTTTTAATCTAAATGCATTGTTAGTCATTCTAAACTATTTACATAGATTTATTTTTTCTTTGTTTTAATCTATAGAGACAATGCTTGAGATTAGGGTTTCTATTGATGCAGATCTTATTGCTTACTTATTTTTTAATACCATTATAACTATTATCTTAGTATATTTCTTTCGCATTATGCTTGATTGCAAATGACATTACTGGTGGAAGTTCGCAAATAGTGATCCTCTTGGTGCCCTCATCAGAAATATATGCCAACGAAGTGAAGGCTTTGGAATCCTAGCCTTTTCATCTACTTTGGTCCTTGTTACTGGAAAATTTTGTATAGGATGTTAGATCCTCAAGGAGTTGATGACGTTTTGTGGTCATAGGTACTGTAATTCTATTAGTGTACACTACTAGTTAATCTGAATGTCTGTCATGTTAGTTGCTGACCTTTCTTGAATTACATGTATATGAGTTTCTTGAATTACATGTATATGAGTGATCTTGGTGTGCGGAGGTGTATCATCTGTAAACTTGCTTCGAGGAAGGTATCATTTATGGATGCAGATCTCTAACATTCTGCGTACATGCCATTCTATTTTAGATGAATGGGGTAGCTTTTCTTGTGGAAGATTGTAGTGCTCTCTTAAGATAAGTGATTTTAGCGTTGAGGATTTTGAAGTTGCATTCTCTTTGCCACCAGTAGAAATCCCAAAGAGAGAATTCTTATTGTTTAGTGTTTTAGCTGTAAGCGAGCTATATTGTTCTGGCAATTTCTATTAGGAAGTTATCAAGAATGATTTGGTGCTATAGAACAAAGCGTTCGGCATTTTCTTTTAAGTTGTCTCTGGTGCAGTTTGCAATTTAAGTTTCAATGGTGAGGGAGAGTTTCTGGGAATAACATGAAATGGCTTAGTGGGTGTGCTCGGATACTTTTGAATTTAGCTTTCTTTTGTAGTGAGGATTATGTGCTGAAGAGCAAGATCGTTTGATTTTAATGTGATGGGCTATTACTGGGGCTCCTAGATGGAGAAGGTGGAGAAAGTACTGCTCTTAGTATTCTTTTCATTACTTCTAAAATTTCTACTAATGGTCCAATTATAAGTGGTGGTTTTTATGTGCTACAAAGCACAGGCCAATTTAAATGTTGTCAGTACAGTTTGGTAGAATGGGATCACACGTATGTGATGTGAACTTAATATATTCCTTAATTTTTTGAGGAAATTTTAAGGTTCAATTCTTTGTCTTATATATATTTGAGTTTCTGTGAGCAATAAAGTTTAGTCAACTTCTGTGGTTGAGAAACTTAAAGAATTAAGATAAGAAAGGGTGAGAGAGGTAGAGGGCAAATCATTTCTTAGTGAAAGTTTTTTGTGAATGTGCACTGTGCCTTGGGGATATAATTTTCAAAGCACATGTTGAGGTTGATTGGTGACAGCTCCTCTGCCAAAGGGATCTTTGGCATGAGCTTGTTGATAAAATCTCATACCTTACCAGCAAGCCTCCAGTTGTGCAATGTCCAACCATGATTCTGCAGCGTATCTACAGCTGTTGTTAAAAAGAAACTCTCTACATCTGCCTTCCCATTTGTTTCTTGCAATCATTCAGCAATCAAGATACTCTCTCCACCCCCTGAATACAAATGACTCCTTTGTGCATTGGTTACTCTGGATTGTCTGAAGGATGATGAGCATGCCATCTGACTGGAGGCTGACTAACGATCAGTACTTATGTAGGCAAGTTTTCTTCTGTCTCAGTTATGTGAATTACATGAATTTGCAATTCGAAGTTTATTTTTAAGTTGGACTTTCTTATAATCAAACTATCAGAGTATTCTTTCCCAGATGTGTTGTCTCATGATTCAATCCCTGATTATTGGCATTTGTGTTTCATTTTGGTACTTTATGTGTCACGTTCAAGCGCGTTATTGGTGTTCATTCTTTGTTGCAGTCCACAACCCCTTCCATGACCCTTGTTTAGTGGAACCATAATTGGAAAATGACCCCTTAGAAATTGTGTTTTTAGCTTGTGACTTTTTTCTTTGGACAAGAGAGAGATTTGCAATAAAAAATTCAGGATTTACACAAATATGTATAGTATTTATTAATTGTATAGACAGGATACAAAATGGTCTTTCTCCTAGGTTAACTTGTCTTTCTTGACAATACAACTAGTAAAGAGTGTATAAAAGTGTGGAACAGCAGTGTATGATTTGAGCTTATGTAAGGTAGACTTGTAGATTATTTTGGTGGTTATGGTTTTCAATTTTGGGGACATTAAGAGATAAATCTTCTGGACTGATCTATTAGAAAAGTTGGGGAGAAAAAGTGTTGGCTGCAGAAAATATTTTGATGCTAGATGGTTAAGAGGCTGATGATATAGTCCTAATGTGTTGCATTACCAGTTTATGTTCTATGAGAATCAGATCTTCATACTTTTGGTTTTGGAATTAATTTTTGTAAGATTTTTAATATGGATATGGGAAGGCACTTTGTATGCCTTGCATGCCTTGTAGATGAAATCAGATGCTTTTGTTTGGTAAAGCAGAGTTACGGATTTTCAGGATGACCACAGGCTTGAAAGACATTCCTATGTCTAAGAGTAACTTTACCACAATCAAGTTCCATTTAAGCTCATCATCCATTGGTTCTAGACAGCATGTTCTTCCATCGGTTATCAATCATAGGATATTGTCTGCAGGATGTCTCTGCTAGCACAAGCAGTGGGATGAATTAGGTTAATATTCAATCTATGTTAGTTTCTTCAGGTTTTTCTGTGATGCAATTAGAGGCATTTGAAGAGTTAAATTGTGGCTTTCTCCCAAGGAATGGTTAATTGGGGTCATCTTTCTTACAAGTGAATGATGCTTATAGAGTCATGAGAATGAAGATAGATTTGTTTTGATTTCTGTGTTGATGTAGGGGTAACATGTGTTCTAACGACAGTTAACAATGATCAACATAGTTTTTTCCATAAATTATTTTTGTCATGTGCAAGATACAGTCATTCTTATTTTATCACAAAGAAGAATATTACATGCTTTTTGCATGATCTTTCTTACAATGGTGTAATTTACATTGCAATTTCTAGATTTATCCTAATTTTGAGTTTTTGATCTTCTGCAGGTGGAGAGTTGGTGATGCTATGTGAAAGGCAAGGTAAGATAGAAAATCAGGTATGTCACTTACAGCTAATTGAAGAAATGTTAATGTGTGGAACTTGAAATGCTTCCAGCTAAATTGCATGAAAAGGTCAAAAAGATGACTTCTGTGGTGAAAGGATGAGAGGGGGGAGGGTAAATTTCAATGATATTTTCTAATACAATCTTTCCTCCTTGTAGGCTGAGGTAAAACTATGAGAGGTAGCACTCTTTAGATTCGTACCCTCTCCCCTTGGTCTCTTGCAAATCTTGATAATAAAAAATTTGATCTGAAGTTTTTGTTATAACCACCATAAAACATATAGATAACTAGTTAGCACCTTTGTTGAATGATTGTTTTTCATGTAAGCAATGCATTAATGATTTCAAGATATGGAGATTAGATAATGTCATGTGAAATGGACCTATAGAGCTAAAATTACTTATTTATATTCCTACATTTGGTGGTCCAATTATGGCATTGGAGAAAGGAAAGCCCCCATTGTTTTAGCTCATCAACTCAAGTCTTTCTCAATTAAGCTCTCAAACTTTGGCTAATTAAGTTGTCTCTTATTTTTGGAACAAATAAACCTAAATGTATGAATTTTTTGGATGACACATTTAACCTTTGATCAAATTTTTTATTTATTAAATTCTTTTTTTTAAAAAAAAATTTATAACGTAATTAAAAATTTAAAAGAACAAGGCTTTTAGTTCTGGTTTTCAAGTGTCAAAGTAGTACTAGATTTAGTTATTTCTGTTGATAGTAGCATGTGTTGTGCATCAAGCACCAATTTCAGTGCTTCCCTCACGGGCTCCATGTTGATCAGGAAGCATCCTTTTTTTTTTTTTAATTGAAAAAAACAAGATCATTTAATTTGCTTAATCAACTAGAAATTCATTTACTTATGTAGTGTTTTTCTTTGAAAATTAATGATTCTAGGTTTACTTGATCTGGAATTAAGAGAAAGGGGACTTATTTGGACCAGAATTAGTTTGGCTTAATTGAGAAGAACTAGAAAGTTCAAGGGCTAAAATGGTGTATTTCATTGTAGAAAATCATTGAGTTAGAGCATTGTTTGTTTTTAAAACTTGTGGAAGCATAGCATGCATTGCATTTAGGGAGAACTTTATCATCTTCCAGTTATACCGCATGGACCCTCCTTTTGTTTAAGAGTTTTGTGGACCATATTGGTACTAGGGATTGAGAGCAATTAGAACATCCTAACAATTAAAATGTCAAAAAAAAATAGTAAAAAGACTTAAATATCGTTAGTGAATCAACATACAAGAAATATTCATTAATGAACAATTTCACTAGTAATCTTAGCATAAAATGCTAGGATTGTTCTAATTTTTACTCTTCTCTATTATACCATGCCACTTATAATTGTGTTTTTATTCATGTCATATTCCAATGTGATTCTCCAAATCCTAATTTGTAGAGTTTGTTGTATGGATTTCGAGTTCCCACTCTAATAATGGACGTTGCTAAGCCCAATAAGATATTGAGATCCTTGTATCCTCAGGAATAATCAAAATGATGAGAGGATCTCTGTTGTGAGTTGAAATGATGCATCTTACATTAATTTTTTTTTTTTTTTTGAATTTATATGTCCATGGTTGGTGCCTTGCCTGCCCCTGCCCCTGCCCCTGCCCCTGCCACAGAGGAGAATATAGAGTTTTTTTTTTCTTTTTTTTCTTTTTTTTACGGTGGGTGGGGGGAACTTTGGTAAAGCATAACATCATTGTTTGGAGAGTAATCATTATTATTTTTGGTCAAATTATGGAAATAAGTAAGAATAAAAAAATTCATTTGACAAGAATACCTAAGTTTGAAGATTATCATTGTGTATTAAATTAGTGAATGATTAAGGAAATATGTGTTACTACCTCTCTTTAAAGAATATGTATTCCTAACTACTTAAGTAATTTTTTATTTTATTTATTTATTTATGTAATTTTGAGGCAATCCTCTGACATTCTTTTCCTCCTCCCACTTTCATGCTTACAGTTCGAACTTATGTGAAAGAAAAATTATCACTAAATTACTTAGATCGTTAGTAATTATGTTATGATTTTCATTTGACATTTGTTTCTCAATTCTCATGTTTAGCTGGAAGTTAAAATTGCACTTTCTGGGAAAAAGATGACAAGTGAGTATGAAAGTGAGTCTCAATATTAGACTCTAGAGATGGTCGAGAAGACTTTGGTACAATCTGAAGTTTTGAACATCGAAGAGCATGTTTGGTAAAGTTTAAAAAGTATTTATTTTAAAAAGTAAGATTTCTCACAAATCCGAAATTTTATTGAAAAGAAATTCGAAAATTTGCTTTTAAAGGTGTTTAGAAGCTAGTTTAGGAAAAAAAATTGGATACGTAGCTTTATCAAATTTTGCTAAAAGCTTACCTTAAAAGTTAATTTTGGAATTTTTTAAATAAAATTTTAAATTTAGGAGATAAATTTGCTTTTAAGTAAGTTTTTTGAACTTTGCCAAAGAATCCTTTCAGCACCAATCAACCATCGAAGTAAAGATTGAGGTTGAAGCAGCAAAAGCTTTCATAAGCTGGAGAACACAAGCTCAAATTGAGCATCCATAAATCCATTGCTTTGCCGATGTTCAGATAAGACGACCCCAGGATCAAATTCTGACATTATACAAGCTAGAAAATTGTTTACTCTTGTGTAATTCAGTTCGAACATTTGAGAAATGGAGTAATACAGTGGATCGATGGGATGATTATAGAAGACCCTCCTGTTTTCATGTTTAGAAAAAATATCCTTCCATCAACTCCGATCCCTCACCTCTGTAGAGGAATCACCCGAATACCATTAATTGTAGAGGGTTGGGATCAAGCCTATAAATCAATGTTTACAATGAGGCCTTTGAACAGTTGAACAACAAGTGATACAGTCTCTGATGATGGAAAAAGAATAAAACAAATCTCATTCATAGCCCAACAAGCTGCCTGACTCCCTTGTAATGTTCCAGCGAAGGAGGCAGCTGGAGACGATCGTCAAGCAAAAAGAAATGAAGATTTCTTTGTCGGTTCACTTCTGATGCAGCAGGATCCTAGATCTTTGATTTCAGCACTAAGCTTTCCTAGCAGAAGTTCCTAGCAACCATGGTGTTGAACATAATTGAAGTTGCTTGGTATCAATCGTCCACTTCAGTGTTGAAAATAAAGCTTGGAAAGATTGTGGTGATGCTCCTAAAAAAGAGAAGACAAATTCCAAAGATGAACGAAGAAACACCCAAAACTGGGTAAACTGTTTAGAAAACAATACTTTCTTCAGCTAGTTAAATGGCAGGATATTGCATTACATTATGGCCTACCAAACCCAACCTAAGATTGTGCATTGGTTAATGGAATGACCCTACAACAATTTACGTGAAATAGAGTAGACAGAGAGAATGGTTGTGATAATTGCTGATCAAAAAAGGGAAATAGTGATGATAATTACCATTTTAATTTAATATGTGGGGATAAGGTGTTAATAGTTAACACAATCCCTTGGTTTTGTTTATTATATCACTTTATTCTCACTTTCGTGGAATAACCAATCTTCCCAGCCATACTCTCCCTCTTTTCTCTCTCTTTTTTTTCTTTCTTTCTTAATGTAAAATAATCATATACCTTTTGTTTTATTAAACCAAACATGACATGAAATTAATTCAACACATAGTGACTTACTGACCACTCCAATGAAAAAAGTGTTTGAACACCTAAAACTTGAGTTCTATACGTAGATTCCCTTCTTCGAAATTCCCCACTATCAAAAAAAAACTTGACATGGAATTAAAGTTGTTTGGTGGTGGTATTCCAAGTCCAGAAGTCTGTAGGACTAACAGTTTATACTAGTAAAGAGATGGAGCGAGGAG
>BPVZ01000117.1:139095-149648 GCA_020521535.1 Rubroshorea leprosula
AACTAATTGAACAATTTCATCTTCACCAACTTAAAAACGCAGAAACAAATATATGTTCACTTAGCCTTCCAATCATTGGAAATTGGAAATGAATCGTTAAACACTTAAACTACATAAGCAAACTCATTGTGCAGCGGTATGAAAAATATAAACAGCCTCTGTTATCAGCTAATATTGAAAAAGAAAGAAAAAGAATTAAAAAGATAGTTTTAAACAATCTCTATGTCTCGAAGGAATATTGCAATGACAGAATGGTTGACCACTGAATAAACTCACTGAAACACTCAACAAATTGTTGCTGGTAGCCTGGAACATAATTTACATGGAGAACAATATATGTACTGCAGAATTGAATTTTATTTATTGAAACAGAAAAAGGGAAAAACATATTTGAATATTCATGGATCCGGCTCCCATCCCTGACAGCAGATGCCAAAGGATCAGATAAACTTGGGAACTAAATGCAATGCACTAGATTAATTTTGTTAGCTAAAACTAACTAGGTCCAGATGGGTGCTAGAACATGTCTAAGAAAGTCTCAACTATTTTACCCTGTGAACATGGTTCCATCAGTAAAGTGCAAACGACAAAAGATAGTGCTCTAACAGGAGCCAATATGTTGGATCCAAGTAAATATTTGACAACATCTAATTTATGAAATGGATTAATCAAGACATAGAATATAAAAAATAAAATGAAAAGAAGGGGTAAGATTGCAGCAATAAAATTTACCCTATCCAGAAAAAGATTCTCGCTTGGTTGAGTTTGAAATAGTGCCAATCGAAGCTCTTCCTTGAAATGATCAAAACAAAGGAAATTAAGAAGAATCTTTATCTTAAAGGAAATCCTAAATGACAAAATTCATCATCCATGTCAACAATCAAAAGATAAAAAAGGAAAGAAAAATTGAAGAGTAACTTAGAGATGCAACAATACAACTTCTAGAAATGTGTTTTTTTTTTTTATCAGCAAAATAAGCTGAAAACTAAGCATCTCTAAGGTACTCCTTGACACTTGGCACTACAATAAACCTAACACGAACACCTCTGAGCCCTAACCATGAATCCCCTCTCAAATAATCAATATCAAGTAATATTATAGTATTTTCCTCCCCATTTCCAATTCTCAATGCCATCTATAAAATTGAGAAGTACTAAGTGGCTCAAATGATCATCTATTAATTGTTAAGGACATTTTATTTAAGATGTGGAGTTTGAATTTTATCTTTTTCTTTAATTCCCTTGTGTTAAAAAAAAAGATGTTATTTATCAAATTAATTCTCTCATGTTAAAAAAAAAGATGTCATTTATCAAATTAAATCTGAATGACATAATTTTTCGAGCTCTATACCTTATTTAAAGATTCAAAATTCTTAATTTCCAAAAAAATTAGAAAAAAAGTTAAAAAATAAAAAATAAAAATGCAAACAGATGTGAAGAAATCGAAATTTCAGGCCATCATCAATAATCGAACTGCTCAACTTCTCATACAATTCGTATAAGGCCTCCACATCGTTGATGCCGACTGCAAAACCATCAATCACACTCAAAATCAAACTATATATACCGACAGATACATTAAATTTGTATACACACAAGGAGATGTTTGGCGAGGTGGACGATGTCGTCGAAGGTGCAGCGGAGGGGAGGAGGAGAGCGACGGTGGAAGCAAGAAGTTAGGCTGAAGATGAGAGCTTCAACCAAGCTAACGAACGGAATGAACGCCGCACCGCACAGAGCCTCTCGCCGATCGTCAATGAGCTCGCTCCCTTTGTTTTTCCATATCCAGATCAAAGTTCAAAAGAAAATTTGCTTTATCTCAAAATTAAAAAAAAAAAAAGTAGATAAATCGAAAAGCAAAGCAAAGAATTCAGGTGGACTCGAATGCTTAAATTTTCTTGAGAACCAAACAGAAAGTGAAGGAAAAAAATGGTTAAATGCTAAATTTGGTCACTTAACTTTAGTGAATTGCACATTTTTGGTCCCTCAATAATTTTTTGTACTTTTTTGATCCATTAACTATATGAAATGCACTCCGTTAGTTCTTCTGTCAATTTGGGCCGTTAACTCGGTCACATGGCATTTTTTATTTTTTTTTTTATGACATAACGAGAACAACTTAAAAATGTGCTGATTTGGACTTTTTTGATGACATGTCATCTTCCTCTCTCATCTTCACTCTCTGCAAAATCAATCTCCACTCCATCTGCAGAATCAATCTTAACCCATTTCTTCATCTTCTCTAAATGCTCTCTCATCTCCACTTCATCTACAAAACCGATCTTAACCCATTTCTTCTTCTTCTCTTTTCTCAGGAGAACTTGAGAAATTTGGAATTCTTTGTCATTGAACCTAGCTACTAGGTTTCATTGAAGCCCCAAACTTAGTAGATCTTATCAAATCAAATTAACCATTCAATAAATAATATCAATTAAACTCTAATCAAATTTCAACAAAAATACAATCAAATTGTAAATCAACTCCCAAATTTATTAACAACTAGGAATGGAAATCGAAATAAGAATGAAAAAACATGAACCCAACGTCAAAACAACAAGGCTGGGTTCATCAGAACCTAGCCGATCTGGGTCTCGACAAACCCAGCAAGGCTGGGTTCGGGGAAACCCAACCTTGCTGGGTTCGGGGAAACCCAGCCTGGCTGGGTCTTGTCAAACCCAGCCAACCTAGCGATACCCAGCAAGGTTCGTCGAAACCCAGCCTTGTTGGGTTTGGGGAAACCCAACCAGGTTGGGTTCGATGAGACCCAGCAAATCTGGGTTTCGTTGAACCCAGCCATCGGAATCTAACGGAGACCCAGGCTAAGAAAGAAAGAAAGAGAAAGAAAGAAGGGGAAGAAAAGGGATTGGGAGGGTGAGGGTAATGAGATAATTTTATTTGTTTTTAATTAAAATATAAATATTAATCTACGTGGTATTTTTATTTATTTATATAACATAATATAATATATATTATTGCCACATCATCAAAAAAATTAAAAGACAATGCCACATAAAATTATTTAACTATCACATCATACTTAACTGACGAAGGGACTAAACTGTGCAATTTTTAGAGTCAAGGGATCAAAAAAATGCAAAAAATTGTTGAGGGATAAAAAATGTGCATTTCGTAAAGTTGAGAGACTAAATTTAGCATTTAACCAAAAAAAATAGAGAAAGGATAAGAGAGAGTAGTACCCAAGAGCTGTTTGTTGACTCCATTGCCGAAGGGAAGAAGCAAATTTATATTTAATGAAGAGAGCGCGGGGAAAACTGAAAATTTACAGTTTAATGTTTGGGTAAATTAAAAATGACCAACCATTTTCCTAAATGAATAGTGATTGGTATATAATTGCTTCAATATAATTAAAAATAAATAAATTTAAAAATACAATCATACATATAAAATGTAAAAACAAACTGAATTGATTATATTTATATTATATTTTTATTGATTAAACAAAAAATATGTCAAAAAATATATTAAACTAAATGTGTACTAATTATTTTCCTAAATTAAAATTAAGGATTGCAAAAAATTTTGGATAACTTAATAGTAATTCAAATGCTATCTTGTGAGTAAATGGTATTTAAACAATCTTCACATTTAAATACCATAATGCGTTAATTTTTATTTTTATTAATATTATATTTAGTTTGAGAAAAATTGGTGAGAGGGAAGAAGATTATTTGACTAATTATATTATAATATTTAAAAATATTATAATTTAATTAATTAAAAAAAATTTCCATTTATCTTCTCAAGTCAAACAAATTATAATATTAAAATTATACCCAAAAGTCTTATTTTTCATTTAAAAAATAATTTTTATGTCCTTAGGATAACGTTTAGAATTTAGCTGGAGATAAGATTAGACTAATAAAATTCACATAATAAGATAATAGGTTCTAAAATATAAGGTTTAAGTTCAATAAGCAACATCTTAATTGGTAAAAGAATTTATTTTTTAATTTATTAATTAAAATTTATTTTTTTAAAAAAAATTAATAAAAAATAAATTTTTATAAATTTTTTGATCTCAATAAACTTGAGATTGAACCAAAAGTTAAAAAACATAGGCAACCCGATCCCAGACAAAATGAGCCACACAAAAGAAAGAAGTATGAGTTTAATAAAATTACTGGTACTTTGTAGACTGCATGTTTCTGTCCTTGAAAGTGATAAGAACTAATTCTTTGCAATATAAAAAATAAATATGCGAATTTTTATTCTCAATAAAAAAATAAATGAATGTTAGCTTAGTAATAATATATTGTACAGGGGTTTAGAACATGTACAATTTTTTTTCATTATTGGTGAAATTAGTAGGTGTACAACAATTTTCGTATTCCGGTGAATAAATTGCCATGTTGTTTAGGTGGTGAAAAGCGGCGGCAACACTTTCGATCTGCGTCCCTTCACCGGAGACTTCGTGTCGGGAAAATTCCCGTCGCTGTTTACAAGTTCGCCGATTACCCCGTCCTCTGTCACGTCCACGGGGTACGTCACTAGGTGGACGCCTTCCATGTCCACAATTTGTTCGCCACTGTAAATTTCCCACATTTCATCTCCGATCATCCGCATTCTCTGTACGCATTCCAGACTCTCCGGCTCCTTGTAAATATTTTCAGCAACTCCGGTGTGTTCGTACCACAATGACATCCGGTATGAATGAATGTAGCCGGTGCTTGAATTATCCCTTTCTCCGTTCAATGGCTGGTGGCACCCTATTGCTATCTCTGTGTCTCTTTGCCCGTCCATGGATCTCTGGTTCACGTTTGCAGATCCTATCAAAATATATGCATCATCCACTGAAATGGAAAACCCAGAAAAGGGTTAGATTTTCATCAATCAAAATAAAATGGGGTAAGAAAAATTTTCAATGTTTCATTACCTATCATGAGTTTGGAATGAACATAAACCATGAATCTCCTGTGTTTCTGGACATTCCAGTATGGGGTTGAAGGATGGAGGGAAATGGAAGGAACAAACTCTTCTTTTCTCTCCGTTTCTCTGTTTGCAAGGCAAAAGAAGTTCAGGTAATCTCTTGGGTGTCCGTTTCCCCCACTTTTTTTTATGGCTTCTGCAATCAATTTATACATCATTGTCATCGTTTCTCTGGTCCAATGCAGTATGTCCTGAACAGGTTCACTATCTGGGACACCTTCCGGCCACATGGGTATCAGAATGTATGCTGCAAATCTCTGTTTTGCTCTGATTTTGCTGGCTATCTTAAGTGCAATCTCGATGGGGATCAAATTTCTGCAGCCACTGTGTCTGTCTTTATCCCACAGATGGCATCCTCCAATGAAATATTGATTCTCAATGTATATGAACCTTTCGGCACGTCTTATGGCTTCTACATAGGCTTCGTGGACGCTTCTCTCCACAGTCAAGTTCTTGGACAATTGTGTGGCTGAAACATGGTCAATTGATCGAAAAACTTGTACTTTCCAGTTCCTGTCATTGGAAATGCTTGTAGGAAAGGGACTGTGGATGAGATTGGATATGGTGCTGGTGGGGACTAATAGAGAAGGGTCACATTGTTTAGTCCACCTTTGCTCAAAATTGGTTAGTATATCCCAGGCTGCCTCACCAGTGACACAGGCATGAGCATCATGCCATGGTTCTCTTGGCCCTCCTTTCTGAAGGCTAGCTCCAGCTATACTCGTTTGGTAGAAGTCAAGACGGTGAGATTCTGTATTAAGTGTATGGAACAAGGAATGCTGTTCTGTGTCATATCGACCATCATAGAGATCTAATCCTCCAACAAAGCTCATGAGTTCTCTATCAGTTGAAGAAATATTCACCCGGGTATCAATAGTTATAGTCTTTTGATGGTGAGTAAAGACTGTGGGGAAGTTGAAGTGTAATCTTGGACATAATTTGCATATCACTTTTGTGTGTTTGAAGTATGCAAAGGAATCTTCATCATGAGTTCCCATTACTCCTTTGTTCTTGATGAATGGTAAGGATGTTTCATCATCCCACAGCATGATCCTCACAGCTACACCTTCTTCAGCTTTCCTTTTCAACAATTCACCGAGCTTTACTCCTCTGGCATGCGGCATAACTGTTTCAGGATCACGGACCTGCCTTAAAGCATATTAGAATTATGGAACTATATGACAAGAATGGATTAATGTTGATAAAATTTTGTGATGAAGTTTCATTTACCAGAACCATCTTAGGATTAAAGGACCAGCCTGCAATGTAGATCAAATGCTTAGCACCTTCTATGGCCTTGTATACATCTTCCCACAATTTTCTTGGAGTAAGACAGAATGGAGGTTGAAATGCAGAGCTATGGTGGGCATCCTGATAAAGAACAACACCACAATCGGATCTTTGAGGAAATGTAGCATTCCTCAGACCTGGGAATCCTCCATTTCTAAATATTTTACCCCAAGTTGGTTCAAGCTCCGCTGGTTTGAACCACAACATGAACCTGAGCAGGAGCTCTGGATTCTGCTTTCCATTTTCCATTACTAGAGGAAAAAATCCATTGATCAAAGTAGCCTCACTCAAAATCTGTTGTGCCTGGACGTGGTACCTTCCCAGGACTGAACACTTAGTTTTCATTGTAATAGTGATGATTGAATCGTATGGATGAGCACAGAGAATCTGGAAGGTTTGGTTCCAAACACGGTCGTGTTCATGGGTAGTCTCTGCAACATTTTTGTTATCTAGCTCGATGGTGACAAATGTTGCTTTTCCATTTACAAGTAGACACTGCCAAAAAAATAAATAAATAAAGGAGCAAAAAATTAATTCAGAACAGAAATGGAAACATGATTCCCAAATTTTCTGTTTATGATAATTCAATCAGAAACTTACATTCAAGGGAAATGGAGGATTGTAAGGTGTTGCATCAAAGATTGTAGCTTCCAGTGTTCCATGGAGGAACTTTTGCTTATCCTCCATCAGCGCCTTTCTGGTATCCAAACAACCTTGAGAGGATAAAACAGGTATGGAGATAATCTAAAATCTGTATTGTTTTTGGCATATAACAGACTGTCTTATCATCCCTGAATATATAAAGGTAGGTGAGGAACTGAGTTCATGTTAAAGAAGCAATGAAAAGCTTAGAATGCAAATTAATCAACTGAATGGACCGGCAGTTTGGAAAAACTTGTGAATTTGTCCAATATGCCTATCTAACAGAAGTTTCTGCTTCAAGTTGAAGTTTCTTAAACGCCAATCACACATTTTTTCTTCCTCAGGAAAAACTGAAGAAAAATTCCTGGATATGAATGCCATTCTAGGTGACATTTGTCTCAAGTCAACAAAAGAATTGCTGACCATTTCATTGTTTCATGGCTGACTGTATGATGATATGTTCAAAGGAGAAACTATGGAAAAACGGTTTCTAGAATAAATGAAAAACGTGTATGTTGGGATTATAGATTGTAGTTTTTTTTTTAATTAATTCATTTTCTTCTGCAATGTTAGCAAATCTTTCGTTCTTTTTTATGTTGAACTAGCTAGCTTAACAAATCCTACGGATTCAATATTTCTTTGAAGAAGTATCCTTCATTCACACTATCTTCCGATGAAAAATTTTTTATAATACCATGTAACAAAAGACATTAATTATAAGATACAATCTTTGATTTAGTCAGTTGTAATCATTCATTTAATATCCTGTGATTATTGTGAAACATGATTGTAATAGTTTCGTATAAAAAAAAAAAAAAAAGAGGTCATTTTCTTAGTAAATGTTTAATGAAATGAAGCATGTAATTATCATCTATTTTCTCCAAATAGATGAGATTGTAATCAGATTAAATTGTTCATAAAAAATTATGTTTATTTATAGTGCTATTTATGCGTGTGCTTTAGGTATGAACATATATTTTAAATAAATATAAATATAAATAAATGAAAATAGGAAGCTTTGAATCTGGAATTGGGGAAGAGTTTCATCTTTATCTTAAAGGACAAGCAAAATTGATGTCACTTTTTGTCAATTGGGTTACTACGGTATATACTCGCCGCGCTTACTTGTGCAAAAGTATCATCCATTTTGCTGACATGATATTGTTTAGAAAAAATTGCAAATTAGGACCAATTAAAGCAAGCTCCATATTCATTTGTCTTCGGTATATAGAGTTCAAAATGTATTGTACAATTCATGGTAATTTAAATTCTACGTTTTAAATTATTAGATAAAAAAAAATTTAATATTGAAAATTATTATTATTTTTTAGTTCGTATCTTGTACTTTAAATTAAAAAATACAAAACTCTATAAAATTTGTTAATTAATATGGGTATAATTTTATAATTAAAGACCTTCAACCTCAGGCCAAAAAGGAAAAGAATATGCCTCTCCAACTGGAATATTTTTTCCTTGGAATGAATCCCTTCCATGCATTGCGATGCTCCTTGCAATTGGTTGATAAGTTGCACAGCTTTTTGTGATGTAGGGGTTGAATTTTTCTTTGTACTCTTACAAGGGAAGGAATGGGGAGAAAATAGAATGATATCAAAAGAAATTAAACTGGAATAAGAGAAAATTTCTCCTTTTTTTTTAAATTATTTATTAGTTAAATGGGAAATTGTCTCTTCATTTTCTTTAAAGTAGAATAAGAAAAATTTTCTCCCTTTCTTTTTTTTGAAAATTGTTTATTGGTCAAATGGGAAAATCTCTCTTCATTTCTTTCTTTTTCTTAAACTAAACAACCTATTAAGTAATGCTCCTTGTTTAACTTTAATAAATTTAATATCGAATTTGGAACTTTTAAATTTAATTATTTATTTTTTTATTTTAAAATATTATTTAACGTATTTATTTTTATTTTATATTTATTTTAAAGATAAAATTACAACATATATTAAATAAAAATACTTATTTAAACAATGATTTTATCAGTCAAGAAAAAACAACATAATCAAGCTTTAGGCTCTAACTTATTATGTTCATGAGGTGGAAGAAGAACAAAACAAGCACAACAAAAAACCTTAAGAAGATCATAGGCAAGAGGAATACCATGCAAACATTTGTATGGAGACTTATTATGGATGATTGATGATGGAATCCACTTAATGAGATAAACAACTATAAGAGCAGTTTCACCCCAAAATTGCTCTAGAAAAGAAGACGAAATGAGCAAAGCATAAACATAATTGAGGATGTGTTTGTGTTTACGTTCGACTCGCCCATTTTGTTCAGAAGTGTAAGGACAAGATTGTTGTGTCAATGTACCCTATTCTTTCAAAAATGATTTAAGGTTAGTGCTAAGGTATTCAGTGGCATTGTCAGTTCTCAAAACTTTGATAATTTTAGAGAACTGGGTTTTGACCATGATAGCAAAATCAATATAAATTTGTTGTTACTCATAGTGATTTTTCATAAGATATATCTAGGTAAAACGAGTATGATTATCAATAAATAACACAAAGTACCTGGATCCCCCTATGATAGGTGTCAGAGTTGGACCCCAAACATCAGAATGCACGAGAACAAAAGAAGTAGTAGAAAGAAAATGACCACTAGTAAACGATAAAGTTGGTTGTTTTGTAGATTGACATGACACATAATGTAAAGATTCATTCAGAACAGATCCTAATAAACCATGAGAGATAATAGGATGGAGTTTAGCAACTGAGGTGTGTCTGAGCTGTGAGTGCCATAAATGAAGAGGATAAATATTAGTAGCAACACAGGCTTGGAAGATTTGTTGATATGGAATTTGCAAAGACTCTAATTCAGCAATACAAAGTAGGGTTTGGATGAATTGGTCATTTGGAAATGATGGTGTATCCATTTTATAATGAGGTATAAGCAAATAATTGAACTCAAACAAATGCCCCACCTTGTGACCAGCTCCAAGAAGTTGTCCTGTCTGTAGGTCTTGCACACGACAATCATGAGTAAAGAAAGTTGTTTCAAGACCAAGATCACATAGCTGACCAATAGATAAAAGATTATAACTAAGTTTTGGAGCCAAGAAAACGTTTGGTAAAGTCAATGAATTTGTAGAAATATTGTCGATGTGACTAACATTCATAAGGGAGTCATTAGCGGAATAAATGTCAGAAAAAGAATTATTTGGTGACATTGAAGAGAAATAAGCAGTTGAAGACATATGATTACAACAACCAAAATCAAAATACTAAGGTTTAGTACCTGGAGAAACATATAAGGCAATAGGGGGATTAAGAAGATTTAATAGCACATGTTTTAGAGATTCCGGGTTGACAATAGGTTGGTCTATTGCCTCTTTGGCAACTATTGCAATAGTAGGATGAGTCACAATTCTTTCAAACTCACCATAGAATTAGTAGAACTCACAACATTGAAAAAATCTCCAACAATATGAAGAAATAAATGTCAAAATCAAAATTACCACTCAACAAAATACCGACAAAGTTTCATATCCGAAATAGATTTGAGAATCCAACTTAGTAACCAAGCAGTGATAAAAGAAGAATCAAAAGCTTATCGCTCTGATACCATATTAGAAATTGAAAAGAAAGAGAAGTATTTGAAGAAAAATTTATTGTTTTTTTGAATAATACTATATGTATAATTACCTATATATAGATATTT
>BPVZ01000117.1:194326-213395 GCA_020521535.1 Rubroshorea leprosula
GATAGCTTTAACCATGGTGATCTCACAGAAATAGGTCAGAGAGGGATTAACATGAGTGGAGGACAGAAGCAGAGGATTCAACTTGCTCGAGCTGTCTATAATGATGCTGATCTCTACCTTCTTGATGATCCTTTCAGTGCTGTCGATGCTCATACAGCTTCCACTTTATTCAATGTAAGCAAAACCCCACTTCTTCATTTAGCAAGAAACCATAACATATAAATGCATGAGTGTTTTTTTTGTAGCATGCCCAAGTTAAATGCCATAATTGCAGGACTGTGTCATGACAGCTCTAAAGACGAAAACTGTCATTTTGGTAACTCATCAAGTGGAGTTTCTCTCAGAAGTGGATAGAATTCTGGTAAAATCTTATGTATTCAATTTCTTGTTGTGTTCCTGTTTTTTTTTTTCCCTTCCCAAAGGGTGATAATGAAATGGCTTTTCCTTAGGTTATGGAAGATGGGCAAATTACTCAATCAGGAAGCTATGAGGATCTCCTGATCGCTGGGACTGCATTTGAGCAGCTTGTGACAGCTCACAGGAATGCAGTGACAGCATTGAGTCCTTTAAATAATGAAAGCCAAGGAGAATTTCCAAAGATAGATCGGGTTCAATCAGAAAACTCAAGTGTTTTTAATCCCAACAAACAGAACAGTGAGGGGGAGATTTCGGCAAAGGGTCCACAAGGAGTGCAACTTACAGAAGAAGAAGAAAAGGAGATTGGAGATGTTGGATGGAAGCCATTCATGGATTATCTCCATATCTCAAAAGGATCTCTTCTTATGCTTTCGGGCATATTGGCTCAGTCTAATTTCGTCGTTCTTCAGGCTGCTGCAACTTATTGGTTAGCATTTGCAATTAAAATTCCAAAAGTTACCAGCAGCATGTTAATAGGAGTTTATACTGGTATCTCAACACTCAGTGCTGTTTTCGTTTATTTGAGAGCCTTGTTTGCAGCTCTCCTTGGATTAAAGGCGTCCAAAGCCTTTTTCTCTGGTTTCACAAATTCCATTTTTAAGGCTTCAATGCTTTTCTTTGACTCTACTCCTGTTGGGCGTATTTTGACCAGAGTAAGATTGCCCTTATCTCTGAGTAGATAGGAATGTCTTGTATTTTACTGTAAATTATGTTGCCAAGAAAGCTAGTTTTGACATTCTTTTCAATGTTCTTTCCTGCAGGCTTCATCAGATTTGAGTATTGTGGATTTTGACATTCCTTTTGCCTCTATTTTTGTGGCGGCTTCTGGCACTGAAGTTCTAGCAACTATTGCAATCATGGCCTTTGTCACATGGCCAGTTCTAATTGTTGCCATCCTTGCTATGTTGGCAGTAAAATACATTCAGGTGGATCCACTGTGACTTGTTTTCATCAATCACTCATCCTCTTTTGATGAATGTAAGCACTGATTCTCTTTGTTTGGTAATAGGGCTATTATATGGCTACTGCAAGGGAACTAATAAGAATTAATGGAACAACAAAAGCACCAGTTATGAATTATGCAGCTGAGACATCACTTGGAGTTGTCACAATTAGAGCCTTTAACATGGTGGACAGGTTCTTCAGAAACTACCTAAACCTTGTGGACATGGATGCCAAGCTTTTCTTCTTTTCTAATGCAACCATGGAGTGGCTAATTCTAAGAATAGAGACACTTCAGAATCTGACATTATTCACTGCTGCATTTCTTATACTTCTACTTCCGAAAGGCCATATAGCTCCAGGTAAAATTATTTTTTTAGAATGATTTTTCTCCTATTTAAGAATTCTTTATTTAAACATACTAATCTTTTTCTTCTTCTGTTAAATCTTTGGTCTGTAGGACTTGTTGGGCTCTCTCTTTCTTATGCTTTACAACTGACAGGCACACAGATTTTCCTGTCTCGGTGGTATTGCAACTTATCAAACTACATAATTTCAGTTGAACGGATAAAACAGTTCATGCACATACCACCAGAGCCTCCAGCAATAGTAGAGGACAAGAGGCCACCATCATCCTGGCCTTCTAAAGGCAGAATAGAGTTGCATGAGCTGAAGGTAATGAATCTAATCAAGCAGACCTTGTATATAGATAGTTTTTCAACAAATGTGAAGAAAAGAAGACTCCTTAGAATGCTCAAAATCTATCATGCACTTCCTTTGTCTCCAAAGATGAATATATATGGAAATGAATTACTTTTACAAATCTAACTTCACATCTGTGTCTTCTACAGCTGCATCCCTTAAGAATGATGCAATTTTACTTTTATGCTTTATTTCAGATAAGATATCGTCTGAATGCTCCATTGGTTCTCAAAGGGATCACTTGTACATTTGAAGAAGGAACTAGAGTAGGAGTTGTTGGAAGGACTGGAAGTGGCAAAACTACATTAATAAGTGCCTTGTTTCGTCTGGTAGAACCTGCAGGTGGGAAAATTTTTATAGATGGACTTGACATATGCTGCATGGGACTGAAAGATCTGAGAATGAATCTAAGCATCATCCCTCAAGAACCAACTCTATTCAAAGGCAGTGTTCGAACTAACTTAGATCCCCTCAGCCTTTACTCAGATGATGAGATATGGAAGGTAAGCCAACTTTTTATTCTTATTTTGTCTAGTAAAGTTGCATATTACTTAAAAATGTGGTATGTTCTATATTCCTAGGCTTTGGAGAAGTGTCAACTTAAGGCAACAATCAGTAGCCTGCCAAACAAGTTAGACTCATCAGGTAAGTTGCAGTAATTACATATTTCTTGCCCTTTTCATTTAACTAATGGATAATTTAAAGAAAATGTTGGATGTTATCTGACTTTTCTTGGATCAACAGTCAGTGATGAAGGTGACAACTGGAGTGTGGGACAGCGACAACTCTTTTGCCTTGGAAGGGTTCTGCTTAAGAGGAATAGAATTTTGGTGCTAGATGAAGCTACTGCTTCCATAGACTCTGCCACTGATGCGATTATACAAAAAATTCTCAGAGAAGAATTCTCCAAATGCACGGTGATAACTGTTGCTCATCGTGTCCCTACAGTTATAGATAGTGACAGGGTCATGGTCCTCTCATATGGTAAGTTCTTATTTCTGACTTGATCATTCTAATTAACACTTTTAAGTATCTTAATCTTCAGATTAGCAACATCTAAACCAACAGGCTGTTACACCCATCTGAAATAAAGTTAATATATGTAGAATGCAGTTTTAAAAAACCTAAGAGGATAATTTTGTTGGAAAAAGGAGTATGCAAAAAGATGTAGTTCATAGAAAGACGATTAATTAACCCCTCTTGGAAATGTACTCTGGTTGTTATTTAGTCGTTGGTAGAAGCCAGTTATGCAATTACAATATGATTTGATTTGCAGGGAAATTGGTGGAGTATGATGAACCCTCAAAGCTTATGGAGACAAACTCTTCTTTTTCTAAGCTTGTAGCTGAATACTGGTCCAGTTGCAGGAGAAATTCCTATCAAACTCTAAACAACTGTTAAAGAAAATGGCACTGCATGTCGAGTGTCAACCCCAATTATAATAAGAACATGCGTTGGGTATCTAAGCCACAGAAAAAATCCCTGTAGTGTGTTCGCCATGATAGCTGTAAGGGTAGTGGAAAAGTAAATTATTTGAGGTGAGGGAATTAGTGTTCTTTCTATCAATGATTTCAGCGTTAGTGGGAAACAATGAGTATCATTCTGATGCAGAAAGTATGCTTCTTCCTTTTCTGTATTTTTATTTAATCCCAGATAAAGACAACTAGCAGTACAGTTAATCGACGAACTAATGCAAACATTCTTTGTTTGCCATCACAATATCTTAATTGGAGAAAAATTTGCATGATTAGTTACCTTAACAATATGAGAGAAACTAGAGTGTGCTACTAAATCTTTTCTGAACTAAGTGCAAACCTGAATTCAGAAGAAATTGCTATAATTGCTATTGGCTATGTTGTAACAAGTTAAAGGGCTGAATTAATACTCATATCATATGAGTAGAGATAGACAGAGAGATCTGTGAAGATCAGCAAAAGTAAAAAAATGGAGAGAAATTAACAATCGGACAACAAGCAGCCAAGGAACATAACAAATAAAAAAAAAAAAAAAAAAGAGGGTATTGTAAGGGTATAAATATGCAACGCAAAGCTCAATGCTTTGCCGCACCTTTTCTCTATTGCAAGTGCATAACACGTAAGTCAAAGCTCAGTGCTCTGTCACACCTCGATTCTTTACCACAAGTGCACGGCAGTTACAATGAGAATACTCTTACCCGATTATCTGTCCTTACCTGATCCTCGACCTGCTCCGTCAGAACATGCCACGCACATTTAATGTTGTTGCTTCGTTAAGGCATGTTATGTTCACCTAAGACATCTGCTCCCTTAGGTACATCATATCACGATTATCATGTTAAATAGGCCACGTGGATACCTTACCAAAATGTACAAAACCCATGAGGAAAGATACGTTACATATACGGGATAATCATAAAGAGAACACACTCCAGAAAAATACTAACTTAAGCATTGGAGTTTCTCCCCAAGGACCAACCTCGGGATTTTGTAGGTCTGCCTAGAGAGAAGATACACAAAAGGAAGATCTTAGAGGTTTTCAGCAACAACATTGGCACTGTCTATGGGAATACGAACAAGAAGCCCATAAAAGAGACTAAGATGGTTCGCACACGCTCAACCCAGCATGAAAGTCAGTCCCGAGGTGGTGGAAAAGGCCAGTCACTGAGCCCCAACCCCATACCTCAAAATGTACCGCTTGCTACTACTCAACGTCAGCATATGGAAGGAACAGGAGAACACAATCCACAACATCCAGCCAACAATTAGTATGTCATCCACATAAAGCAAAAGTATCAAAAAATTAGCATCTGCATACCTCTTTACATAAACACAATGATCAGATTCTGTTCTAGTGAATTTATGCTCCCCCATAGAAGAGTCAAACTTATGGTACCATTGCCTCGAAGCTTGTTTGAGACCATACAAGCTTTTCTTCAATTTGCAAACCAAATTCTTCTTGCCTTGCACCTCAAAACCCTCAGGTTGCTTCATATAGATCTCCTCCTCAAGATCACTATGGAGAAAAGCTGTCTTAACATCAAGTTGTTCAATTTCTAAATTTAAACTAGCTGCCAAAGCCGAAACAGCTCAAATAGATGGCATTTTTACTATCGATGAGAAAATCTCATAATCAATGCCCTTTTCTTGTCCAAAGCCCTTCACCATTAATCTAGCTTTGAACCTTGGATTCGAATTGTTCACTTCAAACTTTACTCTGAAAACCCACTTGTTGTTAAGAGCCCTTTTGTCCTTTGGAAGCTCTACTAGCTCATAAGTCCCATTCTCTTGCAAAGAACTCATTTCTTCTTGCATTGCCATCAACCATTCCCTCTTGTTTTCACTCTCCATAGCTTCATAATAAGTTTCTAGTTCTCCCCCATTAGTCAAGAGCACATACTCATCAATAGAGTACTTCCGAGATGGTTGATGAAGTCTAGTGGACCTCCTAACTTGAGGTTGTTGTGGTGGTTGCACTTGCTCTTCTTGGTGTGTTTCTTCTTCAACAAAATGTTCAACAACAGGCTCTTGAACTTGCTGCTCATCTACTTCCCTGTGATCATCATTCATAACACTCAGTTTAGGTGTTGAAGAAGTACAATAATCATTGTTCGGTATTTCTTGAGTGCGCTCACTATCATCTTGCTTCTTTGAGTCTTCAACCGTCTCATTCTCAATGAACACCACATCTTTGGTTCTCATTAATTTTCTATTTTTCAAGTCCCATAATCTATAGCCATACTCCTCATCACCATATCCCAAGAACACACACTGTTTGGTCTTTGCATCAAGCTTTGCTTTCTCTTTTTTTGGAACATGCACATATGCCTTGTAGCCAAATACCCTCAAGTGCTTGTAGGATACTTCTTTGCCTGACCAAATCTTCTCCGAAACATCACCATTTAGAACAACAAAAGGGGATTGATTTATCAAGTACACTACAGTCTTCAAAACCTCACCCTAAAAGGACTTTGGCAACTTAGCATGAGAGAGCATACAAACAATTCTATCACATATTGTTCTGTTCATCCTTTCAGCAACTTCATTATGTTGTGGAGTTCTAGGAGTGGTCTTCCCGAGCTTAATTCCCTATTCTCTAAAATAGCGCTCAAACTGTCCATTGTATTCACCACCATTATCAGACCTGATGCACTTTAATTTTCTACCAATTTCTCTTTCTGTCATTGCTTGAAATTCTTTAAATTTTTCCAGCACCTGATCTTCACTTAGACAAGTGATAGGCCCATAATTTTCTAGAAATATCATCCACAAAAGTCACAAAATATGTAGCACCACCCAAACTTTTATCTTTCATAAAACAAACATCAGTGTGAACCAAATCAAGTGCATATTTTCTTCTAGACAGGGGTAAAGTGTGAAAAGAAACTCTATGATGCTTGCCAGCTAAACAATCAACAGAGGTTTCAGAAAGTTTACCTGTAAAGCCGGGTAGGAGTTCCTTTTTGCTAAGGATTTGAAGTCCCTTCTCACTCAAGTGCCCAAGTCTCTTGTGCCATAACTTAGCAGCATCAGCCTCTGTAACAGTGATCTGTCCCTGACATTGTTTTGCTTGAGTTTCGTAGAGTGAAAATCTCTTCTTGCCTCTTGCCACAACCATAGTGCCCTTTGTGAGTTTCCAAGTGCCATTACCGAAATAATTAAGGTAGCCATCATCATCTAGCATACCCGTAGACATCAAATTGAGACGTATTTCAGGAACATGTCTCACATTTTTCAAGTGCAGCTTAGACCCGATGTTTGTTTCAAGCCAAACATCACTGACACCCACAATCTTGGCTTCAGATCTATTTCCCATCTTCAAATACCCAAAATCACCTTCTTTATATGAGCTAAACCAGTCTCTATTTGGTGTGACATGATAAGAAGCAATAGTATCAATAACCCATGTAGAATCATAATGAGCAACATCAATGCTATCATTCTCACACAACAGGTATAACTCACCATCAGAAGTGATTACAGTAGTGTTCTCCTTAGCCTCCTTCCCTTCATGAGTATCAGCCCTCTTCCTAACATTTTTATCTTTGTTGTGCCAACAATCCTTTTGATAATGACCTTACTTTCCACAAGTGTAACAAATCACTCTGCTCTTGGATTTTGATCTACCTCTAGACTTCCCCTTGCTGTTACTCTCTTATGACTATCTGTCATTGTCTCTTCGAGTATACCTTTGCTTACTCCTTCCTCTATACTTAGTAACTAGTGCTTTAAACTCAGAACTCATAATTCCTTGCTCTTTTCTTCTGGATTCCTCACTCAAGATGCTATTCTTAACCAACTGCAAAGTCATTTCCCCATCTCTTGTTGAGTTGCTTAAAGTTACCAGCAAAGTCTCCCAACTATCCGGAAGAGAGCTTAGGTTAAATCCCCGATTCAGTCCCTCAACTTTCATTTTTGAACTAAATTTAGCCTCAAACTTCAAAAAGTACTAAAAAAATCCTTGAACTTCAATTTTCGAGACCAATTTCGTCCTTCCGTAGACGGAAGTGCCAGATGGCACATTAAGTTGCCACGAAATCAATTCTTGTTTGAAATCTTTAATTACGTGGAAAATAATTTAACCCATTATTATCCACATCATTTTAATTAATTTATATATTAAAAAATTTAAAATTCCTTAAATACCCTCTTCATCTTCCATCCCCTCTCGTCTCTCAGATGTCTCTGCATTTTGCAACCCAATCAGCACCAATCATCCCTCATTGCTCCGGTCATCCCTCATTGCTCCAATCATCTATTACCACTTCAATCACTATCTACTTTTTCCCTAAACCTCCTCTCTAATAGAACCCAAATCTGATTCCTCGCACAAGATCTGATTCAAAAAATCAATTCCTCTGCAAATGTATACCAGATCTGTAAGGAAAAATGTAAAAAACACAACATCTCTTCAATCAACACTAACAGCAATCAACACTAACAGTAACCAGATCTTGAAATTCAAGCAATCAAAGCCACACAAAATTCTAAATCCCATTCCAAGATAGCCAAGCATGATTGCAGCAAACAAAGAAACAGAAGAAAAAACCCAGGTGGGTTCGACTCAAACCCAGGACGCCTGGGTTCGATGGAACCTAGGCGCTAGTGCTGGGTTCGAAGACCCAATAGGGGAGGGGAAGGAGAAAAGGAAAGAGAAGGAGAAAAAAAAGGAAAGGAAAGAAAAAAAAAAAAGAAAGGAAATTTTTATATATTAAATTATATTTTTGGTGCCAAATCACCATATTTTTATAATTAAAAATGCCACTTCACTTGTTTTATTTCCAGGTAATATTTAATATTAACAAAAATTGAATTTGTTAACGGGAAATTTTGCCATGTCAGCACTTAACTGACAGAAGGACTAAATTGGTTCCAAAAATTGAAGTTCAAGGATTTTTTTAGTACTTTTTGAAGTTCGAGGGTAAATTTAGTTCAAAAATGAAAGTTGAGGGACTGAATTGGGGATTTAATTGAGAGCTTAATAAAATCAATGCTTGTACCTCATCATCAATGGCCAACTTCATTGTATCTAATTCATTCAAAATTTCTTGAAAATTATTCAAGTGCTTAGACACATTCTTGCCCTCTTTGAACTTGAGATTGACTATTTTTCTTATGAGTGATGCTTTCTTCAAGGCATTCTTTCTTTCAAACATCTCTTCAAGCTTAGTCCACAATTTATAGGACTCCTTTTCTTGAGCCACATGATGAATCACACTCATGTCAACCCATTTACGGATTACGCCACAAGCTTTGCGATCAATCTTTTTCCAATCAGCATCACTAATTTCTGTAGGTTTGATGCCTTCGTGCTCAATTGAGTCACAGAGGTCTTTACAAAACAGCTTGTCCTCCATCAAAGTCTTCCACAAAGAGCAGTTAGAAGTGTTCAACTTAATCATGGTTGAACCATCTTTTTCATCCGCCATGGTTGTTGGAATGAAAAAAAAAAAAACCCAAATCTTACTTGGGAATTTCAACAAACACCTTGTATGCACAGTTGCTTTGATACCAGTTGTTGTGGTTTTAATGGTTCAATGCCTAGAATCAAAGCAATCAAAGACACAATCAACCACTCAAATCAGAGAATAAGCAAGCAAGTAAAATAAAGAGGACACTAGAATTTTTACATGGAAACTACAAATGGGAAAAACCACAAGGCACTTGCCTAGATGAAAAACAATCCACTATTGAAAATGGATTACAACTTTCGGATCACAATCCGAATCTCTCAAAGTTCTAGCATCACCAAGGGAAACTTGCTCTCAACCGCACTCTATTTTTCTGCACAAGTTTCCCACTCTGTTTTTTCATGCACTCACCCACCTACACTCTTTTAAATTTTAAACAAGAGTTAAAATAGGGAGCTTTTGGATACAAGAATAGTAACACTATCCTATCAAGGACTAACATGTTAACATATCTAAAGTTGGAGGAGTCAACTTTTCTTTTCCCATTTTCTTCGAGAATAGGAAATGTCTGGGTTGGAAACCACTGTGCATCTTCAAATAAACTTCCCAAGTTTCTGCCATTCACCGTGCACTCAAGGTGCACCTCCATTGTTGAGCAACCCAACTTGGGAGGGCTAGCTCAACAAGAGTCTAAGTTATAAATGTTTTAGGAATTGTATTATTTACTTGTAATCTTAATGGAGAATGATATCAATTTGAATTAGGTTATGGATGGTGGGCAAATTACTCAATCTAGAAGTTATGAGGAGCTCTTGAAGGCCAGAACAGCTTTTGAGCAACTAGTTAGTGCTTATAAAGATGTGGTAACAACACTGGGTTCATTGAAAAATGAGATAAAAATAGACTCAGATAAAAGAGACTTTGTGGTGTCTTACCCAACTAAACAAGACAGTGAAGGAGAGATTTTTGTCATTGGTTCACCTGGCGTACAACTAACAGAAGAAGAGGAAAGGCAGAATGGGCATGTTGGCTGGAAACTTTTCCTAGATTACCTTCAAGTCTCAAAAGGATATTGCCTTTTATGTGTAGGCACATTAACTCAATCCGGTTTTGTTGTTCTTCAGGCTACAGCAACATATTGGCTAGCAATTGCAATTCAGATTCCTAAAATTAGTACTGGTTTGTTAATAGGAGTTTACACGAGAGTTTCAACACTTAGTGCTTGTTTTGTATATCTTAGGTCTGTATGCTCTGCCCTTTTGGGACTAAAAGCTTTTAAAGCTTTCTACTCTGGTTTCACCAATTCCATTTTCAAAGCCCCCATGCTTTTCTTTGACTCTACTCATGTTGGCCAAATTTTGACTAGGGTAAGAGGACCCTTAACCATATATAAAGCACTTCTAAAATAAATGTTTGCATTCTACTCTTATAATGTTTTAAATACCAGTTTTTGCTCTACTCTTCTAATCTTCTTATATTGCACTATTTCAGGCCTCATCAGATATGAGTGTTTTGGATTTTGATGTACCTTTCTCCTTTGGCTTCATGGCAGCCAGTGCCATTGAGCTTATGTTGAAGAATTTTCAAAATATTTCCAAGATTTGGGTCGAATCACAAAAAAGTTAGTTCAAAGCAATTGCATAGAATGCATTTAAGAAACTGTAACTTTGGTTCGAATTATAATTATATGATTCGAACCATTTACATAAAACCAGAATCTAGAAAGTTACGATTTTGGTTCGAATCATTTACATAAGAAATCAGAGATAGAATTGTGATAAGTTTTTAAAGAGAGTGGATAACTTTGGAATGCAAGAAAACATGTCAGTTGGAATTTAAATAAAACCAAATGACTTTTGGAAGAGTTTCCAACAAATAAAAATTCAAAAGAAGCATTTTTTCCCAACAAATATCTTGAAAAGAAGTGTTTTTTCCTAACAAACATCTTGACAAGAAGTGTTTTTTCCCAACAAACATCTTGAAAAGAAGTGTCTATTCCAACAGACATCTTGCCCTATAAATATGGAGTTATCTCTTCTTCTTTAAGGAGTCTTTTTGAACCTAAAATTGTGTAAATAAAATAGCCCATTTTTGTATTGCGGTTGCTTGAGAAATCCCTATACAAAAACTATTGTTTTGTCGCTTTTCAAAGGATGGTTCAGTGATTGATCTTGCTAGTGCAAAGGCTAGATCAACAAAGTGCTTCATTGTACCCTATGGGCATTTTGGGTTATCCCTTTTGCATACCAGATTTGGTGGGGGCGAAATTAGCTGAAAGAAAGTAGCATTTTCAACACGCCTTGAAGCCAATGATCTAATGATCTATTTTTTAGCCCCTTATTTCTCCAACAATCTTTAGGCTAATTTACGAGTTTTTTGAGATCATGCCTTACTGGATAATTGAGAAGAAACTTGCGTTAAAACTCATGTGAAGCTAAGGAGATATGGTGTGCAACAGTGGCAAAACCAAATGGATTTTTGGTGCTTTAAATTGTGTGCAAAATGTTGATTCATCTACCATATAAGGCAATGGTTGCTGGACGTTTCACAATAAAGCAAAGGAAATCTATTTTCATGAAAGATGAAACAATGGAGACATGATTCTGTTCATGAAAGAAGCAATTGAAATATCTAAGTCTGGAGAGGATATGAAATAGAGATGAATCGAGATTCACTACAATATTGAAACAGGTATGAAAACCAATAAAATGATAGAATAAAATAATACATTCTGAAATTAGTAAGAAATTGAGATTACAATTTCTTAAATCATGAATTTTTCTGAGTTTTGGCACACGCACCATTTATATCATGGGCTGTTCATGCATAGGTGATAGTTTTCTTGTTAATGTTTAATTAATTATATACGAGGAAAAAACATCTCTTGGAGAATGGCTTCAAAGAAGTTATCAAAGATGCAAATGACAGTGTAAAGATTCATAATTAAAAGTCACTTGCCACAATGAGGCAAGATAAATAAAATGGGTCTTTAAATCCCATTTGGAGATTAAATAAATCTTAGACTTGATAGCATGGTTCTTGGCTGTGAGAAGGAAGATATTTATGGATTTAAATATGATCATGTTTTGAGATCATGATTGTGCCTTGATTTTGAGATTACTAATGTGATACAATGAAGTTATGTTTTTCTTTTCATTTAGTAATGATTATTTACTGTTCTTTGGTGAATACTTATTATGGAGTTTAAGTAGTATATCTTACTTCTAAACATGATCTTATTAAGGTTTGCTTAAGGCTTATTAAAGTCAATGAGATTTCCTTTACTTGGATTATGTTATAAGCATGTTTATGTATATGACAATTTTAGTTAAAATCAATGAGTTATGTACATGTGTTAAACATGCTTACTATTTTTAATATGAGGCTTGTGAAAATATAAGAGGCTAAATCTAGTCATGTTTCATTAATGAAAGGTTGCTTAAAGCATATGTCTACTTGTTACTTTTGATGCCTTTTATTTATGCTTGTAAGGTTATATATCAATATATGTAAATTTGAAATAAGTAAGAATCAAGTCTCATGATGGCTACTTTGCCATGTTAAAGAAAGAAATATTGAAATGGGATGTAGCAAACCCATTTGGAGATCCAACTAATGGTCTTAGTATAAATTAAGAGAAGAGAGGCCAAGTAAAAAGGCTCTCAGTTTTGATAAGGCATGAAGGATTTTGAATCCTTGTTTAGATGGTATCTCCTAATGAGATAATTTGTTAAAACTAGTGCAACCTTGTGCACTTGATTTTTGGAAGCCTAAAAAATTGTCCAAAAGGTAAAAAAAAATATGAATTTAAAGAATCCTATAAACAGCAATAGTGAATAGCTCTTGGTCATGGAAAACAAATTTAATGATTTGAGTTGTTCCAGAATTTTGGTTCAAATCACTTAAAGTTGATCCGAACCAATTACATAGGAAACTCAAAAAGTATCAGGAACTTGGTTTGAATCGTATGAATTGAACCATTTTGATAAATCAGAATTTATCCTAATATGTCTCTCATGAGAAATATTGATGCCATTGAAAATAGTGAAAACAATCCCAAAAGTGAGGAATAAGGACTAAAAGTCCTTGACACATGAAAAGCAAATAAAATTTAATTTGAAGTGGAGGAAGCAAGAATTCCACTTGTTCATGATATTACAGAGTTATATGGCACTATTTAAAAGTGATAGCACTTGTTCTTGGAGATGTCTACACTTTTTAGGAGTTCAGATTATTCTAAGACATTCTTATATGAATGTGTATGATGACTAAAAATAATAGGATGTCATCAAGTGCTTAAAAAGAAGTCTAAATGACAGTAGACTTATTGTCATAAAATGTAGACATGAAAATAATTAATTATTAGATAAGGTGATCACCATAATCATTGCAAGGTCTTGTGTTAATTTCATGAATCCTTGATTAAAAGGATTATCAAAGGAAAATTCACAAGACAAAGAGAGGGATGGGTCTCAAGTCCATATTGACAAAGTCACACATGATGGAACCTCGACTTAATGCTGGATAAAAACTTCAAGTCTTAAGTTCAATGAGTAAAGTACATCATATGAATGTGACTACAAGTACTCAATTTATCAATAATACCATCCCAAGTAGAAGAATACTTGGTAACCGCATGAAATAAAAGGAGGTTGAGTTTTACTCTTAATAGATCCTATAACAGATTTCTGTTAAAGTGCTTAATGTGGTGGTACTTTTGATGGGATCTACCTATATGAGTGGAAGTGGTGCCACTTCTAGGAGTTAGGGACTTGACTCTAACAACACTCATGAAAAGGATACAAAACGCATGACTAGTTTTTGTGTCAAAGAATGCAGAATTCTTTCTTTAGAAAGCTTGAAGTCTTGTGTGTGGCGTGTGCCAAATAAGTCACTTAGAATTGCTGGTTCAAAGCATTAGTCTACCATGCAATTCTGACTAATTTACCAACACATATTCAATAAGTGAAAGGTTCAAATCATAAGATACCTTCATGTATGCATAAAATTTCCAAAACAATTGGTGGGTTGTTCTATTTTAAAAATGGTGGGGGAATGTTGAAGAATTTTCAAAATATTTCCAGGATTTGGGTCGAATCACAAAAAGTTGGTTCGAAACAATTGCACAGAATGCATTTGAGAAATTGTAACTTTGGTTAGAACCATAATTATATGATTCGAATCATTTACGTAAAACCAGAATCCAAAAAGTTACGATTTTGGTTTGAATCATATAAGTGTGGTTCGAACAATTTACGTCAGAAATCAAAGATAGAATTGTGATAAGCTTCTAAAGAAAGTGGATAACTTTGGAAGGTAAGGAAACACATCAATTGGAATTCAAATCAAATCAAATGACTTTTGGAAGAGTTTCCAACAGATAAAAATTGAAAAGAAGTATTTGTTCCCAACAAACATCTTAAAAAGAAGTGTCTATTCCAACAGGCATTTTGCCCTATAAATATGGAGTTATCTCTTCTTCTTTAAGGAGTCTTTTTGAACTCAGAAATATGTAAATAAAACAGCCCATTTTTGTACTGTGATTGCTCGAGAAATCCCTATACAAAAACTATTGATTTGTTATTTTTCATAGGATAGTTCAATGGTTGATCTTGCTAGTGCAAAGGCTAGATCAACAAGGTGCTTCATTGTATCCTATGGCATTTTAGGTTATCCCTCTTGCATACCAGATTTGGTGGCATTTGTAGCATGCCTTGAAGCCAATGATCTATTTTTTAACCCCTATTTCTCCAACAACTTATAGGAGCAATTGCAGTTGTTGTGTTTGTTACATGGCAAGTCCTCATTGTAGCCATTATTGCTTTGGTAGCTGTAAAATACATGCAGGTATGCCCATTAAATGCAAATTTCTTCACCTGATTCATTCTATTTTTCAAATTATGAAATTGACTAGCCAATTAATTCCTTTTTTCCTTACACGTAAAGGAGTATTATCTAGCTTCAGCAAGGCAGCTAATAAGAATAAACGGGACAACAAAGGCTCCTGTTATGAATTATGCAGCCGAGACATCTCTAGGAGTGATTACTATAAGAGCTTTCAACACGACAGACAGGTTCTTCCAAAGCTACCTAAAGATTGTTGATACAGACGCTGCACTTTTCTTTCTTTGTAATGCATCCTTGGAATGGCATGTACTAAGGATAGAGGCACTTCAAAATCTTACTGTATTTACTTCTGCACTTCTCCTCCTTCTGTTTCCTAAAGCCTATGTTGCTCCAGGTGACACCGAAAAACATAATTTTCACTCTTAGTGTTCAAGAGTGCTAATTTTTTTTTCTTCTTTCATTTCAAATCGGCAGGGCTTGCGGGGCTTTCACTCTCTTATGCCTTGTCAATAACAAGTACTCAAGTTTTCACCTCAAGATGGTATTGCAACTTATCAAACTACATTATTTCAGTTGAAAGGATAAAACAGTTCATGCACATCCCAGAAGAGCCTCCAGCGATTATAGAGGAAAACAGGCCACCATCTTCATGGCCCTATAAGGGGAGGAATGAGCTGCAAAAGCTGAAGGTATCAGAAACAAGCAATTTTGTTTCTCTAAACGGATAAATTCAATGCGAAACTTTGATCATTTTCGATCTTACGTTTTGTTTCAGATAAGATATCGTCCAAATTCCCCACCAGTTCTCAAAGGGATCACTTGCATGTTCCAAGAAAGGACTAGAGTTGGAGTTGTGGGAAGAACAGGAAGTGGCAAATCAACACTAATAAGTGCCTAGTTTCGACTAGTTGAGCCTACAAGCGGGAAAATTCTGATAGATGGACTTGACATATGTTCAATGGGACTAAAAGATCTTAGAATGAAACTCAGCATCATCCCTCAAGAGCAGACTTTGTTCAGAGGTAGCATCCGCACCAACTTAGACCCCTTAGGCCTTTATACTGATGATGAAATATGGAAGGTCAGCAAAATAATTCTAATTTCTCCTATAACACAACAAGCATTTTGATTCTGTTTTCTGCCAAATTATCGCACATGTTTTGGTTGTAGGCTTTGGAGAAATGCCAGCTAAGTAATCTACCAAACAAGCTTGATTCATCCAGTGAGTTCAATTCAGCAAACTGAAATTTTGTTATCCTTGATATGAACTAAAGTTCTAGATGATGTTATCTTAACTATTTTTGAGATCAAATAGTGAGCGATGAAGGTGAGAATTGGAGCATGGGACAGCGACGGCTATTCTGCCTTGGAAGAGTGCTACTTAAGAGAAACAAAATACTAGTCTTGGATGAAGCCATAGCTTCCATTGACTCTGCTAGAGATGGCATCCTGCAACGTATCATCAGAGAGGAATTCTTAGAGTGCATAGTGATAACAGTAGCTCATAGAGTTCCAACTGTTCTAGACAGTGACATGGTCATGGTCCTTTCCTATGGTACGTTCTTCTTCCTGCTTTTAGAAGAAGGATGTAGTTTGCCTTTAACAAAGAAAAAAAAGAAAGTTTTGAGCTTCTTATGAAATTATTTATGAGGTGTGTGTTCTTATTTTCAGGAGAATTAGTTGAGTATGATGAGCCTTCAAAGCTTATGGAAACAAACTCATCCTTTTCTAGGCTTGTAGCTGAATATTAGTCAAGTTGCAAAAGAAAACAAAATTCCTCCAAGATATGGAATTATTATAAAATGTAGTAAATAAATTTGTAGAGACTTGTAACCTGTGCTTCTGGAATCAATTGCCCATTCAAGTGCATTTCAGATTGTTGGGTGCGTGAATTGGTATGCATCAATCCATTTGTTTAACGCTATTATGACTATCGTGAGATAACGTCGTGAATGAATCACTCCGAAGTTGAGAAAGGGAAGAATCATTCTGCATTATAAACTTAATCATTAGTGAATGATTGATATATTTTGGAAGATCAACGTGCAAAATGAAGAAAATTCTCAAATCCGGACCTATAGCAACACTCTACATGCATTGGTTATGGACCGTATGGTGGCTTCCAAAAAAACTGAAAAAACAATGTATTGGATGACTGCATGTGGGGAAAAGGACCTTGTTATTCTAAATTTCCCATTAAATGCTTCTGGGCCTTTCTTGTCCCCAAAGCTACACAGACAGCTGTGACTGCTCCATCAGTACACAACCAAATAGAAACTTGGGGAAACATGATTTTGTTTTATAAAATTGGTTTCTTCGCTTCATTTGATGCTTGGGTCTAAAGAAAGCATTTATTGTTGGGGCTTATGCTTCCCTACTTTCAATATTTTCCCTTTTTGTGGGGATTGCAAAATGAGTTGCTTAACATGATGAAGTCTCATTGTTGTTATACATGGATCTTCTAATGTTGGTTTGGTTGTTCTAACTATGTTGCTCTGGTTGTCAAATTGGTTTACGTTTTATTAAGGCACTTGAAACTTGGAATTTTATATGGGCATTTGGAGGAAGATATCAAGAGTAAAATGATTCCATTCTATTACAGAATATTCATATTATAATTATGTTGATTGTGTTCACATTATAATTGATTGATATAATTAAGTTAATTGATTTTATACTATAAAATATTCTTTTGTACAGGCCTATAAATAAGCATATTGTATATTTAGTGAAATTAAGAAAGAAAGAGTTTCTTCTTTATATATTTTTATATTTTTCTTCACTTTATTTTTTCTATCATGGTATCAGAGCCCTGAGGCTTTTTTTTACTATTACTGTTCATCTCCTTTGTGAGTTGCTGCTTTACTTGTAGGTGGTGCCGATCATCATCATCTTTGCTTTCTTTCTTGGACTTATTTGCAATTGAGTTTTCTTGATCTTGTTCCTTTGTTGCGCCGGCAATACATGTTCATGGCCAATGTTGCTCCAACCTTCTTGCATCCAATTTCTGCTAATTTGCTCTTGATTTCCTGCTGCTGATTTTGCCCTAGATTTCTCACAATTGAACTTTCAACATTACTGTTGCCCATATTTGATATTGCCTCCTTCTCCTCCAGTGGCATCGACTACACCAATCTGCATATTTAGTGTGCAAATCTTTTCACCAAAAACTCACTTTCTTGGCCGCTTCCGCCTTTTCTTTCCAAATTCAAGGTGGTCTCCTCATCGCTCCTTTGAGTTTGAAAGGAATGTTACAGAATGTTCATATTATAATTATATTGATTAGGTTCACATTATAATTGATTGGGTTCACATTATAATTTATTGATATAATTAAGTTAATTGATTTTATACCATAGAATATTCTTTTGTACAGATTTATAAATAAACACCTTACATGTTCAATAAAATTAAGAAAGAAAGAGTTTCTCTCTTCATATATCTTTATATTTTTCTTCTCTTTATTTTTTTCTATCACATTCCTAACAAATATTTGTTATCGACATTCTTTTCTCCCTCAATGTAAGGTGGGGTTTTTTAGAGCAATGATGCTTATATAACATATTAAATCGATTTATATACTTATTAAAGAAAAAGTATTAGAAATCAGATTTTTATCAATAAAGTAGGAAATAAACCTTTATATGAAATCACTTTATAATTATTTTTATTTAATAGTTAAAATATCTCCGTGAATTTTTGTGCATTTTAAAACTAATTCTTTTTCAATTTAATTAAAGGTAGGTCATTTGCACTAAAACAAAAAAATTTATGAGAAATTATCTCTTTAAAAATTTATCTTTTAAAAAAATTAAATCTTAATCATTAAAATAAAAAATAAACTTTCTTATCTGTTAAGTCACTACTTCGAAAATAAGTTACTGATTAACAGTGATCTACATAAAAACAAGTTGGTAAAAAGTGTTGAAAATGATTGCAGCATTAATCAAACAAACTGCTAATTGAAGGCTAGATTAAGACATTTGGTTAAAAAAGATACGCACTATATTAAGTATTGCTAACTAATTTTGGGAAACATCTAAAAGAAAATAATTTTGGGAACCATTTCGTATCATGCATAAAGAAAAATGAAGATAAACTTTAATTTATAGGAGAAGAAAGCATGTGTAACTTGTAAGATCATTTTTCCCTTGTATAAGCAACATTTTGGATTTAATACACAAAGATTAGAAGATATTTCTTGAACCAGCCTAACTGAGTCAATTGGTTCACCCTTGGCTCCAAGGCTTGATGGTGCTTGCAAAAATACCTCCT
>BPVZ01000117.1:259198-271258 GCA_020521535.1 Rubroshorea leprosula
GGGCTATGAATGAGTGAGTCATTAGGAAAGCCAACATTTTTTATCAATTGGGAAGGAGGAAAAAGCTAACAAGATGCGATCTTTGATTTGATTCTGGGACTGTAAAATCTGGGTCTTTGATTCCATTTCCGATTATTTTGATTGGCAGCAAATGAACGGTGGTAAGGATGAGGTCGTCGCAGCTCCGGCGGGTCCACCGCAGCCCCTCGACTGGAAATTCTCTCAGGTCTTCGGTGAACGCACTGCCGGTGAAGAAGTTCAAGAAGGTAATCTTCCACTTGGGGTGTATCCTCTGTATTGATGTATGTGTAGGTTTGGTTCGTTTTGGATCCAATTGGTGTTTTGTTTGTATTGTTGGAATTAGGGTTTGTTTTTGCATTTGTGGATCTATTTGGGATCATGGGTTATCGAGCAATTGCCGTTAGCTTTATGGGTGTGTCAGTAATTGTTGTTTTTTTATGAGAGTTTGATTGTGTGATTTAGAGAACACAGTGGGTTTGGTGCATATGATGCTTTCATTGATTTTTGCATGGTAATCTTCTTGTCAGATTGGAGAAATAAACAGTGTGGTAGTGAACTTGGTTAGCCTAGTGGCAGTGGTGTTTATAGTTTGCTTCCTTTTAGTTTGAATTCATTAAAAATAGTTTGGATCTTGTTGCCTTTTCTATCTTTTTAAAATTACCATGATTTTGGGGCTTAACCACATGCAATTAAGTGTTATCTTTTGGACTTAAATGCAAACTGGATTTTGGATTATGGTTTTCTGGCTTAAGTTGCATTTATCACTCATAGAAATGTGTGGGCGTTTAAGTCTTCATGCAAAAATGATTCACATTCCGATGATGAAGCTTTCTTGGAATTGGGTGGTATAAGGAGGGTTAGGTTGCAAGTCGAATGTTGTAAATTGTATGGTGGAGCTATGTAAGGTGCATGAATAAGATGTGGAGATTCATGATTGGTGACATCTTACCTTGTAGATGGTAGTTTTAGGGTCTTCTGTTCAACACATCTTATAACAATGCAAAACTAAAAGGAGTCTTGGTGCTGAGTTACTTTGGTTTGATCACTATAACTTTTTCCTCTGCAAATAAATTTTACCTAAATTAATTTTTCACCCAGTGCACTGTTATAGCAGGAATAGAACCAAAAAAAAAAAAAAAAATTTTGCTTTAGGGTTGGCCCTTTGAGGTAGCTAAGAGTTATGTTTTTACTGTATCCTCAAAATATATTTTAACTCTCAAATTGTTAGGTATGGTTTTGATGAAATGGCTTAATGGAGTAAGTTCAATTCCCTTTAAGATGAGCCAGATCAAAATAAAGAGCTACTTCAGCTATGGTGTCAGTGAAACAAAAACTGAAGTTATAATAAAAAATTGGTGAAATCCAGATAGATCATCATCATTTGGATGACATTCTCAGAAGCAAAATAGATGTGAATGAAATGAAAGTTCAATTTGGAGAAGTTGGATATAGTTGGATGTTCAGATTTATAACATTGTGTGAAGGAAATGGAGTACAAAGTAATGAATTAGTGAAAACTTGATGTTGAAGTCTCAAAGGAAAAGTTGGATGGAAGTTGTCTATGATTGAATAGTGATGCATTTTCAAAATTAATGACTTTGAGGAGGTACAAATTATGAGTGAGTATAGAGTGAGTTCAAGGAGCAATTAGTTAGAAGATTTTCAAAATGTTTTTAAGTAACATAAAATTTGACAGTTTCTGATTTGGAGGAGTGGCCATCAATGTTTGAGTCAATGTTGAGAAAAGTATTTTGTGGCAGACGGCAATTAGTTTGGATTAAGAATGTTATTAGGTTAGTGATTTTAGCAAAGGTTTCCATTGGATTGGTTCCTTTATCACAAGTTTTTGGACTGATAAGGTACAAAACTTAGAACTTAGAAGAGATAACTTCTGTTGGTCAGGTTTTTCTTGATCCATCAATATCTATCTCAAGCAGCGGATAAGTGTGACTCAGAAAAAGTTAAATACTGAAATTGACTTTGTGAAGAGCTCTAATATTCAGAATGTCTAGCATGAGCACTCTTGAGAAGAACTGTCTTGGTGTCTCTAATACCATTCTTGTCTGTCACACACTTTTTGAATGGGATTTCTGTTTCTATTCTTCCAACTGATCTCTCCAGTCTTGGCAGTTGTAATAAGAATGATACAGCCAAAGATGCTTTAAATTTAAATATACATTTTCTGTTTTCTTTTAGGAGGATGTGCTTTTGATAATAAAAAAGTATAACAAGAGAGTTAGAGGGAAGATACAGTATATATTAATTAATGTTTAACCTTGTTCTAAGAAATGTAATTTTAGCAGAGAAATTTTGACAGAATTTATAGAATCCTACCTTTTTTCCTGTGCAATTAAATCATATTTCTTCAAATTATTATTAAAGGATAAATAGGGATTATATTATATTGTACCTGGAATTTGTTCTTTGAGCAGGACAGTTTCACTGATTTTTCGCATCCTATTTCATTATGCAGTTGATTTAATTTCAGCGATTGAATTTGATAAAACTGGTGATCATCTTGCTACCGGTGACCGTGGGGGGCGGGTGGTTCTCTTTGAGAGGACAGATACAAAGGATGTATGTTCTCTCTGCTTTGAAGGCCCTTCTCATGATAATATATTGACCTAGCTTTTCTTTTCTTTTTTTCTTTTTTCTTTTTTTTATTTGGTTGCAACATTAACATTTCGTTTTGTGATTTATAGCATGGTGGATCAAGAAAGGATCTGGAGAGGATGGATTATCCAGTAAGTAAGCACCCTGAATTTCGTTACAAGACAGAGTTTCAAAGCCATGAGCCTGAGGTATCCTCATTATATTCTTTTTCATAAATCTCCCCAGTTATTGATATCGATTGTAGACTCTGGGTTGTCATAATGATTTTCACCTATATCCCTCATCAGTTTGATTATCTCAAGAGCTTGGAAATAGAAGAAAAAATCAATAAAATCAGATGGTGCCAAACAGCAAATGGTGCCTTGTTTCTCCTGTCAACCAATGATAAGACGATTAAGTTTTGGAAGGTAAGCAAGAAGGTTTCATTTGCTTATAAATTGGCTGCTGATACATTAGACATATTGCTGACATGTGCAGGCTGATGCATTTATATGTTTAGATACAAAAGACATGTAATGCAATACCTAATTGCTGAATCCATGACATTTGTGGTGGTGTTGTGTTGAAATGCTTCCTATAGTATGTCTGTGTTAAAATAGTTGGCAAGAATCCTAAGAATTTGGTAAACAATTTTTTCATTCCCTGTATTTGTTCTTCTCTCATAGACTGTTCTAAGTACTTATTTGTTATGATTATGACATCAGTTCTTTCAAATTCTTCTGACAATCATTTTTAGATATATTTAATTGTTGACACCATTATTTGTGTAACTTTGCCTTATACTCAATCTTGTTTCTTTGCTTTCTATCTGAGGATTGAGCAGGTACAGGAAAAAAAGATCAAGAAAATTTCTGACATGAATTTGGACCCCTCAAAAGGTGTAGGAAATGGAAGCATTGCTAGTTCAAGTAATTCAAGCATCCCCAGACCTTGTCTTGCAAATGGAGGATATCCAGACAAATTCTGCAACTCTTTGAGCAATGATTTCTCATTCCCACCTGGAGGCATTCCATCTCTCCGTTTACCTGTGGTAGTTGTACTCAACCCAGTCTTTTGATTTTCTTGCTATGATTATGTTTTAGACTAGGTGTAGATTCGGTTTTTAGTATTACGGTTGTATTGTGCACAAGGTGCACATGGACATACTTAACAACCAATACTTGTGTAAGAAAAGCTTTATGTATGATAAGGTACTTCTTTGCAGCACTGGAATTCTCTGAAGGAGATTATTAAATTAGGTAGCACATTAGCTTCAAGTGCCAAATTTGGCCTCTCCTTATAGTGATTAAGGGACATGCAAGTGCTTGTGCAACTTTTGTATTGTTTGCTTTTAAATGTTATTGGACCATATATGATCTCCTTGGAAATATATTTCCTGAACTTCATCTTCATTTCAGTTCCTTGACATCTATTAGCTCTGAGTTTTCAAGGTCTTGTTGAATCCTTTTATTTTATTTTATTTTTTAATTATTCTTCAATAGTGACTTTTTTTTTTTTTTGCTGAATAATATTAACCAGTTTCCACACTTCACTTTTGTTTCAAATGCTGTTCTGGTGACAAGTACCATGCCTTCTTTTTTTTTATTATTATATCCATTCTCTTATTTACCATTCTAAGTCTTAAATTATAAAATATTTAGGTAACAAGTCACGAGACTAGTCTGGTGGCTAGATGTCGTAGAGTTTATGCTCATGCTCATGATTATCACATCAATTCTATTTCAAATAACAGGTATGTACTTTTCATTACTTGGAATTTTTTTTGCTCTTTCATCTTGCTTTTGGTTTGCTTTCCATTTTCAGCAGGATTTTCTGAAAATTTACTGAGATTTTCTCTTTCCATCTTTTATAGTGATTGTGAAACCTTTATATCAGCTGATGATCTTCGTATAAATCTTTGGAACTTGGAAATTTGCAATCAAAGTTTCAATATTGTTGACGTAAAGCCTGCAAACATGGAGGATCTGACTGGTAATCCTCTTAGGAAGCTAGATTTTCACATGCATCCTTAACTTAAGTTGTGCGGTTTCAGTGAATTCTTGCTTTATTAGGTTCAGATTCTGGTAGATGGGTTATTGCATTTTTTTAAATTAAAATTGTGAGTTTGGGTACATCTGTTTGTGCCTGCCAACTGTACTTGGTCTGTTTATTTATGGAAATCATCTCCCCTTCTGTTAACCTGTTGAGCATTGTCACAATATATTGTCAATCTTTAGCTGCTATTTCAAGACCAAGCTGGCTATCTCAGTTGATTTGACATCTGACAGAAAAGTGCTGATTTTTTCTGTACTTTTAGCCTATATTCATAAAACTGGGCACTTTGATAAATTTGCAAAGCACATTTTGAGTTCTAAATGTGTTCAGCATAATTTCCTTGAGGCTTGAACCCATATAATTTTTATCCTTGCAGAGGTAATAACATCAGCGGAGTTTCATCCTACGCATTGTAATATGTTAGCATATAGCAGTTCAAAAGGCTCAATTCGCCTTATTGATTTGCGGCAATCAGCATTATGTGATTCTCATGCCAAATTGTGAGTATTTAAGGAATTTATATTTTCCTATATTGCAGTGCCCAGAGAAATAAGAGGGAGAAAGTCTTGATTGGATTGCCTTAGAGACTTGCATGGGGAAAAGAAGAGAGAAAATAAAAGCACCTGTTCACTTGGTTCTGATATACATCTTTGTGTTTTAATGAGATTATTTTATGCTGACAGGTTTGAGGAACAGGAGGCACCTGGTAGTAGATCATTTTTTACAGAAATTATTGCCTCAATCTCAGATATCAAATTTGCAAAGGATGGAAGATATATTCTTGGTCGTGATTATATGACTCTCAAGGTTTGGGTTTTTATTTGCTATTGATTTCTGGTTTTGTGACGAATTAAAATTTGCAATTATATGAGTGTCTGGTGACATATGCTGCCTACTTCTTCAAAGCACATCACAATGACTGTATTTTATTCAATCTGCCACCATTTTCTCTGTACATTAGATTTGATTTTCAGTGGGCCTCATAGCTATCAGTATGACATATGATGTCCTTTGTACAAATTTTCTATTTACAGATATGCAAAGTAGAGGAAAAGAATTGTGGTAAATTGTGTGGTTCACCTTGCTTATTGCTTGACTAGATGTAGTATTAGAGAACAAAACTCATGGGAGTCTCTGCTCAAATAGAAATAAGATTAGAATTGAATTATCTGTTGTATTGCTTTTGGTGGGAGCATGCTTCAGGTTTGAAGTTGTAAACAAACATGTGCGCATTTTGAGCCTTGAAATTGTGTAACTGTTATTTGAATTCTTAAATGTAGACTTGAAGAGAAAAATGGTTAGGAGAACCTAGGTTACTGACATGGGGGAAAATTGTTTGGTGCCTTAACAATTTGTATCTCCTATCTGTTGGGTTTTCCAAGAATGAGTTTCCTTGTCTCTTTATGGAAGATCGCTGCTTGTGATACCTATTCTTGTCTTATTCAGTTTGCTACATCCTGTTTATAATTTCAATTTTGGATTTTGAAACAAGATTTGGATACCTTTTCTAACTCATGCTTGGCATTCTTATGTCTTAAACATGATCATCTTGGTTATCCTGAATATTGTACCATGGTCTGTATTTCCTTTTGTTAAGTTGGAAATCGCACATTGATGAATCAGAGTGATACTTGTGGACTATTTCTAGACTTTTGTTGGCTGCATTTACTTGAACATTTTTTGTTCTTGAAAACACATTAGTTTGATGTTTTCCTTATGTTTAGTTAGGATTTTGGACTTCTTATTAATATCTAACTTGAGCCCTTGTTACATTGCTGTCAGTTATGGGACATCAACATGGATTCTGGTCCAGTTTCAACTTTCCAGGTTCATGAATATTTAAGACCTAAGGTATGGTTCACAGCTTCTCAAAAGAACAAGCAAACATCAATGTGTTTCATGTTTTGTTGTGTTGGTGCTGATCATTGTGTTCTTTGGTTGTTCCAGTTGTGTGACTTGTATGAGAACGATTCAATTTTTGACAAATTTGAGTGTTGCCTTAGTGGTGATGGATTGCGAGTAGCAACAGGTTCTTACAGGTTTGTTTTCTAGCATACGTCTTCTCTACTTATTTTTATTCTTTAATTTATTTTGGGGCATGTATAGTGATTTTCCATGTGATACAGCAATCTATTTCGTGTGTTTGGTTGTGCCCCGGGAAGTGTTGAGCCAACAACCTTGGAAGCCAGTAAAAATCCTATGAGGTAATTTCAACAGATGAACGATACAAATTATGAATTTTCTGTACAATTTGGGTTTACCATAAACATTGAATGTCCCTTCAGGAGACAAGTTCAGACTCCCTCAAGACCTTCCAGATCCCTTAGTAGTATAACACGTGTTGTCAGGCGAGGTCAGTGCTTTATCTGTTCAATCATCTACTTTCTATTACCTCTCATTTCTGATTAAATGCTTATTTTTGAAATTTCGATTCCTTGGGAAGATGAAAGAACTATTATGTGCATTCATATAATTTTCTTCTTGTTAATCCTGAATCAATAACAGGACCAGAAAGCCCCACAGTTGATGCCAATGGAAATTCCTTCGATTTCACTGCAAAGTTGCTGCATCTAGCATGGCACCCAACTGAAAACTCAATTGCATGTGCTGCTGCAAACAGCTTGTACATGTACTATGCATAAGACAGTCCAAGAAGGGAATCTATTTGGTTGGTTAACCTTTTTGGGTTGCTGTTGGAGAAAGCTCCTTTTCTTTTCCCACCAACCAGTGAGTTAAAAGTTACATCAACTCTTACACACTTCCAAGGCCCTCATACCTCTAGCATCCCAAGCAATAGCATCAAGGTCGAAAAATGGCTGTCGCAGAACGAATCTACGAGGAAGCAGCCTGTTTTTGCTCCCCCAGTGGGCAACGTGATTTCATTTTTCTCTTTCCCCTTCCCTTTCCAACCCCTTAAAAAATTCCTTTCAATATCTTCGAAAACTGGAAGATACGGTAATGTTTTTCTAATTTGTGCTGGGTTGAAGTTAGAAGAAACTGTGATTGTAGAGCCACAACCACAAAACTAAAGGATAGATGTTGGATATTTGCCCCTAGGTTTTAAGGTAAATGTAGGTTTTTCCTTTTTCTTTTTTCTTTTTTATTTTTGGTAACTCAGGTCTTGATGGGAAAGTGCTGTTGAAACTTCAAGTGCATCATTTTTTCATTGATTCTTTTTGTCTTGTTTGAAACTTCCTCCTTTTAGTTCAAGATTAAGTGTAGCCTTTACATTTTTTGCTCTCTTAGATTTTTTTTTTGGTTTGGTTTTTCCCTCCTTTTTTTTTTCACTAGTTTTAAGATTTGATGTATGTAACATAATTTCCTTTCTATTAGGATCCATTTTCAATAAAAATAATAATTCAGTACTTTTGCTGCAACTATAACTCAAGTGTGTGTGTATATATATATGTATATATTCTTTTTTAACAGTTGGTGATAGACAAATAAGAGGTGATAATTTTCTTTTTTTCTCAAATCTTTCCTCAATTAAAAGTTTAAATATAAAATTTTTAATTTCAAATTTCAAAATTTTAACTAGATAACTCTCGTATTATTATAGAAGTAATTAGTTTTATTTATTTTTGTTGCTCTATTAGTTACGGAACAACTTATAATTGTTTTTTTCTAATAGAACAAATAGGTGTGTTTAAATGAAAAATAACAACAATTATAAATATTAACTATTAGTCTCATAAAAAAAATATTAATTATTAATTATTTTTTAACAACTAAACTAAATAAAGTCTCAAAATTGTATAACCGAATACAAGAAAATAATAATTTATTTAAAATAAAATGAAAAATAGGAGGCTGTGAAGAGAGGTGGAGAGGGGTCTGCTCATCCCCCTGCCCAGATCCATCATTCTCAAGGTCCAGTTGGGCCATTCATATCCAGATCCACGGATACACACAACAAAGCGACAAAAAAGCCCAAAGCCCGTCTAGAGGGGATGGGCTTCCTGTAAATGACCAAAATACAACTTTGAATACTTGAAAGACAAAGTCCTACTTGTTTAACTAACAAGTAACAACCCCTCCTTTCCTGCCTTCATAATCTCAATACTAAGAACTGATTCTCCAAAATTTGTTCAACTTCATTCAAGGTAATTTTTCAAAAATTCGTGCATCATATTCTTTTTTTTTCAATTATTTTTGTCTTTGTATCATTGGTGAGTTTGTTTCCTGAGAAAATTAATTGAAACCTCATTTTCATGTTTGTTATTTTCTTTTGTCACTTTCTCAGCAACCAAACAGCTCTTTTTTATATATTGATTAGAATCTTGATTCAAAATTGTCTAGCCATTGGAGTTGAATTTTTGTTTCTTGTGTATGATTAATCTGAAATCCAGTTCTCATTATATGGTTCTACCCATGGAACAACCTAATGCAGCAGGAGAAAGTCTTATTTTTGAAATCCATTTGTATTCACAAATGGCCTTTAATTTCTAGGTTTATGAACTTAAGGCAAGAAATCATGCCCCTAAGTTGATATGAATGAAAGTAATCAAGGAAAGTAATTATATATATACCCTATCAGCGCATGTAGTGAAGATTAATTGGTACTCCATGACTATGTCTTATTGTGCATGTAATCAAGGAAAAAATCTGTTGTATGACATAAATATATATGTCAAATTAATAATAAAAATTTAGCAACTTGTCAATTTTATTGAGCAATCAATTTTTTATTGGTTTAGGATACACATCCACATGATATAGCAAAATTTCTCATCGTTAGATATAGAAAGTAATTATATATATACCCTATCAGCGTGATGTAGTTTTGTTATCGACATAAAATTTTCATTTTATTTAGTAATACATGAAGGGTGTTGGATGGAAGCAAGAACTTGTGAGAACTGTGTCCATTTCTTGATTAGCATTACCAGTGGTACTCATACATTTGTAGTTGGAATAAAAATGCAGAAGTAATGAAGATATATTTCAAGTGGCTCCTAATGTTTAACTACTTCAATCTTACTTGCACCAGTTCCAGGCTTGACATCAAAGCTGCCTCTTTTAAGAACAACAGCTGCTCAAGCTTCACAAGTTGTGACCAAGAATGCTGCTAAAGCATCACAGTTCGCGACCAAGAGTGCTGCTCAAGCATCACAATTTGTTACCCAGAGTGGACCTTCCTTGTACAAGGACTTGCTGGAGCGTAATAAGCAATATATCCAAGATCCATCCAACGCAGAGAAATGTCAATTATTAGCCAAACAGTTGTTTTACACTCGTCTTGCCAGGTTATTTCCTCATCATATATGTATATAATTGGATACTCAAACTGCTTCGACTGCCTTTATTTTAGTCACCAATGCCATTTTTCTACCGTGTGCAGTATTCCTGGCCGTTATGAAGCATTTTGGAAGGAGCTTGCTGAGTTGAAGAACCTCTTGAAGAACAGGCAGGAACTGAATCGAGAGAAAGCTGGCATTGCTGCCCTGTTTGGACTCGAGTGCTTAGCTTGGTTCTGCTGCGGAAAGATTATTGGACGTGGGTTTACTATTACAGGTTACCATGTTTAAAACTTCCAGTTATTAAACTTGATTGAGCAAACCAATCTGGCTTGCATTGGAAATTGCTTCTCTCTTAAAATTCTGAACTGTTTGATCAACTAGGCAAATCCTGGAACTATAACATCCAAATTTTGTCGGCTTTTTCTTCATTTCCATTTTCATGATTTTCATTCATGGAATCATAAATGTCACTTTTAATTATTCATTTCATGGTATTTGCTTGACTTTCTCCGAATATAACTGGTATGCTCTTTCTTCTGTAAATTCTTGGACGGTTAAAAAATGAACATGTAGTCCAATGATTAATTTCCAGCTATAAACTTTAGAAGTCTGAACTTCAATATCAAGTTTAATTACAGAAGAATAAAGGCTCCACTAAATCTGTGATTCTCTTCTCCTCAATATTTATTCTTATACAGAAAAAGAATATATGCTAGTGCATGTTATAATACAAATTGGTTTGTTTTTTTATGGTAATTGCTTTGCTTTTAGGTATGAAAATTCTATATGTTCTTTGACATTTTCAGTTGGTAAATATTCTTACGTATTTCGCCTTATATTAATAAAAGAGTTGAGCTCGAATTTGATATTCAGCTCACTTACACATATGGACAAAGCTAGAGCTTTACTATGTTGAGCTGGTTAGCCCTTTTGAAGGAGGCAATTATTTTTTTATTTGAGAAATATTACATGGAGTGCACAAAACATGGAGTGCACAAATACTCACTTTAATTGACTTGAGTGTTATATCAAAATTTTAGAGTTTGTTTGATTTTATAAAAACAAAGAGAAGGAAAGAAGTGGGGATGAAAAGACTTCCCATTCTTTTATTTTCCTCCATTTTTCTCACTTAAAAAAAAAATTTAGTAACTGAATAGAAAAATTATCCCCTCGATCTCCTCGTGTTTTGCCTCTCCTTCCCCCCTCAAACTAGACCTAGCTTTTGGCATGCCTATCATAGGCCGTGTTGCAAGCGGGAAGAAAATGGAGGGGGAGTTTACTTTAAGGTCCACGAACCCACAAACACTGAGTGTGCTCGTAGGACCTACCAACATGGCACCTGCATCCCATCCCATCATTGTCTCTCGTGCTTCTACAGTCATTTTTCCTATCATTCCCACTTCACCTTCTTGTTTTGATTCCATCTCAACCCTCCACTTCTCGTCTCCCTAATCATGACCATTCATTGCTTTAGTAGGGCCTCAATCAATTGCTCCTTCAATTCTCCAAGTTCTCACACGGATCCTTGATTACCGTATGATGTAGATACCCTCTACCTCGTAACCTCCCTCAAGTAAAGTTGTACCGAAACGTATGTACTTGTTAAAATGGACAGAGGCAGTACCAAGTAACTATAGTTAGAATTTATTGCGAAAATAAAAGTATTTGATAAAAATCTTATTAAAAATTATTATTATTTTTTATCTAAATTATTAAATTTTTATTTACAATTTATATTTAAAAAATTAAATTAAATTAAATATATTAAAAATAAACAAAAAGAATAATAATTTATTGGGAGATGTGATTTAATTCAATATGAAAGTTTGAGATAAGTAAATTATAAAAAAATAAAGGTTTTTATTTCAATAAAATAAAAAAATAAATAAGATAAAATATTATTTTTACTTTAATTTATCAACTGTTGACAATAAATTAATATAATATTTTGTTTTAATAAAATTAAGAGATGTGAAGTGTTTTTTTTTATATTTTCATATAATTTCACATGTTATTTTATTTAATTATTAATTTTTTAATTTTATTAGTAAAATTTATAATATTATATATATAAAATAAAATAAAAAGATAAAATATTTTTTTTACTTTAATTTATCAACTGTTGACAATAAATTAATATAATATTTTGTTT
>BPVZ01000117.1:296284-316160 GCA_020521535.1 Rubroshorea leprosula
TTTTTAGACATTTTCTTCCTTTTCAATTGATGTAAATGATTAGTGTTTTATGTTATATATGAAATTCATATCTTTAGGACCATTCAATTTTTTTTTTTTTTTTTTTCCCTTTTCCTTCCAGCAATTTCAGAACTTTCTTCGTTATCTAAGTTTTGAGAGCAAAAAATATTTCCAGTTTCAATCTTATTCTTTTTGTAGTAAAAGTGAACTCAACTCGTAGAAATAAGTTTATGGTCAATAGTTTAACACTTTCTAACCCGTAATCCATTAATAACATGTGAAGTTGCCTAACTAGTCTCTGGGAAAAAATTAGTTTAATGAAAAAAACATACACATTTTTTTATTAATTATTTAATATAATTCAATAATAATCTCTTCTTTTTTTGAAAGGAAAAAGAATCTAAGTTTGGTAATATACTGATGGAATAAATTAAAAAATATAAAAATATTATTTTTTATTATGCAACACAAGATTAAAAAAAAAAAAAAAGACTTCAATTAATTAACATGCTTCAATTCAGGCCTTCGTAAAATATTTGCACATTGATTGTGATGAAGAGGCGGAACATCAAACAAAGAACATCCATAGAAGTTTATTACAACATCTAGGCAATAGGCATGGGATATAAACACGGAGAAATGTAGTAGACTTCATATATAGGACAAAATTATGAAATAGAATCTAAAGATAAAACATAAAAAAATTCAGGCAAAGCATTCCCAGCAATGCTTCTCTTTTCCATTTTCGATTCAGACCATCAAATATGTCCAACCACAAGTATATATTTGCCTGCAGTAATCTGGGAGGAAACATAAAAAGGTAAAGTAAATATATAGAAATATAGAAATATCAAATGTTTTTCCTTTCCTATATGAAAGATTGTTTTCCATGCTACATTTTCTTGGCATCCAATCAAAGCAGACAAAATAGGGTATAATCAAGAAATATTTTCAAAACAAGTATTTACAAGCAAAGAAACAAAACTTAGCAAGAGCATTATTTACCTAATCTTCAAGCAACCTGACTTCTTGCCTCTTGTTCCTTTGAGAATTTTTCCTAATAAAGAACAAGGTGCAATCAATTTATTGGGGCATCATACAGTTGTAGTAAGGTTCACATAATTATATAAACAAATTTCAATTAGTAATTTAGTATATATATGACTTTTAAATCTCAGCATATAAAGATTAACATAAGATAAAATTTTCTCAACTAGAGTAGCCATTTAATACAAAATTGATAAAGAAAAAAGTGAATATAAGGATATCATGTCATTTAAAATAATAGGATTCTTTTTAAAATTATTTAAATATTTTTAATAAATCTTTTTTATATTAATTGATTAAGAGTATTTAAATAATTTTATAAAAAATATTGATATTTTAATTACCAAAACATCCTAATTTTCTAACAATCTCATTGATCAAATACGAATTAAAAGTTATAAACAGATCATGCAAAACTAAATACATAACTAGTACCTCTTTTTGTTATTCTTAGAATTCTTATCTTCCTCAACAATTTGTTTCCTCTTCCCACGATCAATTTCACTTCTGTCCTCGAGTGAAATGAGACTCGCAGTTATTATCTTCACATTTCCATCCACTAAAACTCCTCCATCATCAAACTCAGCCTCTTCACTTTCCAAGTCATACCATGCCGTTGAACCAACAATTTGTCACCACCCCTTGAGTATGCCAAAGGAAACACTTTGAATTTCCCTATATCATCACTAGAAGGCCAGCAATTACTTTTTCCTGCATCATAGAAATTGCCTTATTCCGAATTCCTCGACTCCGTACTCCTCCATAAACCACACACATCAACACTACCGTTTTATAACTGGCAGCTATACAAAGATGACCGTCTAGGGCTGCTATAGTTATGCTAAATGCTCTATAGAAGCGGTCTAGAATTGGTACATTATAAAATTCTTCCCCTACTAAATCAAACCAACAATCTCTCGATGCAATAACCAATGCATTGAATTCTCAGCAAGAATTCCAGGATCATTCTCTGGCCAACCACAATTAAAAGGACAGCCCCTGATTTGCCTCCAAGAATTACTCTTCAAACTATAAATCAGAACTTTCGAGCAAGAAGTGGGATAATCTGAGCTGTAGATGTAGTTGAAGCGCGCACCCTTAAGCAATTTGTAATCAGCCGTGGTAGGGTCATAACCAAATCCATAAGCAAATGACTTGGTATCATACTTTGGTTCTGACAAAGTCATGTTATTTGGGGCAATTCCCGTGATTTCTGGTGAAGGGATTCCAAAGGGTAATGATATTTCCTTCATTGCACAGTGCAACTAACCCGTTGCAGGAACCCACAATGCAATTTGTGTTGTCGCGAGGTTGGTTAGGTATGATTCTAGGGAGAAGAAGTGATGAGAATTCCAAGTCTAGGAACTTGATCAAGTTGCTCTCATCTTCTTGGAAGATAGCTAATAGCTAGATTGGGGTAGGATTTAGGGGGAAAGGGAGAGATGGAGCTTGCGGAAACATGGAGTAGTGTCAATTAGAGAGCACCATAGCTTTGAAAAGCATCGGAAGCGACCAACGTCCTTCACGGCCAAACGGCAGAGGATTTCCCTGCTTAAATCCGGTGGAAAGCTCGACATTTTTGTTCTTTCCTAGAGATCCGGCAGTTCTGAAACGTAAGAGGGAGGTCAGGATTTAGTTTGACCCTAGATTTATGTGTTTAGATTGACAGGAGTCCCTTGGATGCCAAGGATTCGCCTTTCGAATCCGGACAGAATTCGAGTTCCTAAAGAACGAGGGATTTTCGTTGGGCACTGTTGTAAGCTTGAGATAAATAAAAAAGGAGTCCATTATATATATATATATATATATATATTTTTCAACACGAGAAAATAATGAGAAATGAGGAATTTTTTCAAGTTAGTTAATGGAAATTGAATTTTTAACCAATTAAAATCAAATATTAAGATTTGAAAATAAATGATTAAATTTAAATGATCAGTTTGAGATTCATTATTTTAAATTAAAATGAAAATTGATAAATTTTTTGTATACATTCCATTTAATAATAGATTTTTTTAATATGTACGAGCACACATTAAGATTGTATTTATAATAACTTTTATTATTAATTTATATAAAAAATTATTAAAATAAATTTTATTCTCACTTTCTGTTATTAGTTTGTAAATAAAGGGGTAAAGCGAGGTGAGGAGTGAAGTTAGCCGTCAAAAGGATCCAAATGAAATGCAAAGTCTTTATCCAACATTTTCTTTATAATAAATATAAATTCTTTGATTGGTCATTGTCATTAGCTTATAATTACACTGTATTGTAAGTTGTTAAAAAAAAATTATACTCTATTGTATATATTTTGATCAAAATAGGCTAACTCTCCCCTTTTGTTTGAAATGGAAAGTTCATAAAGAGGTGAAAAGAATTAATACCTCTCTTTGTTTCCGAGTAAGCTCTATTTATGTAAAAAATATAAAGCTTTCATTTAGTATGGTTTAAATTTTTTATTTTTAATATTCATGTTTTAAATATTAATTAATAATATATTTCAGTTAAATTTTAAAAAGTTTAGTTTGTATAATAAATTTTAATTTTAAAATATAGTAACAATTTTTAAATATATAAAATGTAAAAATCAAAATAAAAATTATACTAAATAAAACTTAAAATAATTTCACTCTTTTCTTTTACTTTAATTTATTAAACTATTTTTCCAATAACAACTTTTAAAAAAAGGAGGGAGTAGTATGTTTCTAGTGAAGGACAAGGACAAATAAACTAGTGTAAACGTGAATCCAATTAATCCTTATAAATATGTTTGGGTTAAGAGTGCAATACTTTTTAGCTCGTGACCTATTGATGATTTGTAAAGGTAACGTAATTAGTCTTGGATCAAAAACCGTTTAATAGAAAAAATATATTTTTAAAGTTTTAACTTCAATTAACATGCTTGAGCCCTTGGTAAAGTTGCACATGGATTATGATAAAGAGGGGAGCATCAAACACAACTTCCATAGACGCTTCATTACGACATCTAGTGGCATGGGATGTAAACACAGCTTCTCTTTCCCATTTCTGATTCAGACCATCAAATATGTCTGAACACAGCTATTTGCCTGCAGTAGTCTGAGAGGAAACATAAAAAGGTATAGTAAACATAGAAATATAGAAACATCAAATATTTTTTTTCTTTCCTATGAGATATTGTTTTCCATGCCACATTTCCTCGGCATCCAATCAAAGCAGAAAACACAGGGGGTACAAGAAATATTTTCAAAACAAGTATTTACAAGCAAAGAAACAAACTTTAGCAAGAGCATTATTTACCTAATCTTCAAGCATCCTCACTTCTTGCCTCTTGTTCCTTCTGAGAAATTTTCCTATTTAAAAAGAACAACGAGCAATCAATTTCTGGGGCATCATACAGTCGTAAGGTTCACTTAGTACTATATATACAGAATTCCAATTATTAAGGTTCGCATAATGAAGAAATTAAACATGTAATAAGTAACAACAGTACCTCTTTTCGTTATTGTTAGAATTATCATCTTCGACAACAATTTGTTCCGTCTTCCCATCAATTTCACTTCTGTAGTCCTCAAGTGAAACGAGACTTGCAGTTGTTATCTCCACATTTCCATCAACTAAGACGCCTTCTCCATCATCAAACTCAGCTTCTTCACTTTTCAAGTCACACCAAAAAATCTTACCACGCCGATGAACCAACAATTTGTCACCCCCTCTTGAGTATGCCAAAGGAAACACTTTGAATTTCTCCATGTCATTTATCGAATAAATTAGATGATTAGGTACTTCTTCCTGCATCATAGAAATTGTCTTATTCCAAGATTCCTTTACTCCGTACTCCTCCATAACCCACACATCAACACAACCATTTGTATAACTAGCAGCTACAGAAAGATGACCGTCTAGGGCTGCCATAGTCATACTAAATGCCCCATAAAAGCACTCTAGAATTGGCACACTATAAAATTCTTCACCTACCAAATCAAAACCAGCAATCTCTTGATGCCTAGGAATACGTAGAGACACCGGTTTTGGTTTGTATTTTTGAGTTAACCAATGCAATGCATTCTCAGCAAGAATTCCAGCAACATCGTCGAAACCACCCAAACCACAATTAAATGGACAGCCACTAATTTCCCTCCAAGAATTAGTCTTGAGACTATAAATCTCAGCTTTCCAGTAGAGAGCGCGACAAAGATGTAAGTTGTAGTACTTTTGTGCTCTCTTGGGCAATTTTTTGTAGAAGAAATGTGCACTCTTGAGCAATTTGTAATCAGCCGTCGTAGGGTCGTAACCAAATCCGTAAACAACTGACTTATCACGACGATGCTTTTGGGAAAACCACATTATTTTGGGGCAATTTTTGTGATCATCCGGTGAAGGGATTCCAGAGAGTAATGGTATTCACTTCATTGCACAAAGCTACCAACCCGTTGCAGGAACCCAGAATGCTATTTGTGTCGTCGCGAGGTTGGTTAGGTATGATTCTAGGGAAAAGAAGTGATGGGAATTCCAAGTCTAGGAACTTTATCAAGTTGCTCTCATCTTCTTGGAAGATAGCTAATAGATTTGGATCGGATTTGGGGGAAAGGGAGACATGGAGCTTGCGGAAACAAGGAGTGTCAATTAGGGAGCACCATAGCTTTGAAACGCACCGGAGGCGAAAAACATCCTTCACGGCCAAACGGCGGAGGATTTCTGTGCTTAAATCCAATGGAAAGCTCGACATTGTTTTTTCTAACAAGTGATTCGGCAGACTCTGAGACGTTAAACCAAGGTTAGGGTTTAATTTGACGCTAGACTTTTCTATTTACTAATATGAAGGTCCAAATTCTGGTCCAAATTTTCGTCTTTTATATCATTCCTATTATAATATTGGTAGGAGTTACTTGATATCCAAGGATTTGCTTGCGGAATCCAAACTGAATCTGAGCTCTTAATGGACGTGGGATTTTCATTGTTTGTTTCCTTTTTTTTTTTTATTTCGTTTATGAATAGTGTCTTTGCTGTCCTTCTCTCCCTTCTAAGAAAATTCTTTATAGTATGTTTAGATTGAGGGAAATAAAGGGGAGAGAAAAATTATTTATTTGATTATCATAAAAAATTAGAGGTTAGGAAAAAAATTTCATTTACTTTATTTTTTTAATTTAGTTATTTATCCAAATAGGTCACAAGAGAGGAGGGGATGGGAAGGAAATGGAGAGGAAAAATCCCCCTCTCCTCCCTCCTCCTCCCCTTCCTCCCCCTCAAACCAAACATAGAGTTAGTGTAATGAGTACCATATTAGTAGCATTTTCTACCAACAAAAACTGGACACGTAAGAGGTTTTAAGTTTCACAAAAGAAATCACCATCCCTGTCATAAGGAATTTGGCTATGTTAGGTTCACTATTGATGTAGCAAAAGATTTGTTGAAATGGGACACTGTGTCAGCAGTATCTCTAATTTAAAATCCTAACAAGTAAGAGGTTTTATGTTTTTAGATGAAGAATTATTGTAACATGATAATTGTGCTATGTCATGAGAAACCTATCATCAAGAACAAATACTTTGTTAGTCTCTTTTGTTTAAATAGATTATTCATCATTTTTTTTTTTTTTCCATTTAAATTGCCAAAGTATTATGGCTAATTACTCTCCTTTCTATTTGTCTTTCATTTTACATTCTATCATCAAGCAATCTTCTTTCCATTTTGTGAACTATAATTGCATGTCTTATATATGGACTATTCAATTAAAGCAATCAACTAACATTTTTGAACATGGATTTGTGAAACTGCCTAGACTAAGGTGGTCCTTTGTAGACATTTTTTTCCTTTTCAATTTATGTAAATGATTACTTAAATGTTTATATATTATGAAATTCATATGTTTAGGACCATTCAAGTTTTTTTTTTTTTTTCTTCCTTTCAACAATCTCACAAATTTCTTTTTGATCTAAGTCTTGAGAGCAAAATATATTTCCAATCTCAGTCTTCTTCCTTCTCCTAAGTTTATGCATAAAGGAGAAAAAAGCGAGATGTATCAAGAGCAAACAATGAAGAAATGAAATTAATTGTATGGAAATTAACGGCAAATAGCTTGTAGGAGTACAAGAAGTAAAGGACGGGATTGTTGAACACTTCCAAAAATTATTTCAAGAGGAAAACTTTTTTTGAATTGCAAGCAAAAATTTTATTATTTTAGAGTACAAGGGTTATTCCAACCCATAAATACTTACATTAAATCTTAGTTCTAGTGTCTTTTGATAATTGAACTGCCTATACCCCTGTGTAGTTCATGTGCTACCCATTGTATTTTAGATAATTTTTTGGTGTTAATAGCCAATCTATCAATGAGCATGACCAGTTCTTGCTCTTTGCTTTCAACCATTCCCATGATTTGATTTGGATGCAGTCAAACACCTTTTGAGCATCTGGTTCCTTCCCTTTGAAAACACAACTATTTCTAGTTAGCTATAAAGACCAAACATACACAAACCAAATAGTCTCCCATTCTTTTAAAAGCTTCCTATCTTCGATTAGTTCGAGATGTTGAGAGAAAGCTTCCTAGCAAGTTCTTGGTCTAACTTATTGCAATCCCCACCACTTCAAGCGCATGCCCCATAACAAATATGCAACTCGACAATGTAAGAATAAGTGGCTGGAGGTCTCAACTTCCTCTTTACATAGGGAGCATGATGTCATGTTGTAGCTATTCAGGACCCCCCTCTTAAACAACTCAAATTTAATTGGTAATTTATTTTGGATTAACTGCCACACCATAACATTAACTTTACTTTGGATCAGTGGATTCCAAACTTTCATAAAGATTTCTACATCAGCTCTGTGGTTTAAGGCTTTTAAGAGTTTGTAAGCCGAACTAGTAGAGTATCTATGGATGCTGTCCAACTTCAAGTCCCATCTGTCTTTGATCCATTATCTACATTGGGTTGAGGAAATATCACCAAGCAAGTGAAATTCTAGTTTCTCCTCCCATTCTCTAAGATTATGCCTCCATTTTAAGTCCCACTTCCAATGGCCATCAGACCATGTGCCCATTTGGTTAACCATATTTTGTTGACTTGTCAAGAGAAGAAATAATCTTGGGTATATGTTAGATAAAACTCCTACCCCTAACCAGTTGTCATGCCAAAAACTAACCCTCTTCCCCTCTCCTAATTCTAACTTTACATTGTCTAACAACCACCCCTCCTTTCCTACCACCACACTATTTAGCTTCCTAATAATTTGCCACCAAACAGAGCCTCTTCCCTTTCTTTCCTCCAACATACTAATCCAGTTTCTCGCCTTTCTTCCATACTTTTCACCAATCACTCTAGCCCACAAGGAACCTGAGTCTTGAGATAATTTAACCCACCATTTTCCCAAAAAGGCAAAATTGAAGCACGTAAAATCCTTAATCCGTAAGCCTCCCTCTTCCTACCCTCTACACACGCTTTCCCATTTAACCCAATCAATCTTTTTGTTATTTCAAGAGGAAAACTAGGTGAGATATGTTCTTGATGGTATGGACTTCAAACAAATTTCTCCTCAACAAGCTGCAACGCTAACAACCTCTTTTTCAGAGGATGAAATAAAAAAAGCAGTGTGGGATTGCAATTGTTTGAAGGCTCTTGGTCCTAATGGGTTCAATTTCAAATTTTTTAGAGAATTATGGGGACCATAAAGGGGGACGTGGTTGGGTTCCTATAGGAATTTTAGAACAATGGGAAGTTGGTTTCCGGTTTAAATGCCTTTTTTATAACACTTATTCCAAAGGTGAGCAATCTATAGAAAATTGAAGAGTATAGGCCCATTTCTTTGATCAGTGCAATGTACAAAATAGTGACAAAATTACTAGCTAACAGACTCAAGGAAGTTATAAGCTATGTTATCGGCGAGCATCAGATGGCCTTTGTTGAGGGAAGACAGCTCACAAAGGCTGTGGTCATGGCTAGTGAGATCATTGATGAAGCTAGAAGGAATAAACTTAATAGTTTTATCTTGCAAATGGATTTTGAGAAGGCTTACGACAAAGTGAGTTAGTCATTCTTGGATTATATGATGAGTAGATTTGGGTTTGACAAGACATGGAGAGGATGGATTTTGGAGTGTCTCCAAACCAATAGGGTTTTAGTTCTGGTAAATGGGAGCCCAATCAAGAATTTTACAATAAGTAGAGATTGAAACAAGGTGATCCCCCTTTCCCCTTTCCTTTTCCTGATGGTGGCAAAGGGGTTAAATGGACTCATTCATTCTGCCATTAGGAAAAATTTATTTCAGGGTTGGTTGTAGGGAATAATGGTGAAAGCTTCTCACATATTCAACTTGTTGATGACACAATCCTTTTTGGGAAGGCTGTAGAGAGCAATGTGCGGGCTGCTAAGTGCATCTTGAGAACTTTTGAGCTTGTGTCTAGACTCAAGATAAATTTCTCAAAGAGTCAATTGTTAAGCATTAATATGGAAGAGGAGTGGACACTCAGAATGTCATATTTGCTAAATTGTCAGATTGGTGAGATTCCTTTCAAATACTTGGGAATATTGGTTGGGGATCACAAAAGGCTTTCTTTTTGGCAAGCTGTGGTGGACTCCATGAAGAAGAAGCTGTTAAGTTGGAAAGGGAAATGGTTATCGTTTAGAGGTAGAATAACACTTCTAAACTCTGTTCTTACATCATTGCCAGTTTTCTTACTGTTTATTTACCTCGCACCACAAAGTGCTATGAGAATTATTGAAAAAATCAGGAGGGATTTTTTAGGGGGGGTTTGTGAGGAAACAAGGAAAGTGCATTGGGTCAGTTGGGAGAAGATTTGTAAAGGTTGACATGAAGGGGGTCTGGGAGTTAAGTGCATTACGACCTTTAATCTTTCTTTGCTCAGTAAGTGGTGGGGAAAGCTTGCTAAGGGGGAGGTGGGGTTGTGGAGTAGATTAATTAAGGAAAAATATGGTGCTGAGAATGATAGTTGGATGTCATGGGTAAAGGATGGTAGAGGGAAGGGCTCTAGTTGGTGGAACGATGTTTGTAGGATAGATGTATTGGGAGAAAATAGAAATGAGTGGTTATCAAATGGTTTCAAGATAATAATAGGAGATGGTGAAGAAGTAAGCTTCTAGTGGGATTCATTGTGTAAGGAGAGTGTCCTAGCTCATAGATTTCCAAGGCTTTATATGCTTTGTGCAGGTATGGACTACAAAATTAAGCAAATGGGAGCTTGGATCGAGGATAAATGGTGCTAGACATTACCATGGAGACGTTCTTTGCTAGACAGAGAATCCCAAGCAAAAGAGGAATTAGAAAAGTTGCTGGAATTGACTAATCTATATCAAGGACGAAACGATAAGTGTGATTGGAAATTTAGCATGGATGGTTGCTACACAACAAGATCAAGTTATTCCAATCTTACTACCACACAAGAGAAGAGTCATAGTATGTCTTTGGAAGAGTATGGAATCCAAACACCCCTACAAAGGTGTTGTTTTAATTGGCAACTACTTTTAAATAAAATACCCACTAAAACCAATTCATTCAAGAGAGGCATCATCAAGGATCCTACAAAAGTGGTGTGTTTCCTTTGCTAGGAATATATGGAAATTGTGATAATTTATTTCTTACTTGTAAAGTCACTGTCGAAATCTGGAACAAATCCTTGAATTGGTGGGATGTTCAAACTGTGTTGGCTAGTAATGTTTGGGATGTCTTTATCAACCATGATGGTATTGCAGTGTCCAAACAAATGAGGATTGGTTGGGAGGTTGTGTGGTTTGCTATGGTATGGACTGTATGGCTCACTCAAAATGAGATTTTGTTCAACCATAAAGTGGTGGATATAAATAGGATATTTGATTTAGTTCAAATAAGGTCCTTTCATTGGTTGACAAATAGAGGGAAGGTTTTGAGGTATGATTTCTCAAATTAGCTCCTCAATCCCCATCTATGTAATGTTAGTGCTTAAGTGCATAGGTACATAAGCACTATAAATGTTATGTAAATGGGTTTGAATACCCCTTGTACTCAAAATAAAAGTATTTTTTGCCTTTCAAAAAAAAACAAAAAACAAGGGAGAAAAAAGCGAGATGAGGAAAGTGAACTTAGCATTTAAAGGATCCAAATGAACTGGTCTTTATCCAACCTTTTCTTTAAATAAGTTAACTCTTTTTTTTTTTTTTTGGTTGAAATGGAAAGCTTATAAGTAGGTGGAAGAGAATACCTTTCTTTGTTTTCAACTAAAATATTTGGATGTGATTTTCTTTCTTTGTTTCCAATTCAAACCAGATTCATGATTCTCGAGAAAAAAGACCAAGGGACTTAGATGAGAAAGTTCTATGTTTGTTTGTTTTTTTTTTAAAAGCAAATGAAGCTGCTCTGAATTAATTAAAATGTCACAAATTATAATAAAAAGATTTAAGTTAAAGCTACTTTTCCAACAATAATTTTTAACAATTTCTAGTGAATGGAGGTAGTAATATGTTTCCGGTCAAGGACCATGACAAGTTAGCTAGTTTACCTAGTAAAAGTGAATCCAACCTATAGAAACAAGTTCGGACCAACAGTTCAATACTTTTTGATTTATGACTCATCCATAATTCGTAAAGTTACCCAACTAGTTACAAGTCAAAAATGATTTAATAGAGAAATATATATTTTTAATTTCAATTGACATGCTTCAGCCCTTCATAAAACATATTTGCACAGGAATTTTGAGAAAGGGGCGGAACATCAAACAAAGAACTTCACTAGAAGTTTGTTTCCACATAGGCAATAGGCATGCGATATAAACACACACAAATTAATGCAGTAGGCTTCAACAGACAAAATATATGAAATAGAATCAAAGCATATATAAAACAAAAAAATTCAGGCAAAGCATTCCCAGCACTTCTCTTCTCCATTTCCGATTCAGACCATCAAATATGTCCAACCACAACTATTTGCCTGCAATAATCTGAGAGAAAACACAAAAAAGGTACAGTTAAAATATATATATATATATATATATATATATAGAAACATCAAATATTTTTTGTTTCCTACTTCAAATATTGTTTTCCAGGCTACATTTCATCGGCACATGCAAAATAGGGTACCAGAAATATTTTCAAAACAAGTACTACTTACAAGCAAAGAAAAAAACTTGAGCAAGAGCATTATTTACCTAATCTTCAAGCATCCTCACTTCTTGCCTCTTGTTCCTCCTGAGAATTTTCCCGTTTATAAAGAACAAGGGGCAATCAATTTATGCACCATCATACTGTAGTAAGGTTCACACAGTGATATATATACAGAATTCCAATTGGTAAGGTTCACACATAACGAAGAAATTAAACATATAGTAAGCAACAAATGGTACCTCTTTTTGTTATTCTTGGAATTCTCATCTTCCACAACAATTTGTTTCCTCTTCCCATCAACTTCACTTCTGTCCTCAAGTGAAACAAGACTCGCAGTTATTATCTTCACATTTCCATCTACTAAAACGCCTTGTCCATCATCAAACTCAGCCTCTTCACTTTTCAAGTCATACCAAAACAAATTACCACGCCAATTAACTAACAATTTGTCACCGCCTCTTGAGTATGCCAAAGGAAACACTTCGAATTTTTCTATATTATTTATAGAAGAAGAACGAGGTACTTTTTCTTGCATCATAGAAATTGCCTTAATCCAAGAATCCTTGACTCCGTACTCCTTCATAACCCACACATCAACACAACCATTCTTATAACTAGCAGCTACAGTAAGACCGTCTAGGGCTGCCATAGTCATACTCAGGATAGGCACATTGTAAAACTCTTCACTGACCAAATCAAAACCAACAATCTTTCGATGCGTAGGAACAGATACCCAGTTCTGTTTTGCATTTCTGATTTTGTGGGCTTTGAGTGTTTGAAGTGACAGAGACTAGATTTGTTAAGCTTTCAATGTTTATAATGTGATGATTTTTATTTATGGGAGATTTTGTGGAGATCTTTACAGAGAAACGCCTCAAAGATTGCAAATTATATAGCCAACATAAATGAGAACAGAACATGCAGACACTCGTATTCATAACCCAAGCCACCATAAATGAGAATAGCCAGTCTCTCACATTGTGCCAAAAAAGTTGTATCAAGATTTGCTGAGATGACAGTTTCACATCAGATAGCACGTAAAACACCCTGACAGAGTTACTATTGTCACCTTGTTAAGGTGCAGTTCACCTCTCCACTTTGGAACTGGGTTCAAGCTCTCATGATACCTTGTCAAAAAAAAACACACACACACACACACCCTGACAGAACCATACATGTTATAACAATTGTATTGAAGACTTTTTCTTGTCTAGTGAGGTGTAGAATCAAACCAAAAATCTATGACAACCATATTCCTGTGTAGCATTTTAACTCTCTTTTTTTATCATAATGAATGGCTAATTGCATTGATGGATTAAAACATATAAAAGAATTGCTGAGATTTGAATTCGGTTTTTCGTTTTGGCATCCACACACAGCTGCAGACCAATGAATGAGAGTTCTCAAAAGGAAATTTCATGTCCTTTGGATTTTAAATATTAATTCAAATGCAAGTCATAAAAACCCCAGTTCCTAAACACAAGTATATTTTTTTAACAGTACAATACAGTTCTGAAAATAATGTAAAATCACAACTCTCAATCTACCAACAGGGTTTCTGTGTAATGAAAAAAAATTGAGACACCATAGATTGAAGCCTATCTTACATGGTAACATCACGTGCCTTGTACATGCAGATGTACGCCATGTGCCAGTCGCCTAAAACCAAATTAGATATCCATTAGAAAAAGATAAAAATGGAAATCTTACAATTGTTTTAGAGGTTGGGTTTAGATTACCTCCTCCTGACAGTTTGATTATGTCTTCCTCTCGCTGGAGAGTAGGGTTATCGTCATCATGCTCAACCCACTTCCCTGTCACCAATTAGTGTAGTTCAATGATAAATAAACATGAACTAGGTAATATACAAAAGAAATGTTGAAGAGATGGTTCCAGAAAACTGACCGTTTTCTTGCTTGACCCAGGCAACATAATGCCCTGAATCAGCACTTCTACCTTTGTGGGTTAGCACGGCAACCAAATCATAAACTCCAGTTAAATGAGTTTCCTTGGCAGATCCATTGCCTGAGCCATGAAAGAAGCAAAGAAAATGAGTAACTTCATTCATGGATGGCTACAAACTGGTTTCATTGTACATGCATCTTAGGTTATCTTACTTCAAACCACGTCATCCAAATGCTTCACTAAAATGGATAAGAAACTCCTTGAAGTAGGTTGGTTGAAGATTTTTACCTTCTTGAGACGTTGCAGATGGTTCTCCACTAGCACTTGATGTTCCCTGCACGAAATACTCTTAAATAATATCAAACATGTCCTCCCATTCTTGGATATTTTCAAATGTGAATAGATAGTTAAATAATTTAGTCACCTCTGCATCAGTCATCTTGACATCATTGTCTTTTGAACCAGAGCTCTTCTCATTTGTTTTCAGACCAAGCTTCTTGCCTTCCTCATCCCTTAGAATCTAGGTTGGGATCTTGTGATCAATAACACATCATTCAAAATTGAATTAGAATAAAAAATCCAAAAGGCAAGTAGGTACCTGGCGAGGAGCTTCTAGCTTTTTGCGAAGATCATCAGAACACAGATCATAAACATCCAACTCAAGTGGATAATCAACTTTCTGGAAAGCAAAAACAGTAAAACACATCTAGTGATGAACTGGATATCCAATATGAGTTTCAATATATTACAAACCTTTCTTGAGTCACCTAAGATCTAGTTAATTAACCAAGACATGAATGAAAATACCATAACCATCTGACAAGAAGACAACATTTACATACCCGCAATATCTTGGCCTTCTGATTTGATTCCCTCTTCCAGAAGAAGCGGACAAACTGAATAGTCAAGTACCTTTAACATGGAAAGTCCGTGAATCCAGAATTTGTTCCTCTAAAGGGGAAAAAAAGAAAAAAGGATTTTCTTCTCCTTGAAAAGGATGTTGGATAAATGAGAGTGAAGCATAAAAACAGAATGGCACGCCCGTGATAGGATTTAAGATCAGGAAAGAAACCTCAGACAACATTAAAGCAAACTAGTAAGCTACAAACCACAAAGAATATAATAAAGAAATTGCAAGAATCATAAATTGAAGCTATTAGTTACCTTGGCAAGCCACTTATACGGGACTCTTTCAAGTAAATGGCACTGCGACCCAGAGCAGGAGAAGCCTTCTCCAACTCTGATTTCAAACCCTGAATATGGAAACAGAAATCTTATTGACCAATATGGGGCTCAAAAAACAGAATCTTCAATGGACTACCCAAGGTTTATCTGCACTAGTAGTGTGACTGAGAGCTAGGACAGCTATCCCACTCAAGAAAACAGGGTTACATTATTTTAAAGAAATTTTAAATCCAATCATCACCCAGAGGGCTTTGAGAATCAGTTCTTCATTCTTTTTAACACATCAGTAGGAGCAACTACAATGGTTATGAAAAGTACAAAAATGATAGAATATTCTCAAGGAAGGTTAAAAAGTAAGATTAAAAAGTTATCATCTCATTGAAAATAAGTATGTCCAGACCATATAAACAGTCCTTCATGTAAGTGGTTCACCTCTTGCCAAAAGATAAAAAGGGTGACAAACTAGATAGTTTATGGTGCTTACATGCTTCAGTCCCTCATGTAAGTGGTTCACCTCTTGTGAAATGTGGCATTTAAGAGAATAAACTGATTCACTCTCAGAGCTTTCTTCACCACTTTCTTGGCAATGTATCCTGGCAATCATGCAAATTCAATAATATTAGAACAGTAATTAGTCTAAAGCCTCTACTTGCTAAACAAGACTTTGATGCAGACAAAAATAGAGGATAAATAGCATTTTCATAATCTAGCATAGTTGACCTTTAAACTTGTTCTTTTGGTTTGACCCTTCTCAGACAGTAATGTACTTTTATACTTTTATATGTATTGTTTAGTGACACGTTATAGTTCAAATTTTCTCAGTAGTTCATGTCTGCTCCGTCGTGTAATTGACCTTCTATATGAAACATGTATTATAGTTTTATAAATTACAACTTTTCTTCTTGTTAGTGACTATTCTTTGTAGATATTTGCATAGCCAGCAATACAGGTGACACATTCAACCACCCTAAATCATTTCAACCATGTTTAATAAGGTAGAAAGACACATGAGAACCAAATGGATAAATTGTCAGTAGTTTTTGATGCTACAAGAGCATAAATAATTTGAAATATGAATTAGCCAGATATGGAAGGGGAATGAAAGATCTACAAGTCCAAATATAGGGACACAAAGATAAATGGGCAATCTTAGAAACAGAAAGAAAAGATGTGCATACATTGAATAGATTCAATAAGCAAAAATGATTATCTAAAAGTGTTTTTTTTTTTTTTTCTGCATTTATAAAGAAATATTAGGCATCAACAAATAACCAAACAGTTGCAGAACTTCATACAATAATATATGTTACCTAACCTTCAGACTATAATTTCATTCTAGTAAAGCTCAATAATAGAAGCTGTAAATAAATACTCCACCTGCTTACAAGTTCAATACCAAAGAGGGCCTTCACAGTATCAGGATTTTCGCTGCAAGAAAAAAAAGAAATAAATAACACAAAAAAGTTATAATAATAAATTGATGTTGGTTATCAAGATTAGAAGAGTATAGCATAAAGGTAAAATAGAGTAAAAGTGTTAATACAGACAGTACTGCTTAACCAAAAATATACTCAACCATGTGCAAAATGGTTTGAGTAAAAACAAAGATAAAATAGCATGCTTCTGTTTATATCATTCCAATCACCAAAGATACTATTGTTGTTTCTTAATGTATGTAAAAACCAAAGTACCTGGAGCCTGGTGATCGAAGTGATTGAGAAAGGGTGTACAACAGTTGCGTCCAACATTCTTCGGCATCCTGTTGCAAATTGAAATCAGAAATATCAACCTTCTGAAAGATCTAAAACAGAAAAACTATATGCTCAGCTGATGGCCAATTGGAAAAAAAAGGAACCTGCTGCATGAAGACGCCATTGTGCAATTGGCCAAATTGAGGATACTTTTTACGCAATACCTGCACCCAACATCAACAAATGGTAAGTTTTCCACACTTAAAAAGTTTTCAGCAACCAATTTGCAATATAAAAAGGAAATGTGCTGTTGTCCTTGATCCCAATCTCCCCCACTCAAATGATAAAATCAGAATGTTGCATATGTCAGCAGAGTGTGACAGATAAAGGACAGATGACAACACAGAGAAAACTTGAAGCTCAAGCATTGAAAATATGAAAATTAGCTAAGCTTGATATAATCACCCAGCTATGTTAGATGATGTATGTCATTCAACTATTTTCAAGAAGATTTTTCTTTAGTGAGTTCCAATATGAATACAACCCAAGCTATCCAGTAAAAAGTTATCTTTCATCTATTACATCCTAAGCACTTTACAAGCAGGAAGGAAACAAACCATCCAAAACTGCATTGGTACCACAGGCTTGACACTTTTATCGAGTTCACTAAACAAATCACGTGTTGCAACCGTCAACATATGAGAAGTCTGATCCAACTCATTGCTTCTTCCAGAAGTTGAATAGCTGAGCTCAGAAAATACATTGCATGTTACATCATCACCTGAAAAGCATGTAAATGGGGCCTGCAAATTTTTCTGAAGAGTACAAGATAACTTACTTAAGTAAAGCAGATTTCAACTCTGGAACTGAATGCAGGCATTGTACCGTAGAGTTCATGTAGCAGGTGTTTCCCAAGTTTAATAGGCCAGCACCATGACCCTGGAAGCACAAATGTTGCCAGGTCAGAGTCTTAAATTTCAACCAAATAGAAAGAAATAAATTCGAAAAACCAAAATGTAATCCTGTGGCAACCAATCAAATTAACTAAACTCTACAAAAACAGGAATCTCATCTGCAGAGAATTGGGGAATAAAGTCAGTGCTCCTCACCAAAGCTACAACTTGTTCTTCTTCAGGAAGATCTTCTACAAAAACAGGTCCCTTCTCTGGGGCCTTCACAATCTCATCTGCAGTTCCCATCATCATCAATTTTTGACCCTTGAGGAAAAAAAAAAAAAACCAGAGACACCATATATAAATTAACTGTTATGAAAGGGTGTCAGGGAAACAAGGACTAAGAGAGCAAAAACCATCGGATCTATCACCTGTTTTACTCCAACAGTTGACCAATCAGCATCATCCTGCATTATTTAAAGAAAGAGATTATGTAAGAGGCACAAGCAGAACCTCATCAATCTATATATTTAGGGCAAGCATTGTACTTTGTGGGCTATAAAGTTTAACACATAATGCATCAATTAGTTTCTACACTATAGTCAAAATCCTGTACCTTCAATAGACCACCTTTCACCGTAATCTTCTGCCTTTCAGGAGGGACTCCAGTGAGATCATACAACTGGCACTTGAAAACATAAGGAGGCTGGCTAGTGTCGATTTCAACATTTGAAAACACCTGCTTTTGCCATTTTACGCTTACTACAAACAAAAATGAAGTTGTTAAGAGAGATAATTAACAGAACAAAAACATAAGAACCAAAAGCCTTAACCACCAAAGGCAGAACTTAGATCATTCCCGAACCCTATTTCCCTTTGAAAAATAACAAAAAAATTAGAAAAAAGAAAAAGAAAAAATAGAATGCAGCTTAAAACATAAAAGATGAGACTTTGGGATCAAATTGAAATTTACATGTATACCATTACTTTAATCATATTTCTTTAGGCATCATTGAAGGTTTAAAAATGCTGCCTTACCTACATAAGCTACAAAGTGAAATTCCATTTTCAATAATAACGAGCAGCTTCTAATTTTTTTTTTTTTTTTTTACTTCTGAAAGAAATAACCCATGTTTTTGGAAGCTAAAAATTAACATTTTGCATTGAATTATACAATATTCAACATCTATAGCTCAATAGTTGGCAACTGCATACATACTATCACAATTCCTAAATCAGTTGGTTACTTAACAATGCGTTTTTTATTTCACCCCAAAAAAACACGTAAACAATTTGACTCCAAACCAACCATAACGATCTCACACTAGAATCATTCAACCGCCGATACCATAGACCCAATCATTGACTTACTAACAACTTAATACCAAAAGAAATCAAAACCCATGGAAGAAATCCTAAAAGGGTAGATATAAATCGATAAACCCCAATAACCCAGTTCGAGAAATTCAAAAAAAAAAAAAAAAAAGCCACATGATAAAGCTTTAGCAGCTCCATTAATCAAAAATTGAGAAGCGAAAAACCCAGATGAAGGCATTGATTAAGAATCAGTTAGAAACGATTAGCGAGGAACTGGAAGCATCCGCATCCGAACCTGTGAGCATGATGGAATAGGTTCTGAAGATCGGAGGGAATGGAAGATTTGGGCTTTGAGCGTGTTTGCTTGAAGAAAGGGAAACTCCCAAACGTGATGTTTCTGTGGAACTCGATATTTTTGTCCGGTTTTCCACGGAGGAAGATCCGGGTCGGGTTACGTCCTCCGTCAGGGTCCTGGTTCGATCTGTCGACGGGTTGCTTTTTATCCTTGTGAAACCTAGGATTAAAATTTAAATTTAATAATGAAATATAAATTATATCATTTAAAATATTAAAATATAAATTTTATATTATTTAATTATTAATTTTTTTATTTTTTTGAGATATATAATAATATATATTAATTAGTTTAATAATATAATTTATATCATTTTATTAACTCTAGATTTTTAACTCAAATTTTTATCTTCCCTACCATTACTTTTATCCTTTATTTAATTTTTCAATATTTCATTATTTAATAAATTAATAA
>BPVZ01000117.1:325592-344252 GCA_020521535.1 Rubroshorea leprosula
TCCCTCTTCTCTAAATTATATTCTTAATCTCTTTTCACTGTTCATGCGCTGTTCATAGCCTAAGCTTACCTTCAAACAGTGCTAAATTCCCAAGCCCACCATAACCCTAACCTGTCCTGCATCACTGGGACTATGGAATGATTTGTTTCATGAGATTGAACTGCTACTGAAGACTATGGAATTCAAAATAGGGCTTTTATATAATTATCTCAAATCCTTCTTCAGTTTAGTCATTATAATTTGAGGAAGATATCTAGTTTCTCTAATCTGTATTTTCTTGCACACTGATGCTGCTTGCTTTAGGTGCTCATAGTTAAGGTTTTATAATTACTGTGGACACTGCTATTGATGCAGTGCTGCTTTGTTCTACCCTCTTGCTTATAATTTTATTAGGCTTCTTAGATAATTTTAGTGCCACTTAATCTCAATTACCTAGATTAACTGTTGCTTTTAATTTATAGTGAACATTTTTTTTCTTGGTTTAAACAATCCTTGGAAATGACTAAAACATGATTGTGCACAGGCATTTATCTTCGAGTTTAAGGACTAAAGAGCCCCTAACATCTCCACCTTTTGGTTTAGTCTTCATTGAGTTTCTCTATATTGACAAAAGCCATGAATGTGAAACAACATAACTTTTCTATATTCTTGTTTAACATGTCTCGGTATGTGCACATGAGCACATCTTGGACAACATGATGTAATAATAAAGTTTCTTGTCTTTCAGTTCCCCTGAAGACAACCATCGCCAGATACTTGCTCCACATGACAACCATGATCGGTTGCCTGCCCCTGTGCCCAGTTTTGTGGATAAAGATTCTCTTGGTGAATTGGAGGAACAGGGACAATTGGAACAAATTGATATACAACACTATTCACCTGATATGGGTGGCGAGAAAAAAGCTTCTGACAATAGCGAGGGGCATGCAGGTAGTGGAAGTGATAGTGAAAGTGACAGTGATAGTGACAGTGACAGCAGTGATACTGGGAGTGAAAGTGGAAGCCACAGCAAGAGCAGGAGTAGGAGCGGGAGCCCAGCAGGAAGTGGAAGTGGTAGTAGTAGTGACAGTGAAAGTGATGCTTCTTCTAACAGCAAAGAGGGCTCTGATGAGGATGTGAATATAATGACAAGTGATGATGAAAAAGATCCAAAGCATACTGAAGCAGGAGTCTCAGTGTCACCTACACCAGAAGTCAGGCCCTTGCAGAATGGTGCAGATGAAAATCAAGATGGAGATGGATTTGATTCAGTTGACATTGAAGGTCATGGATCAGAACCTATTGACATTGACGGTCATGGATCAGAACCAATTGACATTGGAGGTCATGGATCAGATGCTGTTGACATTGAGAATGACTTGCTTGATGATGAACAGGAAATTGGGATGGCTGCTAATTCTACTTTGCATGAAGAAGGCAAGAAACCTGTGGAAGGATCAAAACCCTCTTCATCTTATCATGATGAACTTCAGGAGCATCAAAATTTTATTGGAAATCTGTTTGAGGATAACTTCCGGCATGAACAAGCTGACAGCTCTGAGAGGATAGCAAGAGTTAAGTCCAAAAGGAGCTCTGATGCTAAGCAGTTTGATGAGAAGTCTGAACATGCTAAAAGATTAAAAGCTGAAAGTTTGTCTCAGCCACCTATTTCTGGGAGACAAGATGACAATTTTTTTGGGAGTCATCATAAGTTTTCTCCTAACAGACCCCTTGATGACAGAGAAGCAAATGCTAATTTTGGCTCCGCAAAGGTGTCCAACCAGGTACATCCTGCAAAATCTAGTTCAGATTTCCAGCAATCAAGCCGTAGGTTTTCTGATCAAAGCACACGTACAAAAGCTCCTGATGTGTTAGAAAGGCCTAATAAACATACTGAGAGCTCAAGTTATGGACGCAAATTCTCTGAGAAGAATGCACATGAAGGTTATCCAATCCATAAAGATAAGGCTTCTAGGGAGAGTCAACATGAGGAAACTTATATGAAGGGCAAAAAGATAGCAAAAAATACCAAGGAAGGTGGTGCTGGAGGCAAACATTCAGTGCCTTCTGACTTCTACCACAGGAAACATAGTGAAGTTGTAGGAAAATTCAAGGAGGGTGCACAATTTTCAGGCTTATATATGGAATCTTCCCCAAAAGATAACAACAGGGTGGCTGCTGATGGATATCCAGCTAATGGAAGAAATAACATGCTTCAAAGAGAGCTTTCAGACTTGGAGTTGGGTGAGCTTCGTGAACCACCTGAGGAAACTCCAGTTAAGCAATTTGACAGAAAAGGTTCCTTTAAATTGTCAGAGAGCAAACCAAGCATGTCAGAGAACTGTAACTCAGATTTGCGCAAGGGAAAGCCTGTTGGGAAGATAACTTGGGATTCAGGAAAGCAATCTCCACCAAATTCAAGTGTTGGGGTTAAGAGGACCCCAGAACACCATGGTGAAGTTTCCACGAGATCCCATCACAGGGGCACTCAATCTCAGCCACAACACCTTTCAAGAGTAGATCATGCTGAAATTGGGCCCCAGTTTAACAGATCAGCTGATTCCAGTGGTAAGTCCAGACAGAATGAAACTGGAGCAAGAACGGGAGTTGGTCTAGAAGGCTATGGTGAAAGCCATAAGAAAGCAACACCAGGTGCTCCCCAACTACAGGAATCTAAACCAGGATCAATCTCCCACTCCTTAAAAGATAAAACACGGACATCTAGTATGGCAGACTTGACTGACGGACAGAGAGATTTGGAGGGCAATTTCCCAGGCCAAAAGAAAAGGGGATCTTCTTCAGATGAAGATAATTCCTATTTGAAGTATGAAAAGGATGCTCCAGAGTACAAAGAGCCAATTAGGGATTTTTCTCAGTAAGTTGCCACCTTTGTAACTGCATCTTTCTATGGATTAATAGATAGATTGGCTGTTATAGAGTTCAAAACAGAATTATGGTATATAAAAGTTATTGTTTTCCCTTGTATGTTAGGTACAAAGAATATGTGCAGGAGTACCGAGACAAATATGATTCTTACTGCTCCTTGAACCAGATCTTAGACAGCTACAGGTATTCCAAGACATCCCTTATTTAATATTTGAGTTCTTGATGCATTTTTATTTGTTTTTGCCTTGTTTAAATGATCTACTGTTGTTGAATAACCTCCTGCTTAGGATTGAATTCGAAAAGCTGGGTAAGGACCTGGAGTTTTCCGAAGGTAACATGGAGAAATATAATAAAATCGTGGCAGAGTTGAGGGAGTCTTACCGTCAATGTGGATCGGTATGATTCTGTTTCATTTCATTATAACACCCTTATTCAGTTTTTCTTATTGATGGCTTAGTATTTAATGATTTAAGTGATGAATCAAATTGGTTCTAGAGTGGATATTTACATTATCATTCGCTTGCCCTGATAAATCTAATTTCGGTTTCCTATTAACATTGTTTTCAAATTGGTTGTTAGTGCTGCATTCATGACAGAATTTTATTCTGTGACTTGATATGGATTACGTGGCAAAATATGAAGGATAAGACTGTTAACTAGAACGGTAGTGACTGAAGTTCTTCTTGATTGACTGTGAAAAAAAAAAAAAGAAGAAAAGAAAAAAGAACAAGATAATGGAGAATTAAAAAAATTGGTAAGTTAAGGCCATAATACAAAGATAGTTGCGTTTCATAGCCCTTGAACACAATCTCAGGTGTTTTGTCATGTTTTAATTTTCCTAGTCTTTCTATAATTCGCTAATGCAAGGAATATTGATATTCTTCTTTCCTCTGCAATCAATATTTGATAATATAGTGACTTCCACTGCCTTATTTCAAGGATTGGATATGCTTATGTGCTTAAATCCTGAGTAATATGTGTATGATCATAATTTTTCCTGTGGTTGTCACTGAGTAACGGCTCAATTTGCAGAGACATAAGAGGCTAAAGAAAGTATTTGTTGTACTCCATCAAGAACTAAAGGTACTAGCTCTCAAACTTGGAATTTTAATTTCATCTTGGTGCTGCTATGTTATCCTCATGTTATGATTCTGCTTCATTGCAGCATCTTAAGCAGATGATTAAAGACTATGTGCTCTCCTATACGAAAGAGTGACAGATAATTTACCCCAAGCCTCCTCATGCCAGGCAATCAACTCCAGTCATGCCTGAGATCACATCAGGAAAACCCATGTCTTGAACAGTGTTTCCAACATTCATTGTTGCAACCATTTCCTGCTGCTTATATGGTATCAAAGCTTACTGTAAATGGTTATTGATGTCTCGGATCAGACTTTGTTCCAGCACTTGGGAGTAAAGATTGAAGGGTACAAGAAATCGATCCTGCCCAAACTAAGGTTTGTGCATAAGATGTAAAATTTGTCATTGCACCCAAATTTTGTTGTAGGTTATTGATTTCGTGTTAACTTGCTGCAATTTGCAAGCAACAATTTTTCATGAAAACATATGTACAAATGTAAAATGATGGGAATTTTTCTTTTAAAAAAAAAAAAGAATCTGCATTATTTGGAATTAGGATCACACAATGTGTGACTAGTTTAATCTGAACAGTGGTCTATATCTACCCCTTTTTTGGGCCAAATGGTCTGTATCAACATGAAAGGAGCACCTGGCCTTACAAGCTGGGTTTAATTCTTTCCCCTTTCTCTCAAAAATTGCACTTGTTCAAAAAAAAAATTTTTTTGAAAGGAGAATTTAGAAAGATGCGAGCTTAAATGCTTAAATAATATTAATAAAGATTAATTTTAAATTTTTTAATACAAATTACTGTGAAAAATGCATTAATTATCCCTTAATGTGCTTTTGCCTAAATAGTTACCCCATCTAGCTCGACCCAATCCATTTTGCGGGGTGAGTGGGTTTTTATATTATTAATTATTAAAGAAAGTTTAATTTATATAGTTGTAAGCAACATAATTTAGAGTTTGAAATTTTTATTTTAAGTTACATATTTTTATTTGGAACAATTTATATAAAATATTTAAACAGTATACTTGTTTTACCAAGTTTATATGCTATATTTTGTTGAGTTTAATTAGTTTATAAATTTTCTACCTTAATTTATGATTTTTGATGAATTTTATATAATTTTTATTATTTGTTAAAATGAACGTTGAATGTAAAAAAAAAAAAAAAGGTTTTGAACTTAAGTGAAAATTTTTTGAAAATTGAGAGACTAAATTGCATGAAGAAAGGTTGAAGTCATGGACCTAATTAATGAATCTGAATTTCAGGTACCAAAGTGTTCATAAAGTAGAAAAAGAAGACACAGATGTGCTCTTTTACCATTAAAAATTTTACGAAAGATCCCAAAACTCCCTATACGGAATACGGGTTGGGTGCTGAGATCACTTTTGTCGGTGTCGACACTGTATGTGATAGTGTGAATCGTCCATTTTGTTACAAAGTGTCGACTCCTCCTATATTGTGATGTGGAGACTTATGCAACATTGTCCAACTTATCTAAGTTAGTAGCCACCTCTTTTTTTCCTTTCAACACTTGCAATTTAAATAGATCTCACCTACTGAATTCATTTGTTAACTTTTTTTTTTATATAGAAATAAATATAGTGTTAGATTAATATCTGTTAAAGAAAAATCAAATTTAAAACTGAACCTATAGACCGAAGTGCGTTCCACTTGCTTCTTACTTTAGATAAGCGTGACTATCACTGCAGACACATAAGGGGAATGCAATTCATTTGTTAACTTGATACAAAGCGTTGACACTTATACTGTGATGTGAAGATTTCCGCAACATTGTCCAACTTAACTTAGTAGTCACTTTTTTTTTTTTTTTTAAACACTTGCAATTTAAGTAGATCTCACATATGGAATTCATTTGTTAACTTGATATCTAATTAATTATTAAATGGTAGAATTGACAACGTAGTAATTGAAAGGTTAGAATTTTAATTAGTTAAAAAAATAATATTTTTAGTTAGTAAAAATAAAATATGTAAAAAATTTCTATAAATATCTCAAAATTAATCAAACCTCTTCCCATTTAGAATTGGGTCTTTTAACTCTAGTTTGGTTTAAATTCTTATAAATTTATGGATCAAGTTGTTTTAGTCAACCTAATTTGGAATGCATAGAAAATAATAATTTGATCAAAAAATTAAATCTTACTTTTTAAGGTCTTTTTTTTTTTCATTTATTATTGGTGTAAGTTGTTGTGATATATAAAAATAAGTCAACGTGGTTGAAATCTTTACTTTCTATTTATAATTTATAAATCATAAGTTAAATAGTATTTTTTCAAAAAAGTAATAAATTTTTTGATTCTCATAGTTCATATTAAGAATAGATTACATTTTTATCTAATATAAAATTAATTAATTACATTATGTAATAATAATATTATGAAATCACTAAAATCAAATCATTGAAAGCAACAACTTTTATTAACCCATATTATCAAAGAAAATAAAACTTATAAACTCAAAACTACATAATTCTACTCAAATATTTTTAAGCGATAACGCAACATTAAATTTACACTTTTTTTGCAATTGAGATAAAGATTAAAGTTAACAAAGAACTCCCATTGTTCACCACCTTTAACCATACTTCTCCCTCAACTATCTGGCCCTAAATCAATAGCCAACCACCGCACAACCATCACCATTCATCCCCAACAACACCTCCATGCCCTCTCATGCCCTCCCTCCTCGAAAAAAGAAGAGAGTGAAAAGGAGAGAAAGGAGGTAGCAAGTAGGGGAGTTAGAAACCTGAAGGAAATGTGAGCAGACATGGGAAGTTGGGAACATCAAAATTAAGTTGTTGTTTCATAACTATATATATATATATTGGCAGAAGCATTAAAAAGTAAGATTTTATAATTGAGCATTTAAATTTAAAAAAATTATAATTTTCTCACAAATAAATATTATTTTATAAGATTTTAAAAAGATATAGAGAGAAAATCAACTAAAGAGAGAAATGAGGATATGAATCGTACCCTACTCATTTTTATTAATTTTAAGAGTCTTTTTTTTTTTTAACTAATTGAGATCTCCCATAAGCATGAGAAGAAAAAGGTTGACCTCAACATCCAAACTAAACCATATATGAAGATTTTGATTTTGAATATTCACTCTCATGAATGACTTTTAAAATCTATGATTGATATTTGGGAAAAGATTAAAGAAGCATGAAATGAAAAATTGTTAGAAATCGCAAGCAACACAAAGCCAAAACGATCTATTAAAGTAGAACAAAACTATAAATAAAAGTCTAACCAAAATAACTATCAAAAGTCATTGGCATAGATAGATCTACATTTTAATGCCACTTAAAGTAAACTGATCATTTTGCCCTTCAATGTAAAAAAAACCACAAAAAATGTTTAGGGAAAGTTAAAGGGTAAAAAAAGCTAATTTACATAGGAAGAAACATGTTAGAAACACATTGACTCAATTACTTTAAAGATTAAATTTCCCCCAAACCAAGCAAAAAATTACAAACAAACTATTAGTGCCTCTTCCAATGCCTTTTGAGGTCAAAATATTAAATAAAATGAGGAAAATAAATTAAGAGAAAAGAAGAAGAAGGAAATGTTGAGGGATTGGCTAGGCCTCAATTTTCTTATTTTTAGATTTCAACAATAATGTTAAATAATCAATGACTTAGTGATAATCCATTTTTTTTTAACGAAGGCAAGAATATCGATATTACTCCTTTCATTAGCGAAACAACAAAGTCTGTCATGCAGGCGGAAATGTAAAGGAATCCTAGACATAAGTGTTAATTAGGCGAATATTTAAAAACTTAGGAAAAAATATTTTAAAATTACACTGTTTATTAAAGTATCATTAAAAAATCCTAATAATTTTAATCTTGCTTTAAAATGTTATTTTACTTACTTTTAATAAAAATGTATTAAAATAATATAATTTTATAATATTTTTTTCAAATAAATATATAAAGTTAAGATTTGTTTACTATAACTCTTATACATATTATTTATATAAAATTTTAATCATTCATCTTTATTAAGATTTATTTTCTGCTTATAATGCTACTCATTTCATTGTTTATGTAGAAAAAAAAAAAAAAACAAAAAACAAAACTTTAACAATTTATCTATTAGCGCATTTTCAAAATTCAAGTTTTGTTTCCTTAACAGAGACAGCTCAATTTACTCTTTTTTATGATGGTAATATTATATTTACATAAGCTTGCAATCTTTATAATCTTACATGGCATTTTTACATAACATTTAATGAAATATAATATAATATTAAATAAATAAATATATACAATATTATGAGTGAATTTTTAAATAAAAAAATTAATTATATAATAATATGTCATATTATATGTTTATAATATCATATGATATTGCAACTATAATATTTTTGTTATCATAATAAAAAAAAATTCCCCTTTAAGTTGCAATTTGCTGCAACAATCTCTTAATCCAACGGTTTTGAGCAGTTGGATCAAAGGACGATTTCCTTTTTTTTTTTTTTCCTTTTAAATTTCAATTCAAAAATTTTTTATTTTAATTTATAAAATATGAGTTGAATAAAATAATATTAGTGTAAATTTTAAAAAAGTTTTATGCATTTGAAGGGAAGTGTTTTATTAAACATTCTACTTAAAAATTAAATATATAAAAATATAAATTTATATAAAATAATATTAATTATAATAGTATCACAATAAAATAAATTTTTTTATTATTTTTCATTGTACATACACTTAACAATATGCATGGTTAGTCATTATTAAACATTATTTGTCAAAAATATCATCTGAATAGCTAATTCAAACATCTAAATAGCTCTACCTTATGTCATATTTTGTTTTCTCACAACTGCATCACTAGGGCAGTGTTATTGCCTTTTTCACACCCATAATTATTAATTTTATAGATTTGTATTTTAATTAATTATTCTACACTTTAATTTATTAAAAAATAAAAATATAAAACTATAAAAAAAAGTGTAGCATAAAAAATAAAGTAATAATTAATTAAGCAAAAAAATGTGATATTAACCATTGCCTATAAGGGAAAAAACACCTGGCAAAGGAGGTTGAGAAAAAAAAGTCCTTTCTTTGTTTTTTAATTTCAATTCCTTTATTTCTTACTAATACTAAAGGGAAGAAAATAAAAAAAATACCATGGCCCCCCTCTTTTTAAATTCATATTAATAATAATAGTGAACAGTACATCTTTAATCTTTAATCAATAAAATTATAATATTTTAAAAAATTATAATTTAATTAATTAAAATATCTATTCTCAAACAAAAACACATGCTTGATTTCATCCAAAACATTAATAAAAAATAAATAAATCAGACTGAAATAAATAAATCAGATAAACTTTCTGCTCTTCCAATTTCTCCCATTATCTACTCCTCTAATTACAATACAACCGCTTCACCAGACAAACGAAGAACAGAATCATCCTCTCATCATCACCAACGCCTCGATCTCACTGTCACTCTAGACACGGTGAAAAAGGCACCGGACTCAATAAAGAGCCACTTTAAGAGGTTGGGAGGCTGCAACTTTTGGATTCTTGTTCAAAGTTCACACCTTTATGTGAATTTCTCAAGGTACTTGGATTCTCCCTCAATTTCAGCTCCTGGGTATTCGTTAGAGATCTGAATTAGCTTCTGGGTATGTTGAAGATCTTAAAAATCATCATTTTTCAGCCCTGGGGTTGTTGATTTTCGTGTGGAACTTCGTGGGTCTGAATGGTATTGGAATTCATTCTGTTTTTTGATTTTTTTTTTTTTTGTTATAATTTGCTTTTGTTGCTTATGATTGTCTTTTAGGTGCAATTTTGGACTGTTTTTTGTTTGAGGACTGCTTGTGGGTTACAGAGGGAACTTAGCGGTGGGATTAAAATGGAATCTGGGTCCCTTTTTTTTTTTTTTTTGTTTGGTTTTTAATTACTAATTTGATAATCAAACTTGCCTAATTGTTGTTCGGACCATGAATATGCATAAAAATTCGTGTTTCACTGCCAGTTTACGGAGGTGGGATAATGTTTACCCCGGAGCATAAAAGGTTGACCGTTTGAGTTGATGAGATATTTTGGCAGTTGAGTATAGATACCTTAAATCTGGGGAAAGCTGCAGACTTTCTTGCTGTTATGGTGTCTGGTTGATTGCATTTTTCATATCAATTAGGAATATTCTGGGTTGTAAGCTTGGACTGGTATTGATGGTTTGAGTTGTGGCTTAATGTCTGTACTTCTGCTAGTCTGCTACCATATTCATCTTTTTTAATTCACTGTAATTTATTCCTTACTATTATTTATAACCATATCTTATTCAAGAACAATATAAGGAAGTTAAATTTTTAATTTTATGCATTATGTTGTGTGGAATTCAAAAAAATATAAATCTCAGTTAATTTGACGAAGGCAATTAGTGTGGTTGATGCAAGCAGTGAAAGAAATATTTGAGATCCGTTTTCTTAAAAGAATGAAAAAGAAGTTATTAATTTTCTGTGTTGTCTAGTTGAGCTTTATTTTTATTAGTGCATTGGGCAGTTTGAGAAAATAAGTTATCTATTCTTTTCATATTAACAGGAAAAGTAGCACTTTAAGGTGTTGTTGAGATTGACATGCTGAATGTTGCTACCAGTTGGCGGGTTTGGGATGAATTCCACCATGGATGATATGAACTTGATTCAAGCACAGAGGCATCTAGTTAGGGATCTTGGTGAAGAGATTGATTTGGAAATTGGACCAGGTGATGATGACCCTTCATTTGCCAACACACCTCTCCTTAGTGGCCCAACACGAGAACCTTCAACTGAAGAGCATGATGAGACAAAGCAGATAGGAATGGTTTCTCAACTTCCAAATGATAATCAAGATATGTCGAAGATGCAACCTGTAAAAAGGAAGAAGAAGGTAGTAAAAAGATGGAGAGAGGAATGGGCTGACACTTATAAATGGGCATATGTTGATGTGAAGGAAGGAACGGCAAGGATATTCTGCTCTATTTGTAAAGAATATGGTAGAAAGCATAGAAGAAATCCTTATGGGAATGAAGGTAGTAGAAATATGCAGATGAGTGCATTGGATGAGCACAATAATAGTTTGCTTCACAAAGAAGCTCTACGTCTCCAAATGGCCTCAAAGGATAAGATTGTTGTTGATAAACCCATTTATGTGAAAGGTCAGTCATCTGAATATGATGAATCTTTGAATACCAAATTCCTGCATGAGGCATATATCGTTTGGCTTTTAATATACATTTCTGCATGGATGCACATTCTAATTGATTCTATCTGTAGATTATTAAATTATCAGATAATTAATTAAGTGTCACATCTATAGAATTCCTTTATTTTTTGTTCTCTACCAATTTAGGGTAATCACCTTGCATGTATGAAGTGGAAACCGAGAAACTACACTTGATGTGCAATTCAATTTATTCAAATATACCAAGGATAAGTGGATAGAACCCTTGATGTTTCATTTGCATGTAATTACTATACTTTCTTCAGACCATGGTAGTCATGTAGGTTGGTAGTTCTCCCCCTCTTTTAAATATTTAGTGACTTTTTATTGGGTGTAACTGCAGCATGAAACATTTTTTTAACATTACGCCCTGGAAGATGGAATTTTTCAAAGTGAGCTATTGATGCTTTCAACTCATCCCTTAAAGAAAGAATCTATTGTGGCTACCCCTCTGATATATGTATTTTTTCCCTTAAATTGAAGCTTTAATGTCAAAAACAGCTGAATCAATCATTGAAGCTGCAATGAAAAGGGATCCTCATGAGGTTGAGTTCATTCAGTCTGTACAAGAGGCTGTTCATGCCCTAGAGAGGGTGATTGCAAAAAATTCACAGTAAGTATACATACATTTGTACTTAAATCGTAAGATTCCCCAGCCAAATGTATAAAACCACGTCATTCTGCTCCATACTGTTTCAGTTATGCCAGCATCATGGAGCGCTTGCTGGAACCTGAGCGTATGATTGTTTTTCGAGTTCCATGGGTGGATGATAGGGGTGAGACTCATGTCAACCGAGGATTCAGGGTACAATTTAACCAGGCACTTGGTCCATGTAGGGGTGGCATACGTTTTCATCCAACCATGAATTTAAGTATTGCCAAATTTCTTGGTTTTGAACAGGTATTTATTGGAATTTCCATGTTCATGAACTCTTATTTTGTAATTAATAGTCCAAATACTTAGCAAGTATCCCCATGCTTTACCTTTAGGTGCAAATTGAGATGGTAGGTTTCTGTTAAAGTCTTATAGCTGTTAAGACTGGCCAGCTCTTGGCACCGTCCTGCCTGCAAAGATAAATAAGTAGATAACTGAGAATCTGCTTGATTTGCTATTAAAGTAATACTTGTTTGGAATGCCAACAAAAATAAAATAAGAATGAGAATTATTTTCTCTTCTAAAATAACTTATAATAGTTTCTGCCTCCTTCACAGACTCTAAAGAATGCTTTATCACCATACAAGTTAGGAGGGGCAGCAGGTGGGAGTGATTTTGATCCAAAAGGGAAAAGTGATAATGAGGTGAGACCTTAATTCTCTATTATGAAAATCTCTCAATATGAACCTTCTTAGAAATTGTAAAAGTTTCTCTTACAGTTGTTTGTGAACCCCACGCTGGCAGATAATGCGCTTTTGCCAAAGTTTTATGAATGAGATCTATCGATATTTGGGTCCTGACAAGGTAACCAGAGAATGATTTCCTCTATCTTATTACTCTATATCTTTCCTTCTTACTTTTTGGTCCTTTGTTTCTGATCTTTCATTGTATGAATTAGGATCTTCCATCAGAGGAGATGGGTGTTGGTATTCGGGAAATGGGTTATCTCTTTGGACAATATAGACGTCTAGCTGGTCACTTTCAGGTATTTGAAATCCTTAAAGAATCCCCTTGATTTATAAGCTTCTACTATGATTTTCCTCTTCAATTCTTGCTAGGGACTAGTAATTTCATAATTGCTTACAGTTTGCCTAAAGTTTTATCAATTTGTACACTTTTCTTTCTCCTTATCTTCTTTTGTTCTGTCCTGAGTGTTAGATCTCTGCTGCTCAGGCTAGGGGTGATGGCAGGCTTGAATGAAAATGAAGTTAACCTAAGCTATTAGATTAAACGCTTGTGGCCAAAACTTTGAGAGAACAAATTGTCTTCAGACATGCTCCTTGCATGTCAACCTATTATCATTTTTGTCCATGGGAAAAAAGTTTTTACACTTTTTATGTGTGTAAATGTAATAACTATTTAAAATCATGACCTTATATCATGGCTCTTGGAAATTGCTGTTTCTGACACTATGTTCCAATAAGTACTTGATGGTCATGTTCTTTTCTGATAAAGTGCCCTCTCCTTTTGTCTAATGTTTATCTCCGTGGCTTCAATTATATGTCTTACTTATGCAGGGAAGTTTTACAGGGCCGAGGATATTTTGGTCTGGTTCTAGCTTGCGAACTGAAGCCACTGCTTATGGGCTGGTAACCAGTTCTGAACTCAACCTTCAATAACATCTGTGTGTGAGTGTCAGTAGGTTGGAAAATGTGAGATCGAACAGCCTAGTTCCTTACTTCTTTGTGGAGGATTGTTTTTTGTACTCTCTTCCATGTTAGGACATCTTTGTTTGAAGTCAGTGTGGTCAGCTCTGTATATCCTTGTTCTAATAGCTTGAAACTATGATGTCTCGTTGCTTTTGTAGGTTTTCTTTGCCCAGCTTATTCTTGCAGAGATGAATAAAGACATCAAGGGTCTGAGGTTAGTCATCTAACTTTTAGAGCTGATTTATCATAGATGTCTCCAATGAAGACCTCGCATTTGTTGGCGATGCGATGAAAATTTCTTTCTCAATGCTTCTGTTACTATTTTTTTATTGTGTGTATGCAAACCTTGTATGTAATCCCTGCAAGTATGAAAATATCACATTTTATTTTGGTATAAACTAATATTGCTGAATTTTTTGTTCCTCAAAGACTTTTTAGTTAAATTTTTTGGTAACCATTCTGTCTGGGTGCAAAATGTCAATGTTAATATATTTCTCCCTGAATCTTCCTTCAGATGTGTTGTAAGTGGTTCTGGAAAGATTGCAATGCATGTTCTAGAAAAACTTGTTGCTGTTGGTGCTATTCCAATCACAGTATCAGGTAATTCTCAGATAAATAAACACTTGGCATTTTAACAAGGTCCATGCCTAATGTCCAGTGATTAATATAGAAGTCATTCAGTTTCATTACCACATTTACTTGGAATATCTCCCTTCTGCTTTTCTGGGGAATTATGCTAATATGCTTGAAAATAATACATTGAGATGGGATATCAGCTAGTGTATTTCTTATCTGCAGTCATGCTTGCTGCAACTATTGCTTGTTTCATCACAAGCATTTGTGTAAACTTCTTTTCTTTTAATTTTTATAATTTTTTTATTTCATTTACTGTATTTAAATTAGCTGACATGAGAACTCCTGATCATTCTGTTCTATTCAGAAAGGAGTGCATGAGATCTATTTTGAACTTAATATTACATAGCTTAATTTCCAGCTTATGGCTTATGTTGTTTACCCTGTTGGTGGCTTTAAATGAGTTAACGATCTAGAGGACTCTTAAGTATATAATGTTGGGTTCAACTGGAGTTTTGAATGGTATGGTGGTATTACCTCTACCATAACTGGAATATCCATTTATCAGCAGTATTATGCATGGTAAAAATGAACTAGCAAAATTGCTGCCACATCATGGATATGGTTTGGTTAATTATCCTAGCAGATAAAAAAAGTTGGTTGACACAGTTTATGTTTTCTCTCCTGTCTTTTTCACTGAGTAGTTGCTTTGATATATGATTAATTCTTCTAAAACACTTGCATTCTCCTGCAAAATGTTGCATAGATTCTAAAGGATATTTGGTTGATGAAGATGGATTTGATTACATGAAAATATCATTTTTGAGAGATATCAAAGCCCAACAGAGAAGTTTGAGGTGTGTACTCTCGAATCTCATTTTGCTTACTCTTTTTTTCCTTTTTTCTTCTTCATTTTTTCTTTTTTTAAGGGCACTCTGTAGTATTTTGGGGGGCAGTTTTATTTATACATCATTTGCAGAGATTATTCAAAGACTTATGCACGTTCAAAGTACTATGATGAAGCAAAACCTTGGAATGAAAGGTGCGATGTTGCATTTCCTTGTGGTTCCCAAAATGAAATCGACCAGGCTGATGCCACAAATTTGGTTAATTCAGGTTGTCGTATACTTATAGAAGGTAATAATCTGGGATATGATGAGTATAAGCTTTTTGAATCTTTGCATGTGATTTTTTACTTTTTAAATTCATTTTCCAGGCTCGAACATGCCATGTACTCCACAAGCAGTTGATACTTTCAGAAAGAATAGTGTTCTCATAGCTCCTGCAATGGCTGCTGGTGCTGGAGGGGTGCGATATTCATTCACTTTCTCTGCCTTGTGCATGACTGTGTATACCTTCTTTGTATCATGATGAAATTACTGTTGATAATTACACATAGGTTTAGTTATCATATTTTCTTTTCTGCTGGTGTAGGTTAATTAGAAGCTAAGTGTGATTTATTATATGGATGAGAGACATGTTGGGATTCTTTGTTTGGAAATTTCTTGAGAACACGTGTACCATTGATTACCTTAAAACTTTCGAGACTGCTTGAGTTGTAATTTTCCTCTTCCTGTCTTAGTATTCAATTTGATTGCTACTTAGTGACCAGAGTTAGCCAAATTGTTTGCTATTATTTTTCATCCACGTTAATGTTAGTTTTGATTAATTTTCTAATCATACCATTTACCTGATTTGCTCACTCTTTGGCCTGCTTTCTTGTAGGTTGTTGCAGGAGAAATTGAGCTGAACCATGAGTGTAATGTGATGCATTGGTCACCAGAGGATTTTGAATCTAAACTGCAGGTATTTATACCATGTTGGAGGATAGTTAAGAACTAAATTCATTAGTCTGCAGAAACAAGTAAACAGCAAATGCTATTTTAATCTGCATGACTCTTTTCAAACTCCATATGGTTTGTTAGCATCTTTAGAAGCCACAGATTCATTTATCCTATCCCTTTTGTAGCTCTAGTTATCAAAAAATGCTGCAAGTTTTGTAACAAGCTTGTTTGCTGTGTGGTTTCGAACTCCATGTGGTCTATTTTCAGTTATAATAAACTGAAGTGTTCCCTGTTTTGCAGTCCAGACTGCAGTGGGCTGCACAACAGGGACAGTCAGATGGGAGGAGGGCCCCCAATATCAGGGGGCCCACTCCTCATCAGACGATTGATGTTGTGCAGTCCAGACTGCACAACAGTTTCTCCTAAAATGAAATACTTTAGAGTGATTTGCACAAATGAGTTTGTAATATGCTGAAAAATCAAATTTGAGTTAGATTCTTTTGAAATTATCCATTGTGGTTTACATGAGATTTACCCCCTTTTTTAACTGGATAAATAACAAATTTGTTCCTACTTCAACGGAATAAAATTGCTGGCAAATCTGGTCTTCTCACTTCAATTTCAGGAAGCAATGAAACAAACATTCCATAGAGCCCTCAAGGCAGCAAATGATTTTGGTTATCAAAAAGAAAATCCCGAGTAAGTGGTTTTCCTTTTTTAGCAGTATGATGGCAATTAGAAAATTAAAAAGAAGCTTCTTTGCTGTTTCATTCCACTCCCCCAAGTTTACTCCATTATTGTTTAACAGGGCTTTGGTACATGGAGCAGTCATCTCTGGTTTTCTGGCTATTGCTCAAGCCATGACAGATCAAGGATGTGTATAGAAGAAAATAATTGTGTTGACCTGTTTGCATGCATCCACAAAAACCGATTCTTGGTTACGGTATGTATTATCTAGGAGATGTGTCACTCCATGGCAGCTGGAGAAACATCACCGTGTCACAGAGATTCGGGATTTAAACGTGGAAATTAGTATCAGGGAGTGTTGAAGACATGCCATCTCATTGTAGCATTCATGTAATATGTATGTAATAGTCCATAGTTAGAGAAGGATAACTTGTTATGGAATTGATTGAAATATTTATGGCTCTAAGAGCAATGTATCTGTAGACACAACAGGGTTGAGGTAACACAAACATTTTGGCCTGATACCTGTCTCAAATTTTAGCACAATACTTTGGTAATGACAATAGCAATAGACGTTGGTTGTCCAATTTGTTTCTTCTTCTTGCTTGTGGTTCCTGTGGAAGATCGTTTTTCTAGTATTACTACTCAACTCTCAAGGTTTAAAATCTTAAGGACAGCATTTAAGAAAGTTGAGTTTTTTAATAGACCAACTTAATAGGGGTGAACTAGGGGTGTTCACATCCGATCCGATCCAATCTAATTGATCTGACTTAATCAAAAACTGATCAAAATTGTCATAAAATTGGGTTAATTTGAATTTTAAAATTTTAAAATCGATATAATTGGTTTGGTTCGTGATTTTCTTTTTAAACTACTCGAACTGCTCGATTATAAAATAAAATCTGATTACAATATAATTTCAGTAAATAATATAACATATTTTTTGTAGTATTTTAAATTTTTTTTTTTTTATTTTACAAGATTATAACTCCATTAACTTAATTAAAAAAATAAGAATAGAACATCTCCATATTCCCTAAGTTATTTCTCCATTTTAATGATACACTCTAACTTTAATTCTAAATTTTTAATTCACCTGCAACTCTACTTCTCAGAACTAGTTTACGCCTTTACTCTTAGAACCCTAAATTTCTAATTTATTCTTAAAATAATCTTATGATTTTCCTAACTAAATTTTAAATAAGTATTATTCTAAAAGTCTTAAAACCATATAATAAAATTAGTTTTAATATTCAACTATTCTTAGATATTTGGTTTAGAAGTTTTAAATTTTGATTTTGAATGCTTCTAATCAATTTTAGTAATATTCATGTTAAATATTATTTACTTTTAACAGAATTTAGAAAATGTGATTAAATTATTAGTGTATTAAGAAAAAAAAATTTTAACCTTCAAGAATTATTTATGCTGTGCTAAAACTTTGAAATTATTTTTTATTATTTTTTATGCCTCTAGTGATATAACGAAAAAGAATTTTCAGAACTTTTTAATTTTTACAAATATAGAGGAGTATAAAAATTCATTTATAATTTTTACCTTTTATTATATTTTTATTGATTTGGATATTAATGTATTTTATAGTTATATTTTTTATTTGATATTAAAATATTTTTATATTATCTTATGTATTTAATAATGTTAAAAATCGATCAATCCAACTGAACCACACCAATCCGATTTAAATTGAATTAGTTTGGTTATCACGTAATAATGGATTGGATTGGTTTAAAAATTTTATTAACGATTAAATTAAATTGATTTAAAAAATAATAAAATTCGAATCAAATCACACTGCGAACACCTCTAAAGTAAACCCCTTAGATGTGCTCAAACTCGTCACAGGACGGCTGAATGTTCAAATATATTTTTTTTAAAACCCATAATTTGTATAATTACGTTTATGTTAAAAAATTCTAAATTTCTTTGTAACATTGGAAATTACTCCATAATTGTTTGAAACTAGTATATTAGATAATGCATTTTTAACTACCAAACTTGTAGACAGAACTCTTAAACCTACCTTTTATTATTATTATTATTATAGAACTCTAAAGCCAACTTACTTTTTTATTTTTAATCACACGAGTAGAT
>BPVZ01000117.1:372035-384447 GCA_020521535.1 Rubroshorea leprosula
CCATTGTAGAACCCGCTCATCTAATGTGTTCCTAAAACCCTACCAACCATTAATTTGGTGGTTAAAGAGTTAAATATCTTTTGATTGGTGCTCAAGGTATTATTGAATCAACTTACTTATTCTTTGAGACTAATATTTTTTTAACTTAAGTAAAAGGAAAATAATCAAAACAAAAAGAAAAAAGTCAAAAAAAAATAATTTTCTCATTAACTTGTTTAGAAAATCAACATTGATCAATAAGATGAGAAGTAAATTTCGTTACCAATTAACCTAAACGCCTTAGGTACATTAGCAATCATTTTGTAGTCAAATCTCGTATGAATAAGAAGTTAAGAACGAGGAATGATAGGCAAATGCCCCTCAAAATAATTTCCACCGGACCATCAGCAATTAAGTCTTTAATGAAACTTAGTGGCAAATCTGCTTCTAATGAGACTTTAGTGGCAAATCCACTCCTAAACTTACTAAGGGCAACAAATCTCTCCAAAATTAACGGAAAAAATTGATCTAATGCGGAATGATGGGCTCAGCTGATTAATCAGTGACTAATGTTTGCCATCAACTTTGGAGAAAACAACTCTAGTGATGGGCAGTTGTGGGAAATTAGAGATAGGCTTGATTATCACCAAGCTGCTGTGGATTGAGTACCTGATTGTGGAAATGGTTTCCTTAATTTCTTATCACCTTTTGTCTAAAGAACCTAATTCTATCACCCTATGCTGACCCTGATTTTGAATTGTAAGGAAATCCTGACGAAAATCCCCCACATCCGCCTTCAACACATACTTAGAGAGGCGAATATGTGGGCAGATTAACTTGCAGTACTGAGCCACCACCTTTCAGTTGATTTTTCATATTTGATGTATGCCCTACTGAGATTTTGATGTACAAGTTTAATTTGACAATACTATCTTGCGCTACTTTATAACTATAATGGTTATACTATACTATTATGAAATGCATATGCTGTTATGAAATGGATTTTAGTATTTGATAATTATATATATATCAGCCTTACTTCCAAAAAATTAGAAGAAAAAAAGACAAAAATTATTTTAATGCATGTTTTAAAAATATGATAATTTAATTTTTTTCAATAAAAATTTATTGACATAACATAATTTTAGGATGATTTTCCTCCTAATTTTTAAGAATTAAAGCTAATAAACACTATTTCTTATATATATATATATTGAATGGGTTTATAATTGGGGTTGGGATGCTCTTTACAAATTAATTTAAAACTGTTGGGTTGTGAGGTTTAGATGTGTATTTAGTAATTATATTTTAAAAAAATTATATATTATAAAATTACTAATTAGATATATTATTATTTTAAATTAAATTAATTAATAATTTAATATATAATATAAGAAAAAAATTTAAGAATTTTATTAAATTATTTAAAAATTCTATTAATTTTAAATAAAATGACTTTTATACTTATTTCCAAAAAAAGTAAAAATAGATAATTTATCAAACATATAAACTATAAAAAATACTATAAATATGTGTAAAAAAAATTATAAACAATATTCTCAGCTCTAATGCTAATCAGTTAGGTCAATGATTTAAGTAATTTAGTAATTTTTTTTTTATTGAAAGTAAGATATCCTGAATTTGAATCACATGATATGTGGATGAGATAAAATAAGAAATGAGAGATGATTACCGTCTATTGTATAACAAAGATATAAAAAAAAATGCTCATCCGTTAGGATGTCAATTCCCTAGTCTCTATTATATTTCCTTTATTGCCTTAATAATAATACCATCTCATATCATTCACCACCCCCCCCAAAAAAAAAAAAAAAAAAACACTCTAGTAATGGGCTAACACGCTTTACCCAATTCAGTTTTGGGCCGAGTTAACAATACCCATTTCCTGTCCCCGAGTGTTGAATCTTGACCACGAAAGAAGCCAATTCCTCGCAATTTCCAAATATGAACTGAAAACCGCACAGATCATCATTCAAAGAAGGCGATCCGAAAGCAGAAAACCTCAATTCTTCAACACTAATCTTGTTCGATCGTCTCCGATCCGTTTCCAAACCGCGATCATGGGGAACACCGAGAAGCTGCTGAACCAGATCATGGATCTCAAGTTTACCTCGAAATCCCTCCAGCGCCAGTCGAGGAAGTGCGAGAAGGAAGAGAAGGCCGAGAAATTGAAGGTCAAGAAGGCGATCGAGAAGGGGAACATGGACGGCGCCCGGATCTACGCCGAGAACGCCATCCGCAAGCGCACCGAGCAGATGAACTACCTCCGCCTCGCGTCGCGCCTCGATGCCGTTGTGGCTCGCCTGGATACTCAGGCCAAGATGACCACCATCAACAAGTCCATGGGCAACATCGTCAAGTCCCTCGAGTCTTCCTTGGCCTCTGGTAATTTCACCCTCTTTTATTTATTATTTTTTTTAAAATAAATTATCATTATTCAATGCATATATATATATATATATATATATCTCGCATTGTATTTTCTTTCTAAACCTAATATTTAATAGGAAGAAACTAGAAAATATAATTTTGAAGAGGAATTTTCTTAGGATCAAACTAAGAAAATATGTTACTTTTTGAAATTTTGGGGCTTATGTTGAGTAAAACTTGCCTATTTATAATAATTGAAGAGGGTTTTCGATTATATTTCATTTGGCTTATCTCCTTAAATTGTCATTTTAGAAACCAGTGTTCAATATAACCCCTTTTTTTTCTTTTAATTTTTAGTAAAAGCCGTGATTTTTCTTATACATAGAAATAATAAATTAGTTCTTAGGTGAGCAAAAGAATAAATCTGATTATTTTGAAACTTAGTGAAAAGGGGGCTTGTAATGGTATAGTTTCTTATATCAATCATGATTACAGGTAATTTGCAGAAGATGTCGGAGACAATGGATCAGTTTGAGAAGCAGTTTGTGAACATGGAGGTGCAAGCAGAGTTCATGGAGAATGCCATGGCTGGGTCTACCTCATTATCCACACCGGAAGGTGAGGTCAACAGCTTGATGCAACAGGTTGCTGATGATTATGGGCTGGAGGTCTCTGTGGGACTGCCGCAGCCAGCTGCACATGCTGTGTCTACCAAGACACAGGAGAAGGTTGATGAGGATGATTTGTCGAGGCGACTTGCAGAGCTCAAGGCTAGAGGTTAAAGATGTGGTAGAATGATGTCTGTGTTATATAATTATATGATGTCTGGGATTATAATGCTACTGCATTGTCTTGCTCTGTATGCATTTGATGAATTGGGTTTTGAATTATTATCTCATATGATGTTGCACGTGGATGCTCATGCCATTAATATGAAATGTGACTCTGGTTTTTCCTTGTTCCATATTTTAAGACCTCGAAACGACATATCTGAATGAATGTGAATAGCTTGGTCAGTATGGCTATTTATAGTTGTGGTTTCGGGAATTTTGACAAGCTGAGCTAAGATGAATGTTGTATCTTCAGATATGAATAATGGTTTGAATAGTGGTGCATTTGATAGAATCTAGTTTGGGGCATGGACAGGATATAAACCCAATCACAGGCCGTGTGCAGGTGGCCACTTGTGCACAGGAGCAAACCCCTCTTAATATTGTAGTTTAACCTCTACAAAAAGCTAAACATTAAAACTCGATTCAATCTGCAATAAGTTGGCGTTGAGATTTGAAAACCCAAGTACCATGATTGCTTTTGAGCTAACCTCAGCCAACACCTTTCTTGCGATGAAAGGGCTGCAATTCCTGTCATACGCCACTCTGGAGTATACGCAGTCCCAGACACAAGTGTGATCTCTTGTATCCCTTGATGGCATCCCCATGATCCAATGACCACTCGTCTTCTTGCTTCTAGTTTGATCCCCTACCATTTCAAAACACAAGCTGCGGAGTGAAAAATTTTGCTATATATATGGTACGGTTTATGACTGGGGGAGGAGAGTGATGCAATGCAATCATAGACAGCGGGAAGACTAGTTCAGCATCTGATTCTGATTCCGTTTCACTTAAGCAATATTAATATATACACTTGTATAGTCATTCAGTCATTTCTCCGTCAAAGCATCACAAATCACAAGCAGAGAACATTTTACTGTGTCAAACAACATTCTCCTGATGCTTTTGCAGCATAGTACCTCCCAAGTGTATGGTAAACAAAAGTATTGGATGAATAGAAAACCAGTGTAACGATAGAATCCATCGAAACAAGTTCCAATGACTACAATTGATTCATGAAAATTGAAATAATTGACCAGAAAGTTTGGTAATCTTATTAACTGGTCAAGACTCAGTAAAGTTTTGCCTATGCATGCATTAAAGATTTATGGGATTTCCAATTTAGTCGGAAACAAGTTGTCTGTGGCATCTTGGTTGAAGTAATTCTTAACCAACCAATCCAGGTAGAGGTAGCCCTAGTAGAAGAAAGACTCTCAACCTTGGAATGCTCCAGAAAGTGCCGCCAACATTTGTTGCTGACAGTATTATATCTGCAGCAGCTTGGTTCCTCCTCTTCACTGGTTACCAACTTCTTACGTGCTATCTGTAATTTAGGGGAAAAGAGTGGCACACACACTTATAATAAGTTTCCATTGCCACAAATAGCATTCCATTTACCATATGCTGGTGGAAGATGATCTTCCATTTCAAAAAAATTTCCCAACCACAAATTTGTCATACCTTAGAAAAACTGCTGCTGGAAGATGATATTATAGATAGTGTCTCTGGGTGCCAGGTTCGTAAAACGTTATCCAGCAGATCCTCAAAACCTAGGGATGATTTGACTATTTCAAGTTTGAGACCATAGACAGGAGGAAGAAGGATTTCATTTGATTCTTCATAAATGATGATATTCTTTGTAGGCCAAGGCAAGCAGAAAGAAAACCAAAATTGTCAGAATGTTGAAGATATATGATGAGACAATTCCTGAAAGAAGTAGGGAAAAAAGAGCATGTTAATGGGGAAGATACCTTTTTGAAGCGGGCAACCAATTTCAAACCTTTTGAGTAATCAAACTTGCTAAGAAATTCTTGCAATCCAGCAAGCCAAATTTGGTCATCCTCCTCATGCCAGAATCCAGCTTTAGCCTTCTCTTTAGGTGGCTCAAAGTAAAGCTTAGCCTCTTTCAGACCTGAAGGATTGAAAGAAGAAAAGGGCATGATACAGCCCTTGTACTCCAAGGAAAGAAGATTTGGGGTATCAATATCAGCCTCTATCAACTTTCTGCAATCCCTGAAGATTAGTGTCTTCATCCGGAAACCTGAAATTGTAATATTTTTCACATTACACTTGCTTAAGGCCAACTTTTCAAGGAGAGGGAAATTAGAGAGATGAGTTTGAATCAGCTCATCTTTCAAGTTAGCATCCTCGAGTGACAAACTCTTAAGAGATTTGCATTCAGACAAGTTGATTTTGCAGGGTAACGATTTCCTCCCATGATACCAAAATATTTCAAGATTTGGTGCCAGAAGTTCAACCTTCTTCAATCCACGACAGAGGTGCAAATCAACCCGTTTAAGATTAGGAACATCAGATACCAGTAAAGTTTTCAATCCACTGCAGTTAATCAGTCTAAAATCCTCAATTAAAGGGCAGATACATATTAAATTCCTGATTATCTGTTCATCAATATGGAGCTTTCCCAGACACAGTTTCTGTAAATGAGGTAGCTTTATATCATCACAAGTTCCCAACTTACACCCATAAACCCTTAATGCTGTTATAGTTTTGGCAGCAAAAACTCTTTGAGGCAAATTGTAGCATCTTCTTTTCTTTGCTGGGAGATGGAGATCTAAATCTTGAATGTTTCTTTCAATTGCTGCATCAATCCAACGGTCCACATTAGCGGCCAGTTCTTGATTATAGTAAGTCACATGAAGCATGAACTTCTGTATACTGACTTTTTGCTGAATACGGCTCTGCAAAGTGTTATTGACATAATTCCTGAATGCTTCTATTTTTCTCTTGATTTCTTGAGAATCAGATACGCCCTGCAAATTTCTCTCTTGAGTATGGAATTTACGTTGATCAAATACTAAGTTTGAGAAAGAAGCCCAAATTTCTCTCCATCTCTTTGATAAGATACTAGTCCTGGCTGCATCCTTTTTGCAACGTACAGAAGCTAGGATCTGGTGGATGATATGTTCAGGCAATTGGGATATTCGATCCACAGAGTCAACATTCTGTTCCATACTTTTCATATTAATTCTCATTTGCTTCTTTTCACACCTATCACTTTTGTCAATGGGGTTAAAATCATCTCGCTTTCGCTTTCTCTGAGCAACTGGCTTCTGTGAACTCCGATCACTATTATCAACTATGAAGCGACTTTGTTTCTCTTTTCCAGAAGAAGGATTTTTGTCCAGAGCTTTCTGCAGGATTCTTTCCCAAACCATGAGTTACACACAAGGTAGGAATCTGATGCAAGATTTATGTGTTATTTAAAGGGGTCTTTCCCCTTCTTAAGAAATTAACATACTGAAATAAATCCTAAGTCAAAGCAAGAAATTTTTTTCACCAACGATTAAAGTCTGACATCAAGATAGAAGCTTTCCACTATGCCTTTCATGTCTTATAAGAGCAACTAAGAAAACAAATGAATGGTGCAATGAATTTCTAGTTCAAACTAATACACACTGTATGAAAATGACATAGGCTTCATTTATTTGAGGAATATTTCCATTTCTTAAACACAGTGAAGATATCAAAAGATAATCTTAACTTCACTGACACAAATAAAAAAGGTGTAAGAGATTCCTGAGAGCATAATCAACACATTGTAAGCCCATATTCACAATTATTTTGAACCCAAAAATGCATAGTCTTAAAGTTGTTAATGGTGAGACACAAAATTTGAAGGGAAGTTTTGTGAGAGGATGTCAAGTTGTTAACATAATTGAAAATTAAGAACTCTTCTGGTACAAAAATTGATAAGCTTTTAACATATCTAACTTCTATTGGAATACAAAGAGAAAAATAATGGCATAGATTAACAAGCATATGGTATTGACATTCTACCAAAGGCATCCCTAGAATGTATTCCTATTTCCCAGTTGCTTCTACAGATATCTAATCACCTGTTTTTGAAAGAAACCAACAAAACAGAGGCAGGTTTTCATTCACGCCTAAATGAAAACGTTAAACTAGCTTTGTTTCACAGCACTCAGATGGAATATCAGGTCATTTCCTTCCATAGGAACCTTTATTTCCCAAAATTATAAAATGATAATAACCATAAACTAAAGAAAACCAAATTAACTTTTCTTAAATAAACCATAATTCATCATCCAAGAAAATTCATTCACTTTATCACCAAAGGAAAAAAATGCATCATGCCCCAAATTGCAATCAGATCAGCATTAACATATAGACGAGATAAAACCGTTCATAAAACACTAATTATGCATTAAAATCAACTTACTGTAATTTCTCCATGAATTGAGACAAAAGTCCAAATCTTTTCTAACAGTGAGAACAATTAAATACCCAAGAAATAGATGAATTAGGCAAAAACAAGAAAAGGGTCTGAGTTCTTGACAATTCTTAATATAAAACATATATGGAGTCAATTTTCTCGGCGACCAAACAAGAGGTAAAGTCAATCAACATGTAAAAACCTTCAATGAACAATATGCAGATGGGAGAGACAAACATGGGGGAAGGAGAAATCTCAGAAAAATTTACCTCGATCGTGGTTCTCGAAGAACCGCCGCTTGGAGTCCGTCAGAGAGAAGGAATCGCTGAAAGTTGAGGTTTTTATTTCAGATTAATTTCGTTTTTAAAGAAAAATGGGAGTGTTAAAGTTAAAAAAGAAAGGGTTGATTGGTTGGGCTTTGGCCTCTGTTCTGAAATTAAAAATGGGCCTCTTTGTACTGAAATTGCTTTTATTAAACCAGGAGCCTGTTTGCCCAACTATAATAATTTTTGTAGAAGGATTGGTTGAATAGACAGGGAGTAGTGTTTAGGAAGTGAACTTTAAAAAAATTAAAAAGGATAACATCTCAAATTATGTTATTTTATTTTATTAAAATATTATATGAAAAAAATAAAACAAATTTATTTATATTTTAAAAATATGTTATTTTAATTTTTTTAATTTAAATTTAATAAAATGACGTAATTTTGATTATGATTTTTTTCATACGTGAAGATTTAACTGAGCAACATTTTATTATTTTTTTATGGTATGGTCTGTCTTGCTTTTAAAAGTTCTGAAATATGAATAAATTTATTGATATAAAATAATTAAAATTTTAGAAATTGATAAAATTTCATAAGATTAAGGGGTGTTTGTTTTGTTATTTCTTAAACAGTTATTAGTGATTGACTTTAATTAAATAGACTAAATATTCTAAATGATAAATAATAATTATTATTATCTGTTAAATATTAACTATTAGTTATTAAATAACAATTATATTTAAACAGTTAACATAAATACTCCCTAAAAGTAAAACATCTATTTCAAAAGCAATATATTTGGAGCTCCAGCTTTTATCTCTTTGGAAGCTGAAAACCATTTATACAAAAATTAAAAGATAGTTTCAAAAAAAAATTCATTGCACTAATTTCAATTTTTGCAATAAAAGAAAATATATTAGAAATTTTAAAAAATATTTTATAATTTAAATTATATCAAGATATAAAACAATAACTACTGGATTTAGGAGAAGCACATGGTAATAAGAAGGGGATCAGCCCCTCCACCCAATAGACAAAATGCCATTTCTTTTTGTTTTGTTAAATTACAGCAATATAAGAACTGATACATAGGCACACAAATAGTGAGTGATATAAAACATGCTGGAAAATGCAAATAGATTTGTGAATCTCCCATTTTCATTTACTATATATTTGGGTTAAGGGGAAGGAAGGGAACCATTTTCCTTCTCTCTTTTCTTCATTTAAATAAAAATTAAATTAAAGAAAAGATAAACTAAAGGAAAATTTTCCTTTTTCCTCCCTCATTAATTTTTTTTGATAATTAAATAGAGAATTTTTTTTCCCTCTCCTTTCATCTATTTGCCTCAATCCAAACATATTATTAGAAGCAAATACTCTTAATGGGTCATGTTCACTGCCAATTGTGAAGATTTGGCTAGCATTTGTGGTGTAAATGAGTCCAAGTTAGCCAAGTTTCTTAGAACTTGAATTCAAACTTAATACTAAAATAACAAGTTGAGTCAAATTGAGTTCATTAAGCTTTTGTCAAGTTCAAATTTATTAAAAGCAAACTTAAGCTCAATAGTCTTTAGCAAACTCAAACCCAACTCATGATCTAATTAAATTGAGTATTTGAGTTTAATTCTAAAGTTTAAATTAAACTAAAATTAAAATTTTAAATATTTAATATTTATAAATAATTTTTTAATACAATTAAATTGAGTCAAATTGAGATTAAATAACTGTGACTTAAACTCAATTGGGCTTAATTTTTTAAACTTAATTTTGAGTTTAAACTCAAATTCAAGTTTGAGTCAAGCTCAACTCTAATCACTTAACTCATATGTTTGGGTTGAGAGAAATTAAGAGTAAGGGAGGGAAGGGGAGGGGAAGGGAGAGGAATAGAAGGCTACAATTCCATTCCTCTTTCTTTTCATTATTTGGATAAATAAATAAATTTTTTTTAAAAATAAGTAAAGGAAAATCTTGCTATGCCCTCCAATTCTTTTGATAACACTAAATAGAGAAATTTTGTCCCTCTCCTCCATTTCCCTCAATCTGATACTATACTTGTCAACAAATCAATTTACATATACTCATAAATTAATTGGGCAAAAATTTAAGTACCCTTCAAAATTTGGCATTGTGATAATATTTACAAATATCTAAGTCCACATACTTCAAAAAATCCAAAGCGAAAGTCTTGGCCAGCCCAAGACAAAATCCTAGACGTTGCAGCTGAATTATCTTCTGTTCTTACATCTATAATTGTTTCTGATCTTGTTTGCACCAACGCAATTCATATCTTGAAGATTGAAATAATTATTTTTAAATAAATTAAAGCACATGTCTATTAAGAAGGATAATAATTGATATATTATTTGATTAAACAAATTTCACCATATATTTATTTAAAAATTATTATTTTTAAATTTAAATTTAAAATAAAAAAATTTATTTGTAACATTTAATAATTAATTGATGAATATTAACAAAAATATTGAATAAAAAAATATACCAACTATTACCCTTATTAGAAATTCAAATAGAACCTACTAGAGATGTTTTAATTAGATGATGAGTCAATTCAAATCATGATAAAAATATGGTTTCGAAACCTCTCTAACGTCATTTGGGTCTAATCAAGTTTAATATGCTACAGCCACTATGCTTTTGAAGATAGAGTTTTATATAATATTGATAAACTGAACAATTTATAGGTATTTGTGAAATTAATTGAACTAAAGAATTAAATATTTATATTTATATATAAAAAAGTCCAAACACTTCTATTAGAACTAAAAAAGTGATAATTATTTATTGATATATAAGATTCAAATACAACCCTACATATATACAGAACCATAATCTATCTTGAGTTAAACTCTACATTACATTTCACCAGTGCTGGACCTCAGAACATAGAGAATAGAATGTTAAATCGAATTTTATTATTCAGAGGAAAGCAGGAGGCTCTGTTGCATCGAGAATATAGGATATAAGAATTATAAGATAAGCCATCTTGATACCGTTATATTGTTTATTTTTGAGAACCTATGCCTAGAAATTGGTCAAACATGTGTAGGTAAAACTTCACATCAAAATTATTTAGAATGACTACCCAAGGGTAAGACAATAGTCCTATCCAAATTCTAGTCGATGAAGATGAACAAATTTTAATTAACATAACTAATTTAAATGTAGGTTGATAAATTTAATTTCCTCCAATATTCTAAAACAGTTCTTCAAACCATTATACTTGAAAAATCAAGCTCATTTTAATTAGCTTTGAGTCTAATATGTTTAAAATTCAAATGATCATATAAGTTACATTTACATAAATAACTCATGTATATATAGAGGCACAACATTCATCTTTTTAATATTCCAATAACTATATAAGTTAAATTTACATACGTAGTTTCATCTTTATAAGGACAACAACATTCAGATAATGTGATTATAGAATTTTGCCTATTTATTATGTGGAACATGTTAGATTTATGAAAAAATAATATGTAATTTCATTTAAGTAGAAATCGTTAAATGAGGACAACATTTCAAAAGTAAGGAGTCTACTATTTTCTAAAAGTTTAAATTGTGTAATTTGATTTATATAATAGTTTTCTATTTACAGATATTATATATATGAGGTTAGTGTAATGTAAAATATTTCCAAAATTTATTTTGAAAATTTTTTTCTAAGAATTCTATACTTAAAAATTTGTTTGACCCCTAAAATCTTGCTAAAACTCTGTTGTTCTCTACAACTGTTGTCCATCTTGAGTTCAATTTACGTTTCTACTGTGATAAGCCATCAGAATAGGAGCCAGAAGACCCTAAACCAAATATTATTATTCAAGAAAAATCGAGTGACTCAATTATCCCAAGATGTAAGAATTACAATGAGCTCCATTGCATTATCTGCTTTATTTCCTGTCACAGACGCTTAGGAATTGGTAATACATCTGTTTGCAAAACTTAATATCAAAGTTATCATAAATAACTAACACACACTAAAAAAATAGTGCTATCCAAATTTAGCCTAGTAAAAATTAATAAATTTCAATCCATGTATTTAATTTGTATGTAAACTGGTAAATTTAATTTCCTCCAATATTCTAAAAAATTCTTCATAATACTTGAAAAATAAGCTCATTTCAATAAGTTTTTGAGTCTGATCAGTTTAAATATACAAATAATTATGTAAGTTACCTGTACATCAGTATCTCATGTATATGTAGAAGCACATCATTCATATTTTTACTATTCAAACAACGATATAAATTAACTTTACATACGTACGTTGTTTCATGTTTTTGTGGGCAACAACATTCAAATAACATGTTTATAGAATTTTCATTTTTATTGTATGAAACATCTTAGATCGTTGAAAAGAAGAGTGCATTAACTCCATTTAACAGATGCTATTTTCTCTTTTATTCTCATTTATGCTAAGAAAATTGTGCCAACAACTTAACTAATAGAGCATTAATTTTTTTAATAAAAATAAGATATTTCAAAATTAGATAGTATTGAAGTGAATAAGAGAATGTAAAACCTTCAATAAACAACTTGCAGACGCGAAATACAAACAATTACTATTAATTTTATTTCATATTATTATTATTATTATTATTATTATTTTAAAAAGTGTTAAAGGTAAAAATAAGATGTTAGTTGGGTTTGGGCCTGAGTGCTGAAATGAGGAATGGACCTCCTTGTATTAAAAAATAGATAGTATTGAAGTGAATAAGAGAATGTAAAAC
>BPVZ01000117.1:384547-402832 GCA_020521535.1 Rubroshorea leprosula
TTGAGCTAACATATATATATATATATATATATATATATATATATTTGTAGAAGTGTTGTAACAATGTCTGAGTAGATTTTTTTTTTAAAAAAAAAAATTGGTGTGGTGGTTAGATTTTTCACTTTTAAACGTGATGATATATAAATAAATATTTATGAATTAATTAAAAAAATTTAGAAATGGATATTCTAAAAGCAAAATATTTGAAGAATTGGAGCATGTAGTATGTACGTATGACCATAAAAAAATTATTTTTTAATAATTTAAAGTGCATGTATGGTAGGAATCCAAACATTTATATATATATATATATTTGATGGATTATACAAAAATGAGATATCTTTTTCCTTTTCTAAAATCTTTTTTCACCCAACTTAAAATTTAAATATGAAAATTTTAACTTAAAATATCAAAATTTTAATTAACTAAGTCATCTCTTGAGATAAAATCCTAACATTACAACTAGAACTAAATAACGGACAATAATTATTAAGGAAAGTGATCAAGGGGATCAGTGAATCAAAAATATTATCAACAATGTTATTACTCGAATCAATTCTGATGTATTCTCTTTATTATGACAATACAACTTTCAATGTATAGAATAATTGCTATATATAGAACCTCGGCTTATATTTGTGTTTGTAGAATGAAACTAGTATTTACCAACAACAACTTAGTCGAATTAAAATCTATTAATTTAAAAACTTTGATTTATGATCAAAATAAAAAATAATATTTGTATTATCAAACAATTAACTCTTTTTTTGTAATATATATATATATGGTGTTAGTATTTATTCATTTTACCTCTTAAAGATTAAGAGAAAAATTATTCTAAAATTATATTGTTTCAATAAAACACCATAGGAAATAACAAAAATCACTCTAATTTATGTTTTAAAAATATGATATTTTAGTTTTTTGCAATGGAAGTTTATTAAAATGACATAGTTTTGGGATAATTTTTTTCCTAATTTTTAGAAAATAAGGTAGATAAATTCTATTTTCTATATATATATATATATATATATAAGTCCTATCTTGTTATTCCATTATCCCTAGCCATAGTTTTAGTGGTATTACAGTCACTCTCAAATGAGTTTTTTAATACAATGAAAAGAGAAGGTTGAGAGTGAAAAGATGATTTGTTATTCATTGAGCTAACATATATATATATATATATATATAGGTTTTGATGTTGCCTTAATTAACTCTCATGGAGAGAGTTAGGAAAAATAGAAATATACATAATGTAGAAAATCCTTACTAATATTGAATATATGATTGGCAGAGTAATTGCGAGAATCATTAACACTTGATATCCCTTGTGCAGTGCTATAGGGATAACTTTTTTATACCACCTTTTGATACAACTTCCACATGTATTAAATGAGTGGATCCAGTTAATAGCACAGGTCCCACATAAATTAAAAGAACTAATCATTTAAATGACACATTAAGTTGTATAAAAAGGTGGTACAAAAAGGTTGTTTCAAAATCATTTCCCAAATCCCTTTTATGTGATTGAGCCATGATTGATGTGGTAGTATTTTGTGTTTCCTTAATACACCCCCACAAGATGGTGGAGCCATCAGCGACACCAATCTTGGAGCGCAACAAAGCAAATTTGGATGAAGACAATGGTTTGGTTAGCACATTGGCAAGTTGATCCACTTAAGCAATATGAAAGGCACAAAAGATTTCCTTATCAACTAGATCATGAATGAAATGAAGATCAACTACTATGTGCTTCACATAAGAATGCATGATTGGATTACTGCTAAGGTATATGGCTCCAACATTATCATAGTAGAGGACTAGTGAAGCACCAAAATGAATGCCAAGCTCACTCAACAAATGTAGTACCTAGACTAACTCAAAAGAAGCAGTTGCCAAGGCTCTATACTCCACCTCAATTAAACTTTGAGCAATGACTTTTTGTTTGTTGGCCGTCCAAAAGATAGGTGTAGCAACAAGAAAGACAAGGTAGCTAATAGTAGAGACATAAGTGTCCTTGTCACCTGCACAATCAGAATCACTAAAGGCATGAAGAGCAAGATTAGAAATGGCTCGAATCAATAAGCCATGGAACATAGTACCCTTCAAATATTGTAAAATATGTTTAACTGCTTGCTAGTGCATCTCAGTGGGAGCATATATTGAGATAATTTATTAACAACAAATGAAATGTCAAGGCGAGTTAAGGACAAGTACTACAAAGAACCTACTAATCTCATGTAATTTATTGCATTTGCAAAGTTGGAGAACCATTTTGGGGAGACAAACTTGAGGAAGACATGAGTGTTGCAACCGTTTTGGCACAATCCATTTTGCTCTTCTACAAGAGATCATTAATATATTTGTGCTAAGAAAGAAATAAACCAACAGGAGTTTTAATTGCCTCTACACCCAAAAACAGACTAAGTTCACCAAAATCCTTGTATGAAAAATTTTGCCCCAACCTATTGATTAAATTCAAGATAAACCCAACACTATTTCCAATAATCAATATATCATCAACATAAACTAACACATAGATAACAGTCCCAACTTTGTTATAAATGAATAAAAAGAAATCAGAATGAGAATTAACTAGACCCAATGAAGTAGGAATTTTTTCAATTCAATGTACCATGCCTATAGAGCCTGCTTAAGGCCATAGATTGCTTTCTTTAATTTGCAAACATGATGAGGAAGAGTTTGATCAATAAAACCTATCGGTTGAGCCATGTACTATTCTTCTTCAATAGAGCCATGGAGAAAAGCATTGTTCATGTCTAGTTGCTGGATTGGCCAAGCTTGACTCACCGCAATAAACACAATGCGAATGGTGGTGGGTTTGGTAACAGGACTAAAGGTATTAGATTAATCATGGCCAGGACATTGGTGAAATCCATTGGCCACCAGTCGTACCTTGTAGTGCTCAATTTCACAATTTTTTCCTTTCTTTAACCAAAACACCGACTTATACCTATAACATTTTGATTCAAAGATGTTGGAACCAAATCCCAAGTTTCTTGTCAAACTAGAGCATCAAACTCATCCGACATAGCCCTTTGCCATTGGGGGTGACTCAAGGCCTGGTTCATGCATGATGGTTCAACAGTGGCTGAGAAAGGATATTTGGTGGCAAAAGGGGGAAAAGGGTCTTCATTAATGTCTAGGTACATAATGTTTACATAGTAGATTATGTCATGCTCTATATGCAAGCACTAAGGTGAATTTTTGTTAGTTAAACTAGCGAAAAAAATGTTGGGTAAACTATATGAGAATGTTGTTTTACAAGGTAGACTGCACATAATGCTACATATGCAAGTACTAATGTGAATTTTTATTAGTTAAGCTAACGAAAAAAATGTTGAGTAAACTATATGAGAAAACTATTTTACAGGACGGACAGTACAATGTGGACTGCATACAGTCCATCTTGTAAAACAGTTTTTAGAAACTATATTGATACAATAATAAACCATTTTGGAAGAAAATAAATTTTTTAAACTAAATTTTCGTAGCTCTACACGCGCTTCTATGGAGATACTAGCAGAATAGCAGCAAATGGTTTTTAAATCCTAATTTTCATATTTGTGGTGGAGATATTGTCTTCTCTTGTCACTGCCATAAATTTTATTTCTTTGCCAACGTAGCTTCCATTAGATAAGAGGCCGCTGCTACCTCTCTTCCCCTCTACACTTAAAGTGGATGGTTAAAGGTGAGAATTTTTTTATTTTGTGGGGATTTTTTTTTGGCGGTTTTTTTTTTCTCTTTTTAAAGAGTTTTTGTCATTTATTATTATTATTATTTTTATTGAAATTCATTCTTGTCGAAATAAGATGGCAATTTAAACAAGATATTAGTTGAACTTAAATTAGTTGTTATTTTTACTTTAATTGTTGAAGGCATGGAATGTAGCTTAATTGTTAAATCTTGAACTTGAGTGTGATTGTGATATTTATATAGATATTAAATTATTTAATTTTGTATCTTCATATATTTTTATAAATATAATACCTCTAGTATATTACTCTATTCAAGTTAGTCTTTTTTTTTTTTTCTTGAATGAGTTTACATTTAAGGGTAGGGGGTTTGAATTCCAACCTTAGGTTGGGGGATACATTTTACAATCTAATTTCCCAACTTAACTTATAACTATTAGGCCGCGACAGCGACAGCAAAACGTCTATTCATGTTAGTCTTTAAATCTTTATAATTTTTAATAAAATTATATTTCTAATAAAAAAATCTAATGCTTTTATATATATATAAGTTACAGGTGTATTTTTTACGAGAACTACAAAATTACTAAACAGGTGAGACAAAACTCAAAAAAGTTGGTTTTTTTTTCTTTTTTTTTTTTTTTTTGTACATCAGAGGGTTTAGCTGCTTATCAAGGCCGAAATTTGAACCTCTGTTCTTGGGAAATCAAAAACTCAATTAGGTTGTAATTTAACCGTGAATGTAAACGGAACTTGTAATAATAATATAATAACAACCGGGTTGACTGTGGACTTGTTGACTAATCCTAAGCTACAAAATCTCATGTAATTTAACCGTGAATGTAAACGGAACATGGTGGGGCCTGCAGACTGTTCTTGCATGTGAAGGCTGGAACCACCTACAACAACACGTTGGAATGCTACAAATTGGAATTTTAAAGCAAGCATGGTATGTGATTTGGTTTTCAGTTATCTGGTCCATTTGGTTGTGGAGGAACAAATTGATTTTCAAAGAAGGAAATGACAATCTAGCTACTGTAGTGGATTTAATGAAGCTATGTTCGCTAAGCTGGGTGAAAGCCAACCTAAATGAAGAAATGCCCAAGGAGCTATGGATTGAGAACCCCAGGGAAGCATGTAAAAAAGCACAAACCATCTAGGAAAATTATGTGGGACTATTTTGAGTAGTGTAACTTAAACAACTCTTGTGATGATGTAATGGGTTAGAGTACTCCTTGTATTTCTTAATAAAATTATTTTGCTGATAAAAAAAAAAAAAATCCTAAGCTACAAAATCCATGATCAGTTGAAGCACTTTTTGGGCTGGCAAATTGTACCCACATGTTGGCTCATGCCACGGTCTGACTCCCATGAGCAATTCTTGCTTTGTAAGAGTTCCCTTCTCCCAAAATTTTCCATTTGTTAAAATAAAATAAAGTAAAATAAACAGCGAACGAAGAGCAATTCTTCCCAAATTCTTTTGCCATGGTCATGGTAACCACTATAGTTTTTTTCATATCTTTTGATTTTTTAATACCCTTTTTAATTGTTTCATTTATTATTATATATCAATGTTTTTATTTAGTTGTTACATTTTTTTAACGTATACGAAATATTAACTGTTCTTATTTTAAATTTATTTGTATTACTCTAACTTCATCTTGAAGGAGAAAGGCTTTTATTAAAAATAAATATAAAATTTTAAGCATTAATTATTGAAATTTTAGGTATTCAATAGAATTTCTCTATTATTTTTAAATTGTCACATTTACTATAAAAAGTGTTCAAATTTAATTATCAGACTTCTCTGTTTTGGTAAAAATTTTAAAATATTTGTCTGATTTTATCCCTATTAAATGCTAGTTTTTATTGCCATTCCAACTTGACAACACCCTAAAAAAGAAAGGGAAAAAAGGGAATTTAAAGAGTTTATAATTGTGTTTATCATCATTTTGTAAAATTTCTCTGTTATTATGCAACACAAACTAAGACAATTTTTTTTTTTTTTCAAACATAAAAAGTGACAATTAAAAATGCATGAAGATAATATTATTGTGATAAGTGTAAGATGAGACAATTAAATAAAATCAAAGGGAGTAAAAGAGAAAGAATAAAATACTTTGGGTATGTTTGGTTCTCCTAATTTTATTGGTTTATGTCTTTTTTTCTCCTTAAACAATGTAAAATATTTAAAAATATCAATTTGTAAGGTATAATAATCTTCTATAACTTATATCAAACATGTATATGTTCTATTCTATTATATGATAACTAATGTTATCGTTTTTAAGAGTGTTTTAAATTATTTAAAATTTAAAATTTAAAATTTGCAATCTTAAATATAAATCTTAAAAGGTAAAGGGGACCGTACATACGAAAAAAAAAAAAAGAGAGAGATAAGGAGAGATTATGGATAATGTTGAGTTGAGGAGAATAAAGTAGAGAGAAATTATATCCTTTCATTCTTTTTTTTTTTATTTGGATAAATAAATAAATTAAAAAAATAAAATAAAATAAATTCTTCTCCTCTTCTCTAATTTTTATAATAATTAAATAAAAATTTTTTTTCCTTCCCTCCCCTTTATTGCCCTTAACAGAAATATATTGAGAGAAAGAGAGGCTATCCCATGATAAAAAAAAAAGAAAAAAAGAAACCACTGCCGTCCTCAGCCGTCAGCCAACCAAACAGAGTTTTGTCACAATGTTGAAACTTCAAATTGCATACCTTGCTGCGCATGTATACTTGATTTAATGTGGCAATTTCAAGCATGTGAAAAGAATATAGAATTTGAGGTGGTTTTGGGACAGTACCAAGCTTATCGATACATCCAGGAAAGGCAGCCAGATAGGACAACTGGATGCCATGATGTGTCATTCCAGTTTTAAGTTTCAACGCCCTTCAGCTCCTCTTTCTCTCTCTCTTTTTATATTCATCACTATTTTCATTCTTCAATGCTCAAATCCAAAAGGACAGTTTCAATTAGGGGTGAAGAAACACTGAGGAAACAGAAATCTTTCGTTTTCTCAGTTTGATTTTTGTCCAATTTAGTTGTAGGTGGAATATGAAGAAAACCCAACTTACTTTCTCTCTCAAATTCACATCTTTGTTTAAAAAACTCATATTTTCATAAAGTTAGTTAATTATCTACATCAAAATTTAAATCTTTGTATTTTGATTCTAAATCAAAAATTCAATTAAGTTGTAATTTAACTTTTTTTTTTTTTGAACATATTTACAAGGGGCAGGTTTCGAACCCAACCCAGGAGAGGGGGAATGGACCAAGGTGGTTATTACCACTAGGCCGCAAGGGCCATGTGCGTAATTTAACTGTTAATGTAGAAGGAATTTGTAACAATAATATAATAATTAACTTGGTTGACTCTGAATTAGTTGACCAATCCTAAGCTACAAAATCCATGATGAATTGAACGACTTTTTGGGCTGGCAAATTGTACCCATATGTTGGCTCATGCCGCGGTTTGACTCCCATGAGCAACCCATTTGTTAAAATAAAATAAAATAAACAGCAAACGAAGGGCAACTTTTCCCAAATTCTTTTGCCAAGGTCATGGTAACCACCATAGTATTTCTTCATATTCTTTGGATTTTTTAACACCCTTTTTAGTTGTTTCATTTATTATTATATATCAGTGTTTTTATTTACTTATTACATTTTTTTACCTATAAGAGACATTAAATATACTTATTTCAAATTTACTTGTATTACTCTAACTTCATCATGAAGGAAAAAAGCTTTTATTAAAGATAAATATAGAATTTTAAGCATTAATTATTGAGATTTTAGGTATTCAATAGAATTTCTCTATCATTTTCGTCTATTTTTAATTGTCACATTCAAATTTGATTATTAGACTTCTCTATGTTGGTAAAAATTTTAAAAGATTGTTCCAATTTTATCCCTATTAAATGCTTGTTTTTATTGCCATTCCAACATGGCACCACCCTAAAAAGAAAGGGAAAAAGGGGAATTTAAAGAGTTCATAATTGTGTTTATCATCATTTTGTAAAATTTCTCTTCTATTATACAACACAAAGTGAGATAAATTTTTTTTCAACATAAAATGTGACAATTAAAAATGACTGAAGATAATATTATTGTGTTAAGTGTAAGATGAGACCATTAAATACAATCAAAGGGAGTAAAAGCGAAAGAATAAAATACTTTAGGTATGTTTGGTTTAACTAATTTTGTTGGTTTATATCTTTTTTTTTTCTTAAACAATTTAAGGTACTTAAAAAGATCAATTTATAAGGTATAATAATCTTCTATAACTTATATCAAACATATATATATGTTTTGTTTTATCATATAATAACTATTGTCATCGTTTTTAAAAGTGTTTTAAAAAGTTAAAAGTTTGAGATTTTAAATTTGAGATGTAAAATATAAAATTTAAAATAAATAAAAAGAGACTATACATACCTAAAAAAAAAAGATAGAAAAAGAGAGAGTATCCATATCTTTGGGGTAAGAGAAATAGAGAGGAGAGAAATTGTATTTTTTTCATTCTTCTCCCTTCTCTTTCTTTCAATTATATAAGTAAATAAATTAAGAATAAAAAAATAAAATACTTCTCTTCTCTTCTAATTTTTTAATAATTAAATAAAAAAATCTTTCTTTTTTTTTTTTTTAATTTCTTTCAACCCAAATATATCAAGTGAAAGAGAGGCTATCCCAGGTAACAAAAACAAAAAACCAAAAAAAAAGAAAAAGAAAAGAAAAGAAAGAAAAACCACTGCCTTCGTCAGCCGTTAGCCAACCAAACAGGGTTTTGTTACAATGTTGAAACTTCAAACTGCATGCCTCACGGCGCTTGTATACTTAATTTAATTAATAATATAGCAATTTCAAGCACGTGAAAAGAATATAGAATTTGAGGTGGTTTTTGTACAGTACCAAGCTTATCGAGACATCCAGGGAAGGCAGCCAGAAAGGACAACTGGGTGCCAGGTCATGCCATGCCACTTTCAAGTTTCAACGCCCCTTCTGCCCCTCTTTCTTTTTCTTTTTATGTTCATTATTTTCGTTCTTCAATGCTCAAATCCAAAAGGACAGTGTTAATTTGGGGTGAAGAAAGACTGAGGGAACAGGAATCTTTTGTTTTTTCAGTTTGATTTTTGTTCAATTTAGTTGCAGGTGGGATATGAAGAAAACCCAACTTACTTTCTCCCTCAAATTCATCTCTTTTTCCTAAAAACCCATCCTTTGGTCTTCTATGGTCAATTTCATGGAAAAGGCTACGACTTTCTCCCATTTGGTATCTTTGGTTCTGATTCTTCAGTTGCTCAATCCTTTCCTAGGGTTGTCTTCTTCTTCTCTGGGCTCAAATGGGCAGCCTGAAATCCCTACGAAGTTCCTTGATTTTGCTCAAAGACAGGAGCTTGTTGATTGGATTGTGGGTATTAGGAGGAAGATACATGAGAAACCAGAATTGGGGTATGAGGAATTTGAGACCAGCAAGCTGATTAGAGAGGAACTGGATAAAATGGGCATTCCTTATAAATACCCAGTTGCAGTTACTGGTGTTGTCGGCTTTGTTGGGACTGGCAAACCCCCATTTGTTGCAATAAGGGCAGATATGGATGCTCTTGCTATGCAGGTCCCAAACAGTTTTCTTCTTTCTTCTTGAATCTCTCCCTTTTTCATGTGTTCGAGACTTAGTATTGTCTTAATATTTTGTTGAATATTGGAATTTTCAGTCCTGTTGGATTAATTCAGAGTGAGCTTGATCTTTCATTCGCTAAATGCTGGATATGATGAACTTCACCTTTAGTAATTTGTTAATTATGTTGAGATGTCCTTGCTAAGGGCTGGGTTTTTAAGTTCTGGTAATTTAATGATGCTGGATTTTAAAAGCAGTGATTTCTTTTTTACCATTTCCCCTTTGAAGTTCTATTAGTTATTGGTTTCTGAATTGTGTAGGAAATGGTGGAGTGGGAGCACAAGAGTAAAAATCCTGGGAAGATGCATGCTTGTGGACATGATGCCCATGTTTCTATGCTTCTTGGTGCTGCAAAAATACTTAAAGAGCATATTAATGAGTTAAAGGTTGGTTGCATCAATCTTCTCTTTTCAATTTCTAATGACTTAATCATACTCATCGACATCAGTTGAATATAATAACATTAGTGAATTCCATTTGCTCTGATGAATGCTTAATACTTGATTTATGTGTCTAAATTATTCTAATCTGTCAAGTCTGTGTAACTTTAGAAAGGGTTTTTTACTAATACCTGATATTGGGCCATTTCGGAGTCTGTCAATTAGTGATTCTTCAACTATAACAAATAGCATAAAGATTTTTGACTTACAATAGCAAAACATCTAATTGTGATTCTTGAGGTATTGGTTATCTGACAGTTCTAAAGAAAAGTAAGTTAAAGAAAAGGGAGGCAAAGTATGTCTTTATTTATCTAAATTTCTGGCAATGAACACTATTGTTGCTGATTGGTTAAAATTTATGAGCTTTTAACATTGGCTGATACCTAATGTATTCAGTTTTTGCATTTTCATTAGGGTACAGTTGTTCTTGTTTTCCAACCAGCTGAGGAAGGTGGTGGAGGGGCAAAGGTTATGATAGATGAAGGTGCTTTAGAGAAAGTTGATGCTATCTTTGGACTGCATGTTGCTCCTTCCATTCCTATAGGTGTTGTGGCCTCGAGACCTGGCCCTTTCTTGGCTGGAAGTGGCATGTTTGAAGCAGTTATAAGTGGTAAAGGAGGTCATGCAGCCCTTCCTCAGCATTCAATAGATCCAATTTTGGCTGCTTCCAGCGTGATTGTTAGCCTACAGCATCTCGTTTCTCGTGAAGCTGATCCACTGGATTCACAGGTACAATCTGTACTGTTGATCCTTCTGATGACTTCTAATATGATGCAGCTACCATTTCTATGTGGATATCAGCTTGAGTACGAAATTTTATAGTCAAGATAAACTTCTTCATTTTTGTATCGTATCTTAGAAGAGGATTACTCCTCAAATGCATTCATTGGTCTAGAATGGCTCTTTTGTGTTTCCATTTGTTTTTGATCTCATGTTGGAAGTGGGGAGTTCTGAAGCAAATTTAGCAATAGATCTACATTATGATTAAACTGTTTGATATAACAACTTGTCAATTTGTACCTCTAGAAATTTATTGGAGAAAAGAATCAAAATCTTACAAGCATAATTAGGAACACTCCAGAAAAATGGAGTAAAAATGGCCTTAGAATTTGTTTGATGCTTATTTTAGGTCAGGACTCAGTAATAAAGCTTGTCTTTACACTCTTGAAGCTTATTTAAGTTCTTGTGGAAAATTCTAGTTGCAATGAAGCATAACAAAGAAATCACAATATTGACAGTGTGAGCTAAATCATTGGATTTTTTGAATTACTGTTTTGATCTCTTGTTCTGTAGCTTAAGTTTGTTTAAATCAAGGCATCCTCCTCACCATGCTTCTGGGACAGCCTATAAAATATTCCTGAGAGTTGTTCCTGTTGCTCCAACAACTACTTAAAATTGAATATTCACTTGCAGGTAGTGACAGTAGCAAAATTTCAGGGAGGTGGTGCGTTCAATGTTATTCCAGATTCAGTCACTATTGGTGGGACCTTCCGAGCATTTTCAAAAGAAAGTCTTATTCAAATTAAGCAGCGGATTGAGGAGGTATAGAAGTAAATGTTTTGTTTTCGAGATAACCTTGCGAGTCCTTTACTTATCTGGTACTAGTATCACAAGCAACAGAAATAAGCAGTTGCCAAAAGGACCATAAACTGCATTTCCTTTTTCACACAATTTAAATCTATGTATCCTCATCCCAAAAGCTAACTGGCTTCACTAACAGGTTATCAAAGGGCAAGCTGCTGTGCAAAGGTGCAGTGCAACTGTAGAGTTCCTTGAAAAAGAGAAGCCGTTTTTCCCCCCTACCATTAATAATAAAGATTTGCATGAGCACTTCAAAAGTGTTGCAGGGGATATGCTTGGAAATCATAAAGTTATTGATATGCAGCCACTGATGGGAGCTGAGGATTTTTCATTTTACCAAGAGGTGATTCCTGGATACTTCTTTATGCTTGGAATGCAGAACAAGACACGTCCAGAGCTAAAATTCGTACATTCACCTTACTTTGAGATCAATGAGGATGCACTTCCATATGGTGCTGCACTTCATGCATCATTGGCCGCCAGCTATCTTCTCAAAGCAGAACCAAAAGTTCCTCTTCAAGGAAAGCTACATGAGGAAAACCTCCATGATGAACTGTGAGGAGCTCCTTGACCATCCTCACCAGGTTGGCTCTTAGTACTGCAGCTGTAAATATAACCTTGTTCATGCTGGACACATCAATCATGTACTTGAAGTTTGGTGTCACAATTGAAAGTTACATTTAGCTCAGCTGTTCAGTGTTTAGGAGGGTGAGGCAGTTAGGGGTTACAGATTTTTAGGTTTTAACCACAGTGCTCTTCTCTTTGTTCCAGAAAAGAAATACTATTTCTTTTTCCTTACAGCTACACTTTGAATGGATCATTTGTCAGTCAGTATAAGTGAGATATTGTTCTTGCTTTTAAGCTGCTAAGGTGTTGGTTTAGTTTCAACGAATTGTCAGAATAAAGCTGAATTCTGTGTTAATATAAACGATATATAGCTGGAGTTTATGCTACATTATTTCTGAATCAATGATTTTATCCTCAACAGATTCTTGACCCCCTCTTGCCAACGAATAATTTTTGCTCCAAAGAAAAGTCTTATTGGAATGATTTTTAAGACAAGATGAACCATATTGCTCAAAAACATCATGCATGCATGCATAAGCATGAATCCGCCAGGAAAATTAAGCAATTGTTTTGGGGAACATCATTAACCTTTCATTTCATTTTTTTTTTATTAACTCTTAGTATCTGAAAGTCACATTGGGTTTTGATTAATCCAAAATTGAGTTACGTTAAAAGACTTGAACTAGAGATTTTACTTAAAAAAAAAACCAAATTTCTTCCATTCAAATCAACAGGTTGTTGGTTAACCTTCCATTTCTTATTGCAGTTAAAAATGCTTAAAATGCATCAACAAATGCTACTCTTAGAGTAACATGATACAACCAGAAAAGCTAGAAGTTGTTAATGATCTGAATAACCCTGAGGTAGTTTCCAACAAAAGAGGTTTTAAGTTCAAGTCATACAGCATGTAGGTAGGGTGGGTGGATTAAGGGATGTGAGAGATTGTCTTTTATTGTGTATTCTAAAATCCAAAAAAGAAAAAAGAAAAAAAAAAAAGCCAGAAGTTTAGGATCTAATTTTCCATGTATCGTTAATGACTTTTATATTGATATTTATAAAGAGAGATACAACAGGGTAAAAATGGGACAAAATACTCCTAAAAGACAGCTTTAGCTTAACTCATGACCAAACTCACCAGCAGTAATGAAAACTCCATGTCAACTATCTTTGCAAGTAACCCCAGTCAGTACCCCAAAACAGTGGAAGCTAATTCTAATAGAGGTTCCAAGGCACTAGGAGCAAACTTTCTTGCAAAAAGATAACACCAAGAAGAGGGCTGGTTATTGTAAAGGCAAAACTGACCTTCAAAATTTTTCTTAAATAGTTCTTCATTTATGTCAGACTTCCCAAATGTCGCTGGGTGAGCACCACCCCTTGACCAGTCTGTCCATGTAAGAGAACGATTTGCCAAGAGTTGAGGAACTTGGATAGTCAGCATTGTAGGGAAGTAGTGCTCATCTACATAACAGGCTGGCTGGCAGAAGTCTCTAAACTTTGGATAATAGGTGATATCCTCAAGTATATTGATTGCTAGTTTCCTATTAACTTCAAACCACTGAGACCCCTTTCTCCATTGGCTGAGGGTTACCTCCGGTTCCATTCTTTGATCGTAACGTCCTCTTCCATAGGGTCCAGGATCATCAAATGAGCCCACAAAGCTATGCTGTGATCTTGATATGTAGCGATAGATTGTGCTGAAGTTGTGGAGAGGGATGCATGACTCAGACAGGAGGATGAACCATTCATTGGAAATATCAAGCAGTGCATTAGCCAGAAGCCTCCTTTCCGCATCACACATACTTATCTTTCCCCACTCCACCTCCTGCAAGATAAGAATGGCAATGATATGAATCAATATAAAATCAAATCAAGGAAGCACATATCAGATTTTGATACAACTAAATGGTCTAGACCTAACAGACAATTAAAAAATTGTTTCTTTTTCTCATAGATTGTTCAAAAGGATATCTGTCTTCCATCAAATATTCAGTTCTTTCCTGGGTACTCGGGGTTGAAATTCAAATACCCACTGATTCTCTGTTTGCTTACGAGCTTCATACTTTAAGGAGGAATTAATGTCCACCATGCATTCTAGGACTGACCAGGGTGATGCATGCCATGTTTTTCACAGAAAAAAAAAAAAATCAAAGATTTTATTTAAAGAGATATTTGAAGTTCGGTTTGGTTTTGGTAATTTTCAGTTCCGGAACTACAGCTAGATAGGAAAGAACTCGCAGAGTTCCTCAAATTTATATTCTACATCATTCTGTTCAGATTTGCACAGGCCATTTCTCAATATATTATTTTAGCAAAATTTGTTCTAAAAAAGAAAATGAGCAACTAGTTTTTCATGCCATGTGTCAAGATGCCTAGGGGCATATGATGCTGTTCAAAGAGCCTTATGCAAGGTTGCAGACGCTTGCAAATGTCCTATCTGTTCAGAACTTCCATGGAAGCATGAAATTCATCTATCAAATCAAGCTACCTATAAGATTGTAACTTAACCCTTTATCTGTAATTTAGACAACTAAGATCTGAAGGAACAACCAACAGAAATCCACAGATTGGTAACTCACCAAGGTTAACCCAATTATACAAACCAATCCAATAAAAGAGGTAGAGATTTCTCCCCGGTTACATGGATAAGGAGGGTTCAAATTCAATTTTGTTACTCTAACAATTTGGAAATTTAACCAATCTAATGAAATTTCAAAGGATAGTGCTATAAAAACAATTTTTTTGTCCTACTTTTTTATACAACTTTCACATGTAATTAAATGAGTAGATGCATTCAATATCACGAGTCTTATATGAATTCATGACACGTCAAGTTATATAAAAAGATGAAACAAAAAGATTATACAAAAATCATTTCCCAATTCCAAAATGGAAGACAACATCTTAACAAGCAGTAACTTCTAATTTTAACTACATAAATTGACAGCGGAAATCCACAATGCTACAACAAATATATAAATAAGAAAACATCTATTTTGATTTTTCAGTTCTATATTCTTCCATCTTATTAATAACATTAAGGCAATCAAAAAAATAAAAACTCAGGCATAGAAAGAGAGATTTTTTATAGAAAAAGACTTCAAATTGCCAAATAAACCGGATACACATTCAAGACTCTTAAAATCATAAGGAAATTAAATGATATATTGCTCACTCGAAAATTGAAAACAGAAAGCCATTCTTCCACTAACAATAAAAGAAATGAAAGGGATTGCAATACCTGACTTGGTATTTGCCTCTTGTGGAATACCGATGAAGATGGGTAGTCACCATAATAAGATGGCAGTGTGTGAATGTATATTGAATAGAGCCTTTCGTGCCTCTCAAAAAACCTCTCCCATAGAGGAGCTAAGGGTAGTGGCCCCTTTGTCAAGAACATGAAGGCAATCTTGGGAACTCTTTCGAAAGGATAATCTGCGATTTGAGGAACAAATGAAGCTCTCCATAACAACTCGGTGTCATTCATGGTATGCATCAGGTTTGAAGGAGGCCTAATCCAACTCTCTATGCTATCAGCCTCTTCAACACAAGTTACAAAGATGGATGGTGCTACAGGAGCTATTGGTTGGACAGAAAAAAACCGGAATGTATTCATACTAATGATTGCAAACCCCAGACACAGAATAAAAAACAACAAGAGAAATTGGAGGACCCTCAGTGGCAACGTCCTCAGTATGCCTGTTCTAACAGTCTGACCAAGGTCCTTACTCTCCTCCATCACCTTTGCCACTCCTTGCATCCCAATAATCCTAACTCTCTATGAAAATCAGCTTACGGAAATCAAATTCTTCTAAAATCAAACCTGGAAACACCTTTTTCGTATCAATCTTTCTACTCCAGATGGCAAAACCAAAGCCTCAAACAGCATCTTATGATAAGAACAGTGAAGCAAGTTTGGTTTTGGCCTCCCTTCAGAAATAATCAAGTCCCGTATACCATCAAAGTCTTGTATAACAAGATCACTGCCAGAAATATGCGCGGGCAAATCAGAGCTTGGCCAGATCGGTATTCACAAAAATAGCAAGAAATCAACAACTCCCAAAAATAACAAAAAAATTCTCAGGCAAACAAATGTTATTTCTTCCTCAGAGGAAAACAATGCAACATATAACATGATAATGAAGAAAATACAGAAACATAAAAGAGACAGGAAAAATAGAATGTTTCTTACCTTGTGGTGAGTACCCTTTGATGGAGTTTTAATTTAAGGTTGAATTTAATTGGAGAAACGTTTGAGCAACGAAGAGGGGGATCAGTTCACACTTTTCTTCAACTTTTGAATTCCGCCAGCTTGAATTGAATGCCGGCAATAAATGTTTGGTACGTGAGAAAGAGAGAGAGAAAAGAGAGAGGTTTATGGCTATGAGACTTTGCTTTCCTTTCCTTGATTTCTATGGTTTGTCCATGCCTTGGGTGTCTTGAACTTCTGGGTACGGTCAAGATGAAAACTTTCTAACTACCCAGAAGCGAGGGAGAAGACGAAAGTGGGATGGAGAAACCTAGGACATTAGAGTTAGGATTTTTGTCTGTTATCTTGAACATGAACTGGGTCTTGTTGCGTTTGTTCCTCAAGGGCCTGCCATGCCCTGCTCTGCCCTGCGTTCTTGGCACTACATTGTTCCCTTTCCATGTATTACCCTTTTATACAGCTCTATGATACATCACCATCATCTCATAACCGATTTTCCCAACGCCCACTGGATTTTTTTTTTATTTTTTATTCTCATTATTCTGATCTTTATTCTAAGTAATCTTTTCCGTTCTCTCACTTGGCGGTTCTGAACTTCAGAGCGTATTTGGATAGAGACAAATTCTATCGGGAAAGATTTTACAAAAAAAAAAAAAGGAAGGTATGTTTTTTTTTTTTTTTTGGTACTAACCTTCTGGTATTTAGAAATCACATTAGATCCTAACTAATTCGGAATCGAGCCTAATCAGACCCTATATGGGGAAAGTTCTCCTAACACCTGTTTTTTCGTTCACAAGATTCGAACTCGAGATTTTATTTAAAGAGAACCGAACTTTTTTCACTCGAACCAACAGGTTATTGGTAAAGGTATGTTTGAATAATGAAGCCACTTTATTGGAAAAGATTTTATTAGAAAAATGTTAAAAAAAATTTGTATAAAAAATTATTAAATTATAAAATAAATTTTTATTAAAATTTTACTAAATTATTAATTTTATTGTATTTAACAAGAAATTTATATATGAAAAGTGAATAAAAAAGTTATTTTTATTTTTTTAACAGATTGCAATTATTTACGTATTGATTGAGAAAATAAGAAGAGGGATTCCGTAGAACTTAAACGCATAAAAATGTAAACGACCTTAATTTAAGGTCTAATACCACTAGATCATAATAGGGCATTCAAATAAAAAAGTTATTAAATGAACTCAATATAATAAAAATTGTTAAGTAAACTCAATATAACAAAAGTTATAAAGAAACTTACTCTTTCAAAATAAATAGGAAAAAACTTTATGGTTAGAAATTGTGTTAAAAAAATAAATATTTAAAATATGACTTTTACCTTTCTTTTATTGTAGTATTAATAATGTGTGAAAATATATAAATAATCTTGTAAGAGAAAAGAATATAAAAGTTTATATAGAAAAGTTATTCCCTAACCAAACACCATCAAAAGGTTTTATAATAAAATTTTATTAAGTTATTAATTTTTATATGTTTAGTAAGACATTAACATAAAAATTTTTTTTTAAAAAAGTTGTTAAATGAGTTTCATATACCGAAGGTTAAGAAAAAAAAAATTTACTTTAAATTGTGTAAAAAAATTTATTAATTGAAAATTAGGTAAAAAAATTAAAAATTAAAAATATTACTTTTAATTCTTTTATTATAATATATATATTTTTTGAACTTGAGAAAATTTTGAAAATGAGGAATAGTACGTGGGTGTTGAATTTAAGATTTCACGTCTTAAATTGCCGGACAACTCTTTTATTATAATATTAATTAAAGTGTAAAAATATGTAAATATCTTTAGAATTAAAAAATATAGGCGAAATTTCATCCCACCAAACAAGCTCTAAAATCCAGGTTATGCTGAAATTATTATTGTATTGTACTTTGTGGTTGTAAATTTTTGTCTTTTGTATGTAAAATTAAAATATTAAATAAAATTAAAGATTAGTGATTATTAATTAGAATTGTAAAAGAATTAAGTAAAAAATATTTAAAATTATGTTATTTTAATAAAATATTATAAAAATAATTAAAATAATTTTATTTATGCTTTAAAAATTAATATATTTTA
>BPVZ01000117.1:415940-430186 GCA_020521535.1 Rubroshorea leprosula
AAACTGCTAGTGTGTCTGGTAGCTCAATCAGTCTGTCTGGTAGCTCAATCAATCTCTTTACTTGTCATCTTCCAAACTGTGCCAATTAAAAAGAACAAGCGGTTTATCTCAAATTCTAAATTGATTTCGACTTGCTGAAAATGATTGGCCTTGCACCATCTTTTTAATACTTTGGCAAAAAATATGAACTAGCTTGGTAAATGTTTCTTGTCCAAGGCAGATTATATGAAATTGGGTTTATACATGATACGGTTCTATGTACACATTTTTGGATCAAGTGACGCTATTTCTATAAAAAAATTCTTATGAATCTCATAGCTAATAAATAAGTTTTGACTTTATTTGATTTAATTGTTAAAAAATAATTAAAAATTGATAGTTAATATTTAATAATTAAATATTTTTATTTATCATTCAGATTTTCTTATTTGTCCAATTAGAATGAAACAACTAGTTGTATAACGACTAAGCTAAACCTGACATCAATTTGTGAAATGAAAGTCATCCAAATGGATGAACTGCCACATTAGACGGTGAAAATCTGAGGTCATAATGCATATTCATCAAGCAGGCCAGCCTGGCAGGATTTATGCTAATGTTACCAGGCTCGAAGTTGATATATCCTGTTGGGTTGAGTTCTTTTTGTAGGCCCAATTTAGATCCCCATATGGGTCAAATAACCTTCCTTCCTAGTTCCAAGTCCTATAGGAACTTGGCTCATTTGTCAATTCTTGTCTGAATATCTGACGGTTGTCTAGTTTTGGGCATCTGTCCGTTTAAAATGCTTATTTTCTCCCTCATTGCAGGGATGGCAATTTCTCCCTTTACTCGCAGATCCGTTGGGAATAGCTGCTACGGGGACGGGGTGGCCGGATGGGGAAGATAAGGGTGGGGAAGTGGTTTTTTTCCTTGTGAAATTTTACATGGAATTTTTCCTACCCTATAGAGCAGTATCGAGATTCTCATTTACCCTGAAAGTTATAAAAATGAAAAATGTCATTAAACCCAAGTACTCAATTCATAGTTATTACTTATTTTTAATTGAAATCCATTTTCTAAAACCCATTTTTTTTTTAAAAAAAGTAAACTGAATCTATTAAATATTTTAATTTTAAATAATAAAAAATAATTAAATTTAATAAAAATTGAAAAATCTCAAATAATAATTTCTTTCTTTAGTTATCAAAATTTTTTAATTTTCAATACTGTTTGGCGAGAAGTGAAGAATCCTGCGGATAATAGGGATGGAGGACCCAAAAATCCCTACGGGGATCTAGTGCACAGAGATGAAGTGCCTTTCCCCAACCCTGCAGGTCCATTGCCATCCTACTTTATTATGCTTGAGTTGATACTAGTACTATTCAAATTTTCCATTGTAATCTGTAGAAGTCATGAATGAACATAACCATAAAGATATAAGAGTCCAAAATTTGAGCAATTTCTAATCATACCTACTATTTTATATAAAAAATAATTCTTTGATAAAAAAAAAGACCATAAATAGCTGACTTCCTCCCCCCTCTCTCTCCCTCGCACTTGCTTTCTTATTTTGGTTCTTCTTTCCCCTTAATCGATGTTTTTATCATCTTAACGATTAGGGAAAATGAATAAAGGTGAGATTGTTGCTTTCATTTTATTTGAGAGTTTTCTCTCTCTTAAAGAGGTTTTATTATCATCTTTTAAGAGTTTTTACCTAAACTTTCTTGATATCTTTTATAAAGTTTTACCCATAGTAAAAAATAAGGATCTTGATTGGTGCACACCCAGGTGTTGACTCGGATGTGCACATATCATTTTCCAAAAATTAAAGATAACATAAAATAGATTTAAGGTTAGATAGATTCAGTTCAATTGCAGCACTTTCATCTACTATCAAGACATGATCAAGAATTAGGTTCCTTGGCTAATCTTCTACCCAAAAATCACAATTATGTAATATAAAATAGTGGTATGAGAAGTGTGATAGTTAGGGGCGATATGAAAAGTTAAGCATCATCTTTTTATATTTTTATATAACTCTATTAATACCTTAAGATAATTATTAATACTTTGACTCTATGCATTTAATTATTTATATATTTTATGAACTCTATCTTTTTATATTAGGCTACAGGGCCTTTTTATTTTTGTTTTTCAGCCTATATACCGAAAGTTAGTGCGTAACTTGGATTGTATCTGTTTTGATGTTTTTAATAAAACTATGCTCTTTTATTAAAAAAAATAATTCCTTGATAATGACACAACTTGATCTGTCAATAATCTTATTTACTTTTCAATTTTCAGGTTCATTTGGGGGAACAGGGGCAGCCGTAAGATTCAAACTCAGAACATAGGGCATCTTCTTAGGTATGTGGCAATTTGCCACCTGCCCAAAGTTTGCAAGACAACTGTTGAGAGATTCTGTTGCATTGTAAACAAATAGTTGACTTAGCCTAAAAATTGAATCTATTAATAAATTTTTTTGTTATAAATTATATTTAAGATTTAAATTTTGAGATTACTACTTAATTAAATTAGTTTCTTATTCCTTCTCATATGCATTTGAGAGAGTATAACATGATTCTAATTAAGGTTTTGCAATTTGATTGACTGTAAGCAATCAACACCCTTTTGAATAATAGAATTTTACATTGGGAAAATCTAGATACAAATGAAAAAACACTTTTCATTCCCTCTCTCAACTTTTATGTATCTGTTAAATTACCTTGCTTGGGGAGTTTGATCAGCGTCAAGTTTCACAGATATCATCCTATCAATTGAATCTCTCGATCCAGTTTGATGCCTCTCCCTTTCCCGAGCTTTCTCATCCGCCCAACATTGGCTTAACTCCGCTACTAATTCAGTCATGGTCGGTCTTTCCGAAGAAGTTGGAGATACACAAGTCATTGCCAACTCCAAAGCTTTCCAAGCAGAATTAGTGTCAAAATCTGCTTTTAATCTTGAATCAACAATGCTTCTCAGCTCACCTTTGTTGAGCACGGCACTGACCCATTGACTTATGTGAACAGCAGCATCGTGGGTCTTTGTGATTACCGGCCGGCCGGTGATAATCTCAAGAAGTACCACCCCAAAGCTGTAGACATCACTTTTTTCCGTTAACCTGTTGGATATAGAGTACCTGCATGCATTTCCAAATTGAGTTACAAAACATTTTGACTCTGTTTGGATTATCTGTTTAGGTGCAGTTGATAGCTGATAACTAACTATTGATATCCAACAACTAATAGCTGTTGTTTTATAATCCAAACACTATTCCTTCCTTTAGAAACATTAGAAACAACAGCCAATCCAAACAGACATTGGACCATATGTTGTTTCTTGCATATATAGGTCAGGTTCAGGTTCTTACTCAGGATCAAGGTAACCGGGCGTGCCAGTAACAACTGTGGACACATGATCAGCTTCAACTGAAAAAGTCCTGGACAACCCAAAGTCGGCTAGTTTAGCTTGGAATTCCTCATTCAGCAAGATGTTGGTAGACTTCACATCTCTGTGAATTATGGGTGGTTTGCAACCATTATGCAAATACTCCAAACCTGTTTTTGAGTTTCAGTTTTAGTCCATAATAGAAATCATAAGATGCGTAAAGGAAAAGAAATTTAGTTTTATGCTCCTAACCTTGTGCTGCCTCCTTTGCTATTCTCAGCCTCCTTTCCCAACTCAGGGTTTCAGTGCTTTTGTCTGCATTAACAAATTGTTATTGAACAAAAGGCCTCAAATGCAAGGAAATATGCACTTATGCAGTCTTTTTCTGTGTAATGTTTCCGCATAAAATCATACCACAGAGATGTTCTGCTAAGTTCCCATTAGCCATGTACTCATAGACAAGCCCCATGTTGCTTGCTTCGTCACAGTAGCCCACAAGGCTTGTCAAATTTCTGTGGTGAACTCTTAAAAGACGTTTGACCTGAAATATCGAATTTTAATCTAAATTAGTTGAGTATGTAAGCCATGATTTGAAACTCATTGCATTGTTTAGCTAAGGTACCTCCACTTGGAACTGCTTATACCCTTGAGCTGATGTTGAAGACAACATCTTCACAGCCACTTGAGTGTCATCAAAGTAACCGTGGTAAACTGTTCCAAATCCTCCCTTACCAACAGCTTTCTGAAAGTTATTAGTAATCTTGAGGACATCACAGTATGAAACTTGTCGATTGTTGGCCTCTACTTCTGACTGATCTCCATTACACAACCTGTTGTCTGGTCAAATTTGAACAAGCTTAATAAAACCATGCATTTCATAGTTCACTTTCAGTATCTTTGCTCATTTTCATTATGGTTATCTAACCTTTTTCCTTCCTCCTCTTGATGATAAATATAATGGCGAATGCAGCAGCAACGAGGATGAAAAATGAGACAACTGATGACACTAATGGCACAACAAAGTGAATCTTCTTCTTCTTCTTCTTCTTCTTACATGGTGGTGATGAGCAAAGATCTGGATTGTTGTCAACCCTTGATAATTCAATTGATGACAAGTAAGAGTTAGAATCCGTTTTTTCACAATGGTATGTTCAGACAGCAGAAACAGTAATGAATCAAAAGAAAAGGCAAACCATAATGAAAGTGAATTGTTCTTTGATCTCTCAATGAGTTCAACAGGAACTGTACCGTTGAGCCTATTTCCACTCAGATTTCTGTGAAAGCATGGAAAACATACATCCTTTTAGTTTTAGCACATATATACCTGCATTTCTAGATGTTAATCCCAGGAAACTTACAGGACTCTTAAATTGGTCAGTTGAGACAAAATTTCAGGTACTGGTCCAGTCAAACTATTGTTGGATAAGTCCCTGAAAATGTCATTGGTGTAAAATGAGCCAATCCAATCTACCTTCATTATTTAATAGCATAAAAAATTACTGGCTTATGCAATAAATAAGTTACTTACAAGACTCTTAAATTGGTCAGTTGAGACAAAAATTCTGGTATTGGTCCAGTTAAATTATTGTTGGATAAGTCCCTGAAAATGTCATAGGTATAAAATGAGCCAATCCAATCTACCTCCATCATTTAATAGCATCACAAATTACTGGCTTATGCGATAAATAAGTTACTTACAGAACTTCTATGATTGTGAGATTTGATATGTCTAGAGGTATTGCCCTTGTCAAACTGCTCGATGATAAGTTCCTGATTGCATGTTCAACAAGAGTTAAGTTAGAAACAAATATCAAATAAGTATTAAGCAACAACAAACTGAGTATGGAGGGTTGAATTCATTGGCTTTACAAGGATATGATTCTAGGTGGATCGTTGTAGCTGCAATTAAGACCATCCCATGAGTATGCTTGAGGAGCACATGGATCTCCTTGCCAATTTCTTTCAATTTCATACATTGACTTGATATTTGTGATAGCATCAACTAAAATGTTTAACAGCAACATGTTAGTCCATGCCTAATGTCAAAATCTGAACATGCTGCAATTAAAAAACAGGGGGAAAGAATTAAGAACCTACCATCCATCTGGTCTGTCTGTGATTGTGAGAGCTGATTCACCTCATAAATCTCAATTGCATTGAGAAGTGGTGGTAATGTAGAGTTTGCTGCTTTATATATTGAAAACAGGTATTGTCCTTGTCTTCTACGTAAAGGTGATGGACTATACACGGTGGTTGTGTACAAGTAATCAGGAGAAAAGGGTCCATACCAGTGCTGTCCATCTACAGAAATGTTAATCTGCCTAGACTCATTGGCTTGCAGCTTTTGAACTTCTGCAAAGTGTAGGTAGATATACAATTGTGTGGTCAAATCATTAACAGGTAAGTTGAAGTTCAGGGGCGCACTGGCATTTTTTGGGATGCTAGCAGTCCTCATGACAGCAGATGGTAGCTGAAACACATTATGGCTATCCCTATCTATGGTACGTGTAGTATTAGTTTGATTCCAATTACTGGATGTAGATGGCATCCAGATACGATCATAAACATCATCTTTATACCTGAGATATTGCTTTGTAATCAGGAAGACTAATCGATTGCTTACTGAAGAGAAAATGATGAAGAACTGAAGGGCTCACCTGAATGTCTCATTTGGTTCTGCACCAATATCCAACCTGGAACGGAGATTTAGTGATCCAGATTGCGTTCTATAAGTAGTGTTCTTCAGAGGCCTTAACTCCAATGCAGATATGAACGGTGTCCCGAGGCCCGTATTCGCAAGGCAGATAAACAAATCATCTGATGGGAGAACATGTATGATCTCGCGGGTTACAGGATCTGATGCATTTCTTATAATTACTGAAGCCCACAAGTTAGGCCCCAGATGCAAATCAAACGCAGGTAGTTTATTTTCTGCATCATAGTTTCCATAAAGGAAACTTGCTCTGATCAAATATTTATCCCCAGCTTTGAGGCTGAAATTGTAACAGTTTCTTTTCCCTGAAGGGAAGCTTCTGACTTCATTCATGGGCTGATTAACTCTGAACGGAAGAGCTATGCTCCTGCTTTCACCTGTGTCTATGAAGGAAGCATCTGACATATAATTCAATCCTATCGTGGGATCGGTGTAGTTGGAAGCTGTTTGTAATCCACAGTCTAAGCTAATGAATCCTGCAAGATTGACAAACTAAAGTGGTTTGGTTTTACACCTGGTAAGAGTAACATCAAAAAATTGTATGAAACATTTACCTGATTGATCTTGTGCAAGAACCAAAACCTGAACCAGGAATAGAGTTAGAAGAGCGAGAACTCCAAGCAAATCCCGGTCATATCTGAAAATTTCCATTAGAGTCGGCTGCTTCTTTGTTTCATAGGTGTAAATCATTCAACATATATGCTTTGGGAACCTGGTCAGTTCTTGTAGTTGTTTACAAACATGATAAAGATTCATATGTAAGAAAAGACCGATTCAAAGCGGTGTATAATATATATGACCGAGTCATGGGTCAATGTCAACTTGCATGGAAAGTCCCCTGTAGCATGATTTAATTATTGACTTGGGATGACTATGTCAAATATTATGTTAAGAAAACGAGTGGTATGCTTTTTTTATTCAATACTTTTTTATATTTTTTGGGTTTATTTGTTAAAATATAATATAAATATAATTAATATAATTAATTTTTATATTATATATAATTTTATATTTTTACATTTAATTATTTTTAATTTTAAATTAAAAAATAATAATATTTTCATAAATATATTTTATATTGTGTTGTACGCTAATCAATGCTGATTATGATATTAAAAATGAAGAAAAAAATGAAGGCTTAGTCATGTGAGTGTGACTTGAATATTATGCACATGATTAATCTTTGAGATAAGCTGGATGGAAACAGTTTGCAAAAGATCAAAGGCTTACCCATGAATGAGTAGAAGTCTTTTTTCTTTTTTTCTGGGCCATCGAATGAGTAAAATGGTCTGTAAACATATACTCTTTAGAATGGTAAGCGTCTATTCATTTGACAAAGAAACAAGTGCTTTGGCTTGTTTTCATTTATTAATCATGTTAATTAGTACTATAATCATATGGGAAAATGCAACCTAAGAGTTTGATCAATTGATAACAATTGTTATCGTGTAGATAAGGTTCAGGTTTAAAAATTGAGTTAATATTTAAAAAAATTAATTTTTTAAAAATATATTATAATGTAAAATGTGTCTTTAAAATTATTTGATAAATAATTAGTCTTAAATTAAGTGAAAACTAATTTAAAAACACTATATTTTAAGTTCAAATAAATTTTTTTAAAAAAAAAAAAAGAGAAAAGAAAAAAAAAATGTAGCCTAAACCTCGCGTTCACGTTAAGGCTTGAAATATTAATTTGTAGCGCAAGCTTCACATCGAAATGATATTTATAAGGTACCTAAAAGTCTCAGCTGCTCCTAACTTTTTTGAAAATTGTCTTGTTAAAAGAGTATTTGTTTTAATATCAAACTACTTGGTCATCATGCCGGCTGAATCTAGAAATTCAACCATGTATAAAATCAAAGAATATTATTTTAAAGTAGAACCATTTGGTTTTTATACAAGAAAGAAACAAATGAACAAAAGAGCAAATTGGGACATTATCATCCCTCATCTATCGATTTTCTTTCATCATGCATAAACTTAAAATATATCTGATTGCTACAATCACAAACTTATTTTATTGTATTTTTTCTTCTCTTTGATGCAGTGCAAAATGATAATAAACAAACTTAAATCACGCTTAGAGCCAGAACAATTAACATTTAGGTTATTGAAAGCCTCCTCTTTTATTATCCATATATATTATGTAAGGGTATGTTTAGTTTGGGGAAGTATAGGAGAGGATCATTTCATTTCTCTCATCTGCACTCATTTGGATAAACGAAGAGAATAAAAAACGTTCCTCTCCTCCCCTCCAATTTTTTTTGTAATTAAATAGATGAATTTTCTCTCTTTTACTCTCCTTTTGTTAAATCAAGCATACCCCTTAAAAATTAAGAAAAAAAAAATTAAAATTATGTCGTCTCATTTAAATACAATAGAAAAAGACTAAAAACAAATTTGTTCTTGCTTTAAAAATAGATTTTTTAAATCTATTTCAATAAGAGTTCAATAAATTTTCATAATTTTAAAATGTTTTTCTTTTAATTTTTTAAAAATTTAATTGATAAACACTTTAGTTTTATAGTTACACACGCCTCTTTTTTGCTTCCCATGTAGCTTATTGCAAATAAATCTGACGTTAGAAAAACAGATAGTATAAAACGTGAGAACTATTTTGAGGCATGGTTGGTCTCAATTTGCAGTTGATATTTCTTGCGTGAAGTGGAATCTATGTAGAAAAAGGGTTCAAATCTAAACATATAATAAAAGTAATTCGTGTGCAGCTAATTTTCTGATAATAAAATGCATAGGAGATAGAAAAAGACTAGCTTCAAACACATTAAAACCATGTTGCAGAGATTACTAATCTGGATCTCACAAACCACAGCGATAAGACATCAAAACCCAATACACACATAAAATATGTAGCAACAATTAATCTTGCTAAGCACTCAATCCAGTCTCAAGATTTATTGTTTTGCAAGTAGGTTTGCATAATCACCTAACCAAAGGACCCATTTCAATGCTGGAATTCAGGGCCACGGTCCCCATGCCCAATGGGTTTTCTGATTCATTTTCATGCCCTACATTCTTCCTTGCTTTCACAATTGCTAAGCAGTCACACAGTTCAGCCACCACATTCTTCATTGTAGGCCTTTCTGCAGAACGTGGAGACACACAGGCCATTGCTGCTTCCACAGCTCTCCGGGCAGAATCAACATCAAAATCTTCATTCAATCTTGGATCAACAATGCTTTTGATATCACCCTTTGAGAGCATGAATCTTACCCACTCACTAATGTGAGTCTTCTCAATAGTTTTTGAAATAGCAGGCTGGCCTGTAATGACCTCTAAAAGGACAACCCCAAAACTAAAAACATCACTTCTCTCAGTTAACCTTTCCCTTTGATAATACCTGCAGGAAATATATTGAAAGGTTGGTGGTTTGGATTGAAATATAATTGAAATTCTATATCCCTTGGACGTGGGATGGGAAAATGTACTCACTCAGGATCAATGTATCCAGGAGTACCAACAACAGCTGTTGACACGTGACTTCTACCCTCCATGTGAATGGGCTTGGACAGCCCAAAATCAGCTATTTTAGCTTGGAACTTTTCACTCAGTAAGATGTTTGCAGACTTCACATCTCTGTGAATTACGGGCGGTCTACAGCCATTGTGCAAATACTCCAGCCCTGCATTTGGACTTTATTAGTGTTGGAATTATTCTTAGAAATGTGGCATTCGAATCTGCAAAAATGATGAAATGAAATTGCCATGAAATGGCAGCAAATGGCTGAAAATTGACAGCAAATGAAGCTGCAATTTGACAGCAAATATGTCATCGACGTAGATGCAAATATGATGGAAATGAAGCTGTCAAATGACAGCAAAAATGTGCAGCAAGCTAAGCTACAAATGTTGATGAAATGAAGCTGCAATGAACAGAAAAAGAAATGTAAATGCAAATGCAAATGCATCTGAATGAAGGGCTGCAGAGCTGCCAAAGGACACAAGCATGCGGCAAAAGTGGTTGTTACTTATTTCAAATTTCAAATGTACTTTTATTGTGCTTTTTATGTAGAATAGTTGCTTAGAGAACCCCAACAGGGTCGCTCAACAGTTAAGAACTTGAGAATCCAAGTTGGAAATCTCAAGTTCAAACTTTGAGTTTGGTGGGGAGAGATTTGGGAATAGGGGAGGGCTATCCCTCTTGTATAGCTCATCATTAGATGTACCAAAAAAAAAAAAAAGAATAGTTGCTTAGAGATGATTCAAAAATTTTCGAATTTTGAATTGTTTTAAAGTTTGTATTCTGCTATATATATCAGAGATTGTTAATGAAAAAATCTGAGTTGGAGTGTTATACTTCTCTCCATTTTGGTTTATGTTCAGCTCTTCATCTTCCTCCCGATTTTCTCTCCATTTCTTTGTGAAAAAAACCAACAAATGGTATCAGAGCCTTTCATGATCTTTGAGGGCTTGTGTGAGAGAGATTTGAGGGAAATCTACCACCACAAACTCCGACCAAACCCAAATGGCTGCAAGCAAGTTTTTTCTTTCAAAACCCCCCTTTCTTTTCTGACCACAGCAAACTCCTTTGACCAAAAATGCAGCAAAGATGCTGTGATTTTGTGAAGGTTAACTTTAGGTCCTTCAATCTTTGAAAGTGGTTGACAAAAAGATGCAACCAATTTGTTAATGCAGAAGAGAGTAGGTGAAGCTGTGAAGTTCAAGGTTAAATTGACGTCCTTCAATCTTATCGAGGCTGAAGATTTGCAAGAAGCATGAGCAAAAGATACTGGTTTGATGATGTTTTATGTTGCTGGTATGGGTGGTGTTTCATGCTACAGCATTAGTCTAAAAAGGCAAGGATGGTATGTGAAGGTGCAGGTTGGGACCAAGAGAGAACTCAATATTGCATCAAGTTATTTTCATGACCGAGTAGCCAAATCTTTAGCCCAAGGAAGCTGTAGAAGACGAAAAAGATGAGGAAGTAGCACTTTGAGGTACCAAAATCCTTGCTTTTATTTACTCAGAAAATGCAACTTAGTTGCAAAACCTCCAAAATTTGTTTGAGGCAGCAAAATCCAGAGAAGGAAAGCAGTAATGAAGGAGGAGCTGAGGTTGTTTGAGAAGGATGGTACTTGGCTATGAAGAAAATATGAAAACTAAGTACAAAGATGGACAGCGAAGGGTTGATCCCAGGTGCTTAGGCATAAATCTATTTCTGTTTTGATTTTGCAGCTTTGATGCCAAGGAGGAGAATTAGTTTACTTTTAACAGTTAGAAACTAGGAGCCTATTTGGTTTGAGGGGAGGGGAAGGGCGGGGAGGAGAGCTTATTTCAACCAATCAAAATTATTTCATTAGGCCAACTGACTTAATTTAATTGGTTGAAATAACCTTCCCTTCCCTTCCCTCAGACCAAATAGGCTCTAAAAGACCCTATAAAGGAGAAGGGGGAATTTGGCCAAATGCACAGATTCAAGACCTGATGCTGCATCCGCCACTATTTGAAACCTTTGCTCCCAACTCAGGATAACAATGCTGCTCTCTACAGACAAAAACAAAAAGCTTGTGAGATCTTAACTCAAATGATGTCTGAGATAAAAGACAATGGAATAAAAATTTATCAAATGAACTCAAACTTGAAAGATGGCCAAGAAAAAGAAAAAACTAAAACCTGAAAGAAGCTCTGCTAGATTTCCTTTGGCCATGTACTCATAAATTAGCCCCATTTTGTTTCCCTCAGCACAATATCCGATGAGGCTTGTCAGATTTCTGTGATGAACTCTCAAGAGAAGTGCAACCTAAAGTTGAAAGCCAGAATCAAGATCAAGATGTTATTTGTAACTGTGTCTAATTTAATATCTTTAAATCTATCCCAAAATGTACTCAGTGCTTCAAGGTAAAACTTCTGTAATTAGGGTCATAACCTCTGCTTCAAATTGCTTGTATCCTTGATCTGGTGAATGAGAAAGCATCTTCACTGCCACTTGAGTGTCACCTAAGTAGCCATGAAAAACTGTTCCAAAACCTCCTTTCCCAAGAATTCTCTCGAAATTATTTGTGATCTTTAGGACCTCAGAGTATGTTACATGTAGATTCTTCAGCACCAGTGAGTGGTATTCTCTAACACCACTAGCTAATAAAAGAAAGATCAGAACAAGGATAAGAAATTTTTTTTTTTCCAGGAGCATTTGTAGGTACTTCACTTTTAAATGATTGAGAAATTTTTTTAGTTTAGCATTTCATACCTGTAACTTTTCTCCTTTTAAGCCTCCAAATGATACCCAATCCAATCATGAGGACCCAAAGTGAAGATAAGATTACCACTGCAACAACATTCTTGATACTTTTCTTCTTGCATGACATTGAGGCACAAAGATCTGGATTTCCTTCAACACTAATGTAGCCAAATTCCAGCTAAAACACGTTAGACAAATAATTTGAGGAGAGATGGAAGATTGGAAAAATATTGGAGCCTTTTCCGAAAGGAGCACATGCCTTAGTTGTAAACCATTTTCTGACATTTCAATTAGTTTGGCTGGAACTGAACCCTTGAGCATGTTTGCTTTCAAATTTCTGCAATTTGCATAGCAGTAATGAGTTTATTTACCTAGAAAGAAACACCTTTTTAAGTGATAATCAAAGTAGCTTACAGCACTTTCAAGAACTGCAGGTGAGAAAGAAACTCAGGAACTGATCCAGTCAGCCTATTATTTGATAAGTCCCTAGTATGTGAAAGAAAATAGGTAAGCTTATGTTTCTCGTCCATTCTCAAGAGGTATCTGCAACTGTCTACTGGTCCTTTGGAAATTGAGATACTTACAGATACTGTAATTCAATGAAATTAGCTATATAAGGAGGTATTTCTCCTGTCAAGCCGCTGGAAGATAAATTCCTGTTCCATAGTTAATTGTTCATTTAACAAAGATACAAATTAAATGTAAATTATTGATAACTAAAAGAGAAAGACACAACTTACAAGGATATGATTCTAGGTGGATCATTATCGCTGCAGTTAAGACCTTCCCACAGGTATGCTGGAGGAGCACAAGGATCTCCTTGCCAGTTTCTCTTCAATCCATATATCAATTTTATATTCAAGATAGCATCAACTACATTATATTGGGATATAAATGAGAATTGGTTTCACTTTCAAGTTTCAACATCATGGATTTTGATTCTGGGTTGTAAAGAAATTACCATCTTGTTCAGCTGTTTGTAACTTTGAGAACTGTTTTTCCATACAAATCTCAATGGCATTAAGAATAGGTGGAAGGGTTGAATCTTCTGTACTGTAGATTGAAATTCTCCCCTCCTGTCCACTATTCAATTCAAACAAGAAGAACTTAGTGGTTGCCTTCAAATACTCAAGACTAAAAGGCTCAGACTGAAAGTCATTGTAAGAGACAATCAACTGTCTTGGCCTTTCAAATTCTAGCTCTTCAACTTCAGCAAAGTGCATGTAGACATAAAGTTTGGAATTTGAGTCCATTGAGCCAAGAGGAAAATCTAATGACCGATTAGCATTAACAGGCGCTGCAGCAGTCCTCATTGCAAGGGATGGTGGTTGGTAATCATTGTCATTTCCAGAGTCAATGGAAAATTTAGTTGTTTTCTGTGTCCAATCATCGCGTTCTAAAGGCACCCAATAACGGTCATAGACATCTTCTTTAAACCTGGCCCAAGCAGAGGTATAAAGAAACCCGTTTTCTTACAAAAAGGAATTATATCTTGATATTGGAAATAGGACTTACCTGAATCCATCTTCAGCCGTCGAACCAACATCGTACCTTCCGAAGCAGTCCAGCGATCCTGTTTGACTTTCGTAAGTTGTATTCTTCAATGGCCTTAGCACTAATGCTGATATGAATGGTGTCCCTTCTCCGGTGTTTACTAGACAAACATACAAGTGATTTGACTGGAGGGTGTGAATGATCTCAAAGGAACTGGAAGCTGAGGCATCTTGTAATGACACGGTACACCACAAGTTAGGTCCAAGATACAGGTCAAATTGTGGGGTTTCATTTTTTTCATCGTAGTTTCCGTACATGAACGATGCTCTGATTAAATACCGGTCACCCTTAGTCAAGTTTAGGTTGTAACAGTTTTTGTCCCCTTCAGGGAAGCTCCTAACATTGTCCATCTGCGACTGTTTTTTTAAATTGTATTCAGGTAATACTTTCTTACTAATGCCAGTGTCTATATATTCAG
>BPVZ01000117.1:430286-440372 GCA_020521535.1 Rubroshorea leprosula
CATGATAAAATGGAATGCATGACCTACATATAAATGCAAAGTATAAATAAAACAAAATCAAGCATTTCTTCTTCTTCTTCTTCTTCTTCTTCTTCTTCTTCTTCTTCTTCTTCTTCTTCTTCTTCTTCTTCTTGGGAAGAAATAACTTATTTCTTGAATGATGTTTTTTTTTGACAATTTCGTGCTTCATGCATGCTCATAATTAACCAAAAGAGCTTATAGTTTCATTGTTATCCATTAACTTCCTGATCAGTTATAGCCTTAATCATGGGATTAAAGTCGATTGGGGTTCAAGCATTGTAACAACAACTAAACATGATAATTTCTCATGTACCCAAGAAGAGAAAAATGAAAGCTCCAAACTTTACACAAGAATTCCAGAAATGATTAGTGTACATATTGTGAATTTATTATCAGAAAATTTGGAAAATATTTGTGCACTAGTTACCTGGTTTTCCAGCACCATGGTAGCTTCCTTCTCCCAAAGATTGGTATTCTTCTCAGGAAAGTTTATCATATCTTCTTGGGAAAGATCTAATTAGTCCGGAAAATAAGAGTCCCTGGCTACATGTTTATAAGCTTTTCCTAGCACTTAATTCAAAGCAATGACAAGACGTCTGGAGTAAGAAGAACGCTAACCATTCATCTCTTCTAATTAGTTCGTAGAAGTTGGGAAAGGAGAGACAATAATTTGATGGAGAACAGTTTTTTTGTTTGAAAATTCAAGTTGAAGCAGAGCAGCTATTTTTTTTTTTTTATTGAACTTAGAGAATTTTTAGGGGTGGGGAATTAGTAGTGCTTGGTTGTAAAATTTAGGATTTCATGTCCTAACAGCTGCCCTCAAAGGGGTATAATCACTAGACCAATTAGTGTTGGACAAGGAAAGCAGAGCAGCTAATTGTCCATGGCTTGTGGGACCAGAAATTGCAGGAAAATAAACTGTGGATAAGGTAGCATGTGCATGCTTCCTTTGTTGTTCGACGAAATGTCTAAAAGAAGTAGTATGAGGAACTCATTGATCCAAAAAGTCTTTGACCCCATGTATGGTTCTCGCGTGTAGAGCGGAAAGCCGGAATTTGTCCGGAAACCACACGCCAGGAATGACTTCTTGGCTCTGGTCGCCCAAAATTTCTCCGAGAAATAATCCATGTCCCCCTAAAGAAGGAATTTCTTCGACCCCTAAACGGGGGGAGGTTAGCAGCAACAGTGATTATTTCCGGCAGAAAATTTTTTAAAGCATGTATGCTGGTAAAGGGCAGTGCATCCAAATAATTCAAAATGACCAACGGGTGTTTTTTTTTTTGAACAGATTATAAATTGGGTTGAGGAGAATCGAACCTAAGTCAAGAGGTTGGGGAGTGCACCTATTAAAGGGACAAAGTCACTGAGAATGCCAAGTGCAATATGATCAACCAGTTGAGGCAGGGGGATTCATTATTGATTATTCCCTTCGTTTTTCTTGTAGCTGCGGAGGGGCTTAATGGCCTGCGTACCTTTAAAGTTAGTCACAAAAGAATTAAATTCAAAACATATAAAAATTAATTTAAAAATACTGACAATAAATATTTAAAAAATATTAAAGGCTTAGTTACGTGAATGTGATTTGAATATCATGCATATGATTAATCTTCTGAGATATGCTGGATGGAAATAGTTTACGAAAGATCAAAGGCATACCCGTGAATGAGTAAAAGGAATTTTTTTTTTTTTTTCGTTTTGGCCATCGAATGATTAAAAGTCTATAAAAATATACTATTTGGTATAGGAAGCGTCTATTCATTTGGGAAAGAAACGGGTGTTTTGGCTTGAGTTCATTCATTTATTAATCATGTTAATTAGTACCATAGTATTATGGGAAAATGCAACATTTAATCCATTGTTTATAAGTGTCCTCGTGTGTAGGGGAGATTCAAGTTTAAGTCTTTGAACAGACACATAAAAAAATAATTTTTTTAAATATACAATATGAGATACGTTTTTAAAATTATTTGATAAAAAATTAATTTTAAATTAAGTAAAATTTGACTCAAAAACACTTTAATCTTAAATATAAAAAAACAAATCATATAAGAAAATGTAGCCTAAAGCTTACAGTTCATGTTAAGGATTGAAACATTAATTTGTAGCATATGCCTCACGTTCAAATAATATTTATAAAGTATCTAAAAATTTCAACGGCTCATAACTTTTTTGGGAATTTTCTTGTTAATAGATTATTATTTGTTTCATTATCAAACTACTTGGTCATCATGCCGGCTGAATCTAGAAATCCAACCATAAAATCAAAGAACATTTTAAAGTAGAACCATTTGGGTTTTTAACAAGAAAGAAACAAATGATCAAAAGGGCAAATTGGGACATTATCATCTTTTATTTATATATTTTCCTTCTTAATGCAAAACTTAAAATATCTGATTGCTACAGTCACAAACTTCTTTTATTGATATTTTTTTCATCTTTTTGATGCAGTGCAAAACGGTAATAAACAAACTTAAATCACGCTTAGATCCAGAACAATTCTGGTAAAAAAAACAAAATAGCAATTAATATTTAGGTTATTCAAAGATCTTTTTGCCCAGAAGAATTTGTAGGTAAATGAATGTATTCTATGTACATATTATAGTTTGAGATTAGTATTTATTAGTAAGACCTTTCATTCTCCATATTATGTTAGGTATGTTTAGTTTAAAAGAAACAGATTTCTCTCTTTTTTCTTTATTTAGATAAGTGAAAGAAATAAAAGAATAAAATAAAATAAATGATTTTTCTCCCCTTCAATTTTTTTGTAATTAAATAGGGGAATTCTCTTTCTTTTACTCTACTCTAACAAACCAAACATACCTCAAAAAAATCAGAAAAAAAAAATTAAAATTATATCATTTTATTAAAACACTATAAGAAAAGACCAAAACAAACTCATTTTTACTTTAAAAATAAATTATTTTAATTTTTTTAGTAAGATTTCAATGAAACAATATAATTTTGATGTGTTTAATTTTTTTAAAAATCCAATTGATAAACACTTCACCCTTATAGTTAGTTTTTCTCTTTTTTAGGTTTTTTTTTTTTTTTTAACTTCCCATGTAGCTTATTGCAAATAAATCTAACATTAAAAAGCAGATAGTCTAAAACATGAGATCTATTTTGTGGCATGGTTGATGATATTTCTTATGTGAAGCGGAATTTGTGTTAAAAAAAGGGCTCAAATCTAAACATATAATAAAGTGTAATTTGTGTGCAGCTAATTTTCTGGTAATAAAATACATAGAACATAGAAAAGACTATAGCTCTTCAAACACATTAAACCATGATACAGAGATTATTACTCTAGATCTCATAAACTACAGCAATAAGACATCAAAACCCAGTACACACATAAAATATGTACGTAGCAACAATTAACAATTAATCTTGCTAAGCACTCAATTCAGTCTCTAGATTTATTAATTGCTATACAAGTAAGTTTGCATGATCACCTAACCAAAGAACCCATCCCATTGATGGAATTCAGGGGCACGGTCCCTATGCCCACTGAGTTTTCTGATTCATTTTCATGCCCTACATTCTTCCTTGCTTTCACGGTTGCTAAACAGCCGCACAGTTCAGCCACCACATTCTTCATTGTAGGCCTTTCTGCGCAATTTGAAGACACACAGGCCATTGCTGCTTCTAAAACTCTCCAGGCAGAATTAACGTCAAAATCTTCATTCAATCTTGGATCAACAACGCTTTTGATATCACCCTTTGACAGCATGAATCTAACCCACTCACTAATGTGAGTCTTCTCAACAGTTTTTGAAATCACAGGCCGGTTTGTAATGACCTCTAAAAGGACAACCCCAAAACTATAAACATCACTTTTCTCAGTTAACCTTAGTGTTTCATAATACCTGCAGGAAATATATTAAAAGGTTGGTGGTTTGAATTGAAAAATAATTGAAATTCTATATCTCTTGGACGTGGGATGGGAATATGTACTCACTCCGGATCAAGGTATCCAGGAGTACCAATAACAACTGTTGACATGTCACTGTCACCTTCCATGGATAAGGGCTTGGACATACCAAAATCAGCTATTTTAGCTTGGAAGTTTTCATTCAGTAAAATGTTTGTAGACTTCACATCTCTGTGAATTATGGGCTGTTTACAGCCATTGTGCAAATATTCCAGTCCTGCATTTGAACTTCATTAGTTTACTTTTAACATTTAGAAACTAGAAGCTGTTTGGTTAGAGGGGAGGGGAGGGGAGCGGAGGGGAGCGGAGGGGAGGGAAGCTTATTTTAACCAATTAAATTATTTTGTTAGGTAAACTGATTTAATTTAATTGGTTGAAAAAAGCTTCCCCTCCCCTCCCTTTCCATCAGACCAAATAGGTTCTAGAAGACCCTATAAAGTAGAATGGCGAATTGGGCCAAATGCGCAGATTCTAGACCTGATGCTGCATCCACCACTATTTGAAGCCTTTGCTCCCAACTCAGGATATCAATGCTGCTCTCTATAGAAAAAAGCAAAAAGCTTTGTGAGATCATAACAGATGTCTGAGATAAAAGACACTAGAATAAAAATTTAGCAAGTGAACTCAAACCTGAAAGATGGCCAAAAAAAAAATAAAAAAAATAAAAAACCTCAAACCTGAAAGAAGCTCTGCTAGATTTCCTTTGGCCATGTACTCATAAATTAGCCCCAAGTTGTTTCCCTCATCACAATATCCAATAAGGCTTATCAAATTTCTGTGATGAACTCTCAAGAGAAGTGTAACCTAGAGTCAAAATGTAGAATCAAGATCAGGTTGTTTTTTGTAACTGTGATTTAATATCTTAAAATCTATCCCAAAATGTACTCAGGTGCTTCAAGGTAAAACTTCTGTATCAATTAGGGTCATCACCTCGGCTTCAAATTGCTTGTATCCCTGATGTGATGAATGAGAAAGCATCTTCACTGCCACTGGAGTGTCACCTAAGTGGCCATGAAAAACTGTTCCAAAACCTCCTTTACCAAGAATTCTCTCGAAATTATTTGTGATCTTTAGGACCTCAGAGTATGTTACATGTAGATTCCTTGGCCCCAGTGAGTGGTAATTTCTAGCACCACTAGCTAATAAAAGAAAGATCAGAACAAGGATAAGGTTTTTTTTTTTTTTTCCAGGAGCATTTTTTGGTACTTCACTTTTAAATGATTGACAAATTTTTTTAGTTTAGCATTTCATACCTGTAACTTTTCTCCTTTTAAGCCTCCAAATGATACCCAATCCAATTATGAGGACCCAAAGTGAAGATGAGATTACCACTGCAACAACATTCTTGATACTTTTCTTCTTGCATGACATTGAAGCACAAAGATCTGGATTTCCTTCGACGCTAATTTAGCCAAATTCCAGTTAAAACATATTAGACAAATAATTTGTGGAGAGATGGAAGAATGGAAAAATATTGGAGCCTTTTCCAGAAGGAGCACATGCCTTAGTTGTAAACCATTTTCTGACATTTCAATTAGTTTGGCTGGAACTGAACCCTTGAGCATGTTTGCTTTCAAATTTCTGCAATTTGCATAGCAGTAATGAGTTTATTACCTAGAAAGAAACACCTTTTTAAGTGATAATCAAAGTAGCTTACAGCACTTTCAGGGACTGCAGCTGAGAAAGAAACTCAGGTACTGATCCAGTCAACCTATTATTTGATAAGTCCCTGGTATGTGAAAGAAAATCGGTAAGCTTATGTTTCTCAAGAGGTATCTGCAACTCTCTACTGGTCCTTGGAAATTGAGATACTTACAGATATTGTAATTCAATGAAATCAGCTATATAAGGAGGTATTTCTCCTGTCAAGCCGCTGGAAGATAAATTCCTGTTCCACAGTTAATTGTTCATTTAACAAAGATACAAATTAAATGTAAACTATTGATAACTAAAAGAGAAAGACATAACTTACAAGGATATGATTCTAGGCGCATCATTATCGCTGCAGTTAAGACCTTCCCACAGGTATGCTGAAGGAGCACAAGGATCTCCTTGCCAGTTTCTCTTCAATCCATATATTGATTTTATATTCAAGAGAGCATCAACTACATTATATTGAAATATCAATGAGAATTGGTTCCACTTTCAACATCAAGGATTTTGATTCTGAGTTGTAAAGAAATTACCATCTCGTTCAGCTGTTTGTAACTTTGAGAACTGTTTTTCCATATAAATCTCAATGGCATTAAGAATAGGTGGAAGGGTTGAATCTTCTGCACTGTAGATTGAAAGGCTCCCTTCCTGTCCACCATTCAATTCAACCTTGAAGACTTTAGTGGTTGCCTTCAAATACTCAAGACTAAAAGGCTCAAACTGAGAGTCATTGTAAGAGACAATCAATTGTCTTGGCCCTTCAGATTCTAGCTCTTCTACTTCAGCAAAGTGCATGTAGACATAAAATTTGGCATCTGAGTCCATTGTGCCAAGGGGAAAATCTAATGACTGACTACGATCATCATCAGGCGCTGCAGCAGTCCTCATTGCAAGGGATGGTGGTTGGTAATCATTGTCATTTCCAGGGTCAATGGAAAGTTCAGTTGTTTTCTGTGTCCAATCATACCTATCTAAAGGCTCCCAATAACGGTCATAAACATCTTCTTTAAATCTGGTCCAAGCAGAGTTGTAAATAAACTTGTTTTCTTACAAAATGGAATTTCATCTTGATATTGGAAATAGGACTAACCTGAATCCTTTGCTAGCTGTTGAACCAACATCATATCTTCTGAAGCGCTCCAGCCATCCAGTTTGACTTTCATAAATTGTATTCTTCAATGGCCTTAGCACTAATGCTGATATGAATGGTGTCCCTTTGCCGGTGTTTACAAGACAAACATACAAGTGATTTGACTGGAGGGTGTGAATGATCTCAAAGGCTTTGGAAGCTGACGCATTTTGTAATAACACTGCACACCACAAGTTAGGTCCAAGATACAGATCAAAGTGTGGGGTTTCATTTTTTCCATCGTAGTTTCCATACATGAACGATGCTCTGATTAAATACTGTTCACCCTTAGCCAAGTTTAGGTTGTAACAGTTTTTGGCCCCTTCAGGGAAGCTCCTAACGTTGTACATCTGTTGCTGTTTTTCCAAATTGAATTCAGGTAATACTCTCTTACTAATGCCAGTGTCTATATATTGAGCATCTGAAGTATAATTAATGCCCGTTTTAAGTTCAGAATAGCTTGAATCTTCTGGTAACCCACAATCTAAACTTATGAAACCTGCGGTAGAAAACATAAGAGGAGGCCTAATTAAATTTCCTTCAATAGATATACATAATTCAAAGTGTTGCTCAAAGATCTAGATACCGAACCTGTTTGATCCTGAGCATTAATGAGAATTGCAAGAGCAAAGCTACCAAGCAATGGAAGTAGGAAAAAACTTAACGTTTCCATCCTAGCTTTCACCTAGGAAACTGATAGAGAAAGCAATTAGTACCTTATAACACACAACACAACACAATACGACTAAGTTGCACATAATAAAATAGAATGCATGACCTACATATAAATGCAAAGTATAAATGGAATAAAATCAAGCATTTCTTTTTTTTTTTTTAATCCAAAAAGTTAAAAATTTTTCTAAATGATGTTTATTTGACAATTTTGTTTTTGTGCTCCAAGCATGCTCATGGGATTAAAGTCGATTGGGGTTCAAGCATTGTAACAACAACTAAACATGATAATTTCTCATGTACCCAAGAAGATAAAAATGAAAGCTCCAAACTTTATACAAGAATTCCAGAAATTATTAGTATATATATCATGAATTTATTATCAGAAAACTTGGAAAATATTTGTGCACTAGTTACCTGGTTTTCCAGCACCAAGGTAGCTTCCTTCTCCCAAAGATTGGTATTCTTCCCAGGAAAGTTTATCATATCTTCTTGGGAAGGATCTGCTTAGTCCGGAAATGAGAGTCCATGGCTACATGTTTATAACCGTTTCGTAGCACTTAATTCAAAGCAATGACCAGATGTCTGGAGTAAGGAGAACGCTAACAACTCATCTCTTCTAATTAGTTCGTAGAAGTTGGGATAGGGAAGACAATAATTTAATGAAGAACAGTTTTGATTTTGAAAATTCAAGTTGAAGCAGAGCAGCTCTTTTCTTTTCTTTTTTTTCTTTTTTTTTTTTTGAACTTATGAAATTTTTAGGGGTGGGAAATTAGTAATGCCTGGGTGTAGAAGTCAATTTTATATTCTAACACCTTCCCTTTTAGGTATGACCACTAGACCATGTAGTGTCGGACAAGGAAAGCAAAGCGGCTGATTGTCCATGGCCTGTGGGACCAGAAATTGCAAGAAAAGAAACTGTGGATAAGGTAGCATGTGCATGCTTCCTTTGGTCTTGACGAAATGTCTAAAAGAAATAAAATGAGGAACTCATTGATCCAAAAAGTCTTCGACCCCATGTATGGTTCTCGCGTGTAGAGCGGAAAGCCGGAAATTCTCTGCAAACCACACCCCAGAAATGACTTCTGGGTTTTGGTCGTCCAAAATTTCTCCGAGAAATAATCCATGTCCCCAAAAGAAAAATTTCCTCGACCCCTAAACGGGGGAAGGTTAGTAGCAACAGTGATTATTTTCCTGCGCAAAATTTTTTAAAGCATATATGCTGGTAAATGGCAGTGCATCCAAAGAAGTCAATATAACCAACGAGTTGAGGCAGGGGCATTCATTATTGATTATTCCCTTCATTTTTCTTATAGCTGCGGAGGGGCTTAATGGCCTTATTTCTTCGGCATTTGAAAGATTCTGCTATACGGTATTCGGGTGGGTTTTGGACAAGGTTAAATTACCAAATTTAGTTCCTTAACTTTCAGTTTTGGGATGAAATGATCCTTAAACTTAAAAAAAAATACTAAAAGTAGTCTTTAAACTTGAATTTTCCCGATGCCAATTTTGTTTTTCTATCAGTTAAGTTGCTGACATGGCAATGTTTTCTATTTAAGTATTTTCATCTTTTCTACTTCTAAATATAATGTGGAATTTTCGAATGGTCATGTAATAGTGTTTTACATTAAAGAAAGGATAATGATATGTATATAATATTGATAGGTTTTTATCCCTAAAACTTGAAAAACTATTATCAAGGATTCCTTCAAAAGAGCATGTCACTAACAGTCTACACAAATCTATTTCTTAAATGAATGTATTGATATTTGCTCACTAAGAACAAGTTGTACCAAAAGTATAATCCTTTGTGGCACCGTCGTGTTCTAATTGTGAATTGGCAAAATCCCCTTTTAGACCTCCAAATATACCCCAAGTTAACACATGAGTCTCTAAACTAAAAACAATGCAAATAAGTCTTTGAAATTCTCAAATATTGTAAATTAACTCTTAAACCTCTCAAAAGATGCAAATCAGCCTTCATCATTAACAACCCTATATATGTGATCTCACGTCGTTTGTTCTTTTCCTTTGCTTGATTTCACTTTTCCACATGGATCAAATGACCTCTTATACTATAAAAATCCCATCAAATGACCCACAAGGCCCTTTTTTTTATTTAACATTCTCAAGCGATGTGGGCCATTTTGGTGGGATTTTTATCACACAATGGGTCTTTTGATTCACTTAGTATCTATGTGGAAAAGTGGGACAAGCAAAGTTAAAGAATAGAAGAAACAAGGTCACATGTGTTGGGTTGTTAATAGAGGTGGGCATTGGTACAATACTAGACTGTACTGGATTAATTTTATATTATACTGATTATATTTGGTCCTTTAGTTTTGTACCAAGTATTAACCTAAATATATTTATCTGGTACACTATTCAATAGTTGATACTCGGTATTTTTAAGATAAAAACCAAGTATTGACCCAATGTGTACCAACTGGACCATTTGCACATGGACCCATTTAGCTTTTTGCAATTATATAATCATATTGTCCTGCTACGTTTTCTTTAATCATGATCTTTCTACACAAAAGCCCCATTTTTCAAAGATAAGGAGCAAAACAGGGGCTTTTCCTTCTAATCTAACAGATAAAATACAAATAAGAAACGAAAGCCCCAAAGCCCCAAAGCAGCATCACAAAGATGGGGCATGCAATTCTCTCACTTT
>BPVZ01000117.1:566226-579918 GCA_020521535.1 Rubroshorea leprosula
TAAAATATTAAGTAGAATTAATTATTTAATTAAAAAAAGTGAAAATCATGATGCTTTGAGTATCAAGACGTCTAATTATAATTATCATTTAAGTAAAGTCTTATTTAAATGATAGTTATAATTGAATATTTTGATAATCTAAATATTAAAATATCTTAATTTTTTACATGCTCTTATTTAATAAATTTATATTTTTAGATATAATATTATAAGAAAAAGTGTTAAAATGGTAGATACTCTAGTGACTATTATAATTTATTTTATTCAACCCACCCAACATAGACTCTTCTCTTTAGTACACAAAATCAAGAAAAAACTCCTCAAAAGAAAAAAGTATCAGTATTACCTATGCAAAACTCTCTAAAGGGAGGGGTCCCATTATTTTAAAAGAGAGAATCCCCAGTGCCCACAATGGTGTAAGAGTCAAAGTCTCTTTAAAACCAACAAAGAAACTCTCACTGAGAGAGCTCTTATTTAGATCAAGACCTTCTCTATTTTCTACTTTGGAAATGAGTGACAGCTAATTACTAATGGAACAAATTAACAATACGTAAAATTGTATTGATGGTTGTACTTGGGGTTCCTTTTCTACGGGCATTTTTTTTATACAATATCATTTTATTATAATTAAATTAATTTTAATTAATATTTTATATAATTTTATAGTCATATTAATATATAAATTTTTTTATAATAATTATTAAATAATAATATAATTTTTTTCATATAAAATATTAAAAAATCTAAAACCACAACATTTTATAATAATTCCAAACATAATTTTAATCTTTTTAAAAATTACTATTTACTACCCAGACTTATAAAAATATTAGATGAAAATACATTAAGAACTAATAAAGTATTATTAAAAAGAGATTAAATAGTCTCATTCTTTTTTTAAAATTAGAGTATATTTTAGTCTTTTATTAATAAAAATTTATTACAATACTTTTGGAGCTGCTGATAAACTTTTTTTTTTTTTTTTAAGAATAAAGAAAAGAAGTATGAATTTCATAAGATCAAAATTTAATATTAATAAACATGATATAAATCAACCTATTTAAAATATTAAAAAATAATTCTTATATTTGTTAATAATTATCCTTTTTACTTTATTGTTGTAACCGATAATATCTTATCCATGAGCTTTTAATGCGATGCCATATGCCACATCCACATTGATCTCAAATTTTCTTTCTTTGCATCACTAATTTTTTTATAATTTTTTTAACCAAGCACACCCAAACTGACCATTATGATCCCATTTCACCGGAATGAACCAAAGTCAGACCAAAGACCATTACTTGTGTTCATACCAATCACTCTGTTCATATTTCATTCATCAAATCGTCAATGTTCTCAATAGAAAAGGCTTCTCTTCATTACATTTAGATCCCTGTTTTTCGTCTCTCCATTGCATTTCTTTTAATCTCATCAAAATTTCTTCTGGAGATTCAGGAATCAGATGCGTAACTGATAAATTAGTCCGATCTTCTTGTCATTCCTCTCTCAAAATCTAAGGATACCCATTTGTTGCAAATCCAAAAGGGTGTCGTTTTCTTCTGGAAAGTTCTTTTCTTTGCGGTTTGTCTGGATTTTCTTTTGTGGGTGATCAATGGGGAAGGTGGCAGTGGGGGCCGCGGTCATATGTGCTGCGGCAGTGGCAGCGGTGGCGGCTGTGGTGGTGCACCGCAAAATGAGGGAGGCTGCCAGGTGGACCAGGGCAATGAAGATTGTGAAGGAGTTTGAGGAGAAATGTGAGACCCCAATTGGGAAGCTGAAGCTGGTGGCTGATGCCATGACTGTGGAGATGCATGCTGGCCTTGCATCTGAAGGTGGCAGCAAGCTCAAGATGCTCATCAGCTATGTCGACAATTTGCCAACTGGGTATTTCAACAAATGTCTATGATCAATTTTATTGAGATCCATATGCTAACTGGAAATGTTGATTCGGATATTCCTAGCATGCATTTCTGTCTTTGTGTATGCATGTAATTATGGTTAATCCATTACAACTGTATGAAATATGATAAATTAAGTCAAATAATGCTAGTAAACCTGTTTTTGCTGCATGTGTCTATTTTGTCGTAGTTTGTAGGGGACTTATGTCTGTGCTTAGTCTGATAAAGTCTTTATATTTGGAAACATGTATTCAATTGTGTTCAACCTGGCCCTTTTTGTCTCAAATATTTTATTTTCAAAATTTTTCTGCTTAAAAATTTGTTGTCTAGGTTAAGTGAGATCCTTTTTTGATTGAATGAATTGAATTTTGATGGTCTTGTTGACTTTAAATGATTACCCTTGGCTGCTTTCTCCTTAAGGGAAAAAACAATTCCCAAATACTGCAAGCAGTTCTATTTAAGTACTTGGAATTCAGCTGGATTGTATGTTAAATATCAAGCAATAAGAAAAGAGAGTGCACTTTTTTCTTAATTTTTGTTGATTAGTTTGTTTAATTCCTCTTTAAATTCCAGGAATGAGAAGGGATTATTTTATGCTTTAGATGTTGGAGGAACAAACTTCCGTGTTTTGCGGGTGCAACTGGGAGGGAAGGATGCTGGTATTGTTAATCAGCAGTTTACTGAGGTGTCAATTCCTCCCAATCTGATGACTGGGACTTCTGATGTAAGTGCTTATGCTATGAAGCAACTATGAGGAGTATTTGCATTGGTCCATGCTTAATGTTTCTCAAATCTAAGAAATGATTTTGGTCACAGGAATTATTCGACTTCATTGTGACAGAACTTGCAAATTTTGTTGCTCAAGAAGGTCCTGATTTTCAGCTGACTCCTGGTATGCAGAGGGAGTTAGGTTTTACCTTCTCATTTCCGGTGATACAATCATCCATTGCTTCTGGGACTCTTCTTAGGTGGACAAAAGGCTTCTCTATAGATGATACAGTAAGTCCTCTCTCTCTTGGGGGAATGGGGGGGGAGGATTCTGATTTTACATAAGCATATTTATGCAGGTCAAAGGAAACTTTTAGTCCATGTTTAATTATATTACAGTACCATGCATTAACATTGCTCCTAGCTCAGCACTGTGGTTCATAATCTGATGAAAAAGATTATGGAAAAATAATTTCAGACCTTGTATATTTCGTTGTTTAGCATGAACAGTTAAATTAAAAGTACAATACATAGAATTGGGATCAACTTACAGATAACTCCTATACAAAATCTTGATTATTCATTTCTCTACTATGAATAGTTGAGATTTATCCATTTTTTTTTTTTAAATTTAATTGTCTTTTCATTTAAAAGTCATGATGAATCTCAGCTACTCATGGTGAAAAATGATCCTATCTCCAGCACATATATTTGGAATATGTAAAGCTGATAGCAAAATTGCTTATAGTTTTTACTTATTTGACCTAAAATTTGTTGTTGTCTTGTTTTACTAACTACTTAAATAAATAGGTTGGCCAAGATGTGGTAGCAGAACTGACCAAAGCCATGGACAGAAAAGGGCTTGATATGCGAGTTACAGCTCTGGTATGAAAATGTGGAGTAATTGGATCTTTCTGAGTATTGTGCATCTTGTTTCCAACATTTAATTTTCCTCATTTGCTATGTCAGCCTTCTGTGGAAGGCTCCTTTCTGTCATCACCATCGTTTTTCCTTTCGCCAATTTATCTTGATGTAAACAGTGTGTTGATGACACCAGGTCAATGACACGGTTGGAACACTAGCTGGAGGTAGGTACGCAGACAGTGAGGTTGTTGCTGCTGTGATCCTAGGTACTGGCTCAAATGCGGCATATGTAGAACGTTCACTGGCAATACCGAAGTGGCGTGGTCTACCACCTAAGGCTGGGGAGATGGTTAGCTGTTTATTTAGTAATAATTAGTTGCTTCAATCATTCTGAAAGTAAATAATTATCTTTATTTATTCACAAATATTCATGAATTTTAATGGACAATGTAATCTTAGAAACTGTGAAACAAATGCTGAATCTGCTCCATGGTTTTTTCCTTTAGGTTATCAATATGGAATGGGGCAACTTTAGGTCATCTCATCTTCCATTAACAGAGTATGATCATGCATTGGATGCAGAGAGTTTGAATCCAGGTGAACAGGTACTTGCATGGTTCTGTAGTCTTCTGCTTCCTTTGTGCTTCTCTTTATTAGTTATCTTAAAGTTTCTTTCTTGTCACAGATTTATGAGAAGCTAATATCTGGCATGTATTTGGGAGAAATTGTACGTAGAGTTCTATGCAGGATGGCTGAAGAAGCTGCTTTTTTTGGTGACACTGTACCACCAAAACTTAAAGTGCCATTCATATTGAGGTAATTTTGTATGACTGGTGTGTGTGAGTTTGTGTGTCTTGGTTGTGTTTTTAATTTTTCTTTGTTCTCTCTTCTTAGTTCTGGAAAATAGTTTTTGTTTAAACGCACTTTTGTCCTTCTAGTTCAAGTGGTTAGCACTCTCAAAGGTGCTGTCTCTGGAGAACTACTGTTTTAAAAATGTGACCGTTGGTGTCAAACAGCTTTCTCTTCCTTGTTAAAGAAGATCATTCTTTGGAAATCTGTATTACCCTGTGATTTAGGATTGGTTTGGGGATCAGTGTACCCAGCTACTATTTTATAATTTTGTTGTAGACAGTAAAATTAGGATTTGAAATAGGTTTGATTGGTTGAAATTGGTTACAGCAGTTCTGGCTGCAAGCATCTGGTCTTTATGGTTGGTATATTTAGTTTTTAATTGGTAAGATTTGCTAAGAAAGGATGTAGATGATTTAGGGTTTCAGTGGTATAAGAATATGGTTGCAATTGGGAAGAAAAAGTAGGTCTATGGATGTTGTTCCTGTGCTTTTAGGTAACCTGAAGCACCATGGCAAAGGAGAAGGGAAGAACAGAAAAGGAGAAATAATAGAGAGCATGCAATCAACAACTCTTGAAAGCTTTCAAATAACTCATTATTCTTGTCCACATCAAGTTCAGTTAGTCTTGGAAAAATAACTTCAAATACCTTTTTTTTTTTTTTGTTTGCCTTCACTTCAAAAACACTCTTAGAAAGGAAGGTTTTAGGCACTATTTACCAATATCCTAAATATTAATTGAACCAAGAACTCTTGAATATTATGGGCATGTTTGGTCTCTGTAAACCACACGCTATATGTTATGTCTACATCTGATGGGCATTCTTTTTCTTTTCTTTTTTTAAGCCTCTGGTGACCTGGGTTTAAACAGGATCCAGTTGTTGGCAAAAAAAAAAAAAAAAAAAAAAAAAGGAAGAAGAAAGAAAGAAAGCAAGAAAGAAAGAAAAGTAAAAGATTCAGTTTACCTTAACCTAGACCTAGGCTGTTAAGGAGTTGAGCTAAGTACCTAAGTTCTCATACTCGAGCTCACCTTAGATACTCAAACTTGAGTATTTATCAAGCTCAAAATAGTTGAGATCGTGCACAAGTTCATGACCTAGAGTATGAGCTCGAGTACTCGAACCATCACAGGATCCAAACTTGACCTCTAACTTTGAAGACTTGTGCTCAAATCATGGATTGTCCCCTTCTGGACAAGACCATTCTTATTTAATGAAACTACCAAAGTTAATGACATGCCTTGTGCCATCATCTGGTGTGACTGTTGGACAGACAAATATTTTGGATGTTTAACCTAGGTAAATTCTACTTTTGGTTATTCTTCTTCCATAGATCTAGAGGAGCTTGTCCAAATAATTTGACTGTTCTAGGAGCCGAATGTGTTCCTGGCAATGATGTTACAATGACATGATACCTAGCTGGGTGAAACCATGGAAAGAACTTCAGAGTGATCTAATGTTGTTACTTTTAATTTTGTTACTGGTGCAATGTAAAAAATCAATCATCTGTAGAGCAGTAATAGTAATATTTTGATCTTCCTAACATGCAGAACACCCGATATGTCAGCAATGCATCATGATACATCACCTGACCTCAAAGTTGTGGCCAATAAACTGAAAGATATTCTAGAGGTATGATTAAGTCCTGCTCATTATTTCTCCATACATTACAGTTCTGAAACCATGTTATTTGCTTTTATTAATTCATTGAAGTTTCACTTTTGAGCTATATTGTCTGTTTTGAAACTTTTGGGATTCCTATTATTTACTTCAGTGCATTCATCAGAAAGATATGGTGATTTCCCACTTCCACCCCTGCTTAATTGCTGCTTAACCATGTGCTTTCACATTGAAGCCTAGTTTTACTTATTTTTATTTCAGATATCCAGTTCCTCCCTGAAGATGAGAAAATTGATTGTTGCACTCTGCAACATTGTTGCCACACGTGGGGCACGTGTTGCAGCTGCTGGAATCTTGGGTATACTGAAGAAAATGGGAAGAGATACAATCAAGGATGGGGAGAAACAGAGGACAGTGATAGCAGTGGATGGTGGACTCTACGAGCACTATATTGAATACCAGAAGTGCTTGGAGAACACTGTGAATGAATTGCTCGGACAAGACCTATCTGACAGCATAGAATTGGTGCATGCAAATGATGGCTCAGGCATTGGAGCTGCCCTCCTCGCTGCCTCCCATTCCCAGTATCTTGAAGCTGAGAAGCCATAAGCATAGTCAGAACAACTTTGGGCATTCTTGATGGTTTTTTGCAAAACTTCTTTAAATTTTTTTAATTTAGTCCATTTTTTTACCTCTTCTCTTTCATTTGAGGAATATGAATTTTTTTCTTTTAATGGCAACAGAAAGGAACACTTGCCATTTTTATTTTTATTTTTATTTTTATTTTTTTTTGACAAGGGTAATAGTTAGGAAGTTAATATGAATTAGTTGTTAGCAGCTGAGGATTTGATCCCCAGACTGAATGAACATTTCACCATTTCACCCCCTCAAATGAGACGCGCGGTCATCAGGTCGCTTTTTGATGAAGTTCACGATGGTAGTAGAGTTTGAAACTCTGACCATCTCACCCAAACACTTAAAGCTTGGGGTCGAACCATTAGGAATAAATGCCGATTCACTTGCCATTTTTATTTTTTTAAAAAGAAATAACAGATTTCAAACGGTAAAATGTTGTCGGCAGCTGTTGCTGAACTTGCTATTCTGAAATAAGTAGGAAAGTGATACACATACAGTCTTGTGATAATGACATGACAATAGACATATATAATCGGCTCTTTTTTAATAAGTAGGTCTCATGATTCAATGCTTGTCTTAGTATTGGACCTCGGCTTCATTGCCAACGATTAGAGAAATAAAGAGAAGTGAACATTTAGAGATTTATCATTGCAATCCACAAACATTATTGTTCTTTGAAGCTTGAACACAATTCCATGGATTAAAGTCAAAGAAACTACACCACTCTGTCGTCTATGATTGTAATTATTTCATGAAATTGGCCATAAATTGACATCTATCTTTCCGACAGAGATAGTGTAAGAAGCAACCTTTCATGTATTTGAGAATGTTTTAATGGTTAAAAATTTAATCATTTATATTAAAAGTTTTAAATTTTAATTTTAAAATAAATAAATAAAATCATCTATAATTTATTATTCAATGTATCAACAAAATAAAGGTAATATTTTGTTTTTCTAAACAAATAGGTAGTTAAATTAATTTCTTATTAAAAAAATAAATAAAAGTCAGAGCACTCATGTTTATGTAGAAAGATAAATGTACAGAGGCTGGACATATTGATTGTGTTTTGACCCACTCCCAATAGAACATGTTAAGTGGAGTTGCCTCTTCGTTTGGCACCCTTTGGTTATTTTAGTCCAAATAGGAATGAATTCCAATGTTGAAATTTTCAAGAAAAGAGCTTTCCTTGTCAATCCCCACTTCCACTTGCCACAATTTCAGAAAAACTACGTAATTTAGAAGAATAAAATGTATGCCACTGAATTGAAGAAAAATACCCCTCACCCTCCACCAAATTGCATGATATAATTTTTATAACTATTTAATTTTTTTTTATGTTTAACTATTGATTTTTAATTTTTTGTTTGCGTCTTTTTGAATCATTTTTATATGCATTCTTTTGATTTATTGTAGATTGGTTACATATATAGCGCATCGAAATGCAAGTTAAACGACATGGAGATCATCCTCCCTATTTACATCTATTTTTTCTAAATGAGCCAAGATTTGAAGCTCGAAGCTTGAGGGAAACTAGTAGGAAATCCTTTAAGAATTGTAGCTTTCTTATGTAATGATAAAATCCTTAAGTTTGAGTTCTACTTGTATTTATTTATATTTGCATCTTGAGGCAGTGAAGAGCATTTTTGCAAGCGGAAGATGGTCCAAAGGTAATTTTCTTAAAAGGGTTCTTTTTTTAAAACTTTTATAGTCTATTTAGTTTCGTCCCACATAGAACAACCAATAATTAAAAAATTAAATTTTTATGTCAAAGATTTGAATTTTGAATCCTAAGATAGTTGGGGAAGGATTTGGGAAGGAAAAGGTTGTATGTGCCGTTGTATATCCCATCATTTGACATATCAAAAGATAAAATAATTTGTTTGATTTAAGAAGAGGGGAGGGGAGGAATTTTTCTATTTAGATTAACAATATTATAGTTATAATATCACGTAGAATTGTACACTAACAATCCCACTCGGCATTAAATGAAATATAATGTGACATTAAATAAATAGATACATATAATATTATATGTGGATTCTTAAATGAAAAAACTTAATTATATAATAATAAATTATATTATTAGTTTACAATGTCACGTAATATTGTAACTATAGCATTTTCGCTATTTAGATAACAAAAATTAGAGACCGAAATAATCTCAAACTTGTTTTTAAAAGAGGTTATTTTAGTCTTTTTTTTAATGAGAATTTAGTTAAACAATATAGTTTTGGGTGTTTTTTCTTAATTTTTTAGAAGTTCAACTGACAAAACACTTTTCCACATACACAAATATATATATATATATATTAAGAAAGGTATTTATTGGTTAAATCTATAAAAAATTAAAAGGAAAAAGGTCTTAAAACTATATCATTTTTATAAGATTAAAACTCCATTTGGATCCATCAACTTTAGAAAAGAAAAGTCCATTTTTAATCAATTTACTTTAAAAAAAGTCCATTTTTTATCCATAAAATTTGAAATTTGGTTCCTTTCTAGTCCCTTAATTAAGTTTTGTACACATAACACGTTAAATAATAGAAATTTCAAAGTGAAAGGACCAAAAAAGGACTTTCTTTAACCTCATTTTGATATCTCTATTTTGACAAAAAGTACCTTTTTGGACCCTTTACTTTAGAAAAAAACCTCTTTTTAATCCCTTTATTTTGGAATTTCTATTAAGATAACATGCCACAAAACAAAAACTTAATAGAGGGACTAAGGAGGGGTCAGATTTTTATCTTGAGGGACCAAAAATGGGCTTTCTTAAGTAGAGGAACTAAAATGATTTTTTGTTAAAGTAGAGGGACCAAATTAGAATTTTAACCTTTTAATAATCTCTCATTGAAAGTAACTAAAATAATCTAACCTAAAATGAGGTTTTTCTTGGTTTTTTCCTGGGAGTTTTAATGAAACGATATAGTTTTGAGGTGTTTTATCTCTTAATTTTTTTTGAAATCTAGCTAACAAAAACCAATCTCATATATATATAAGAAAAGTAAAAATAGATCTTATATTGATAATAAAAATAAAGTAATTATAATACAACTTTGGTATAATTTAAAGGCACCTTAATAGTCTATAAATTACATCTACTATAACAAATATATCCCTTAAAGTACAGAGTAGTTTAAAAATAAAATGAAGTAAAAAAATGATAGTTAAACAAATATATGTGAGAACTTAGTGATTTCTCTATCTCTTGGGTGTTAATTACACTATCATAGCACACCTGATCCCATAACAACTTGCAAGCAGACAATAAACCCTAGCCCAAAGTCATTGCTCCCAAGTATCTTTTGTAGACAAACTCAAGAGCCATCTTCAACATCCATATAAAGCCACAGAAGCAGAATTCAAGTTCAGGCAGGTAATATTTCATCCCTTCCCATGGAGTTCTGGCGTATGCTTTAAAAATTTTAAATTGCTTTAGTACTCCCATATATAATAATAATATTTTGTTTGCCAATCCAAAAAACTTTCATCCCTTTCCATTGTAGTTGCAACAAAAAAACGAAAATCGAAGGGCATTTTTGTAGTTTAATAGCAAAGAGAAACCCAATTCAAAACTCCATTCACGTAACTCCAATTTTTCCCATGAAAAATATGGAAAACACCAGCAACAGTAGCACATATAAACAAAAGGCCAAAAAAAGAAAAATAGCACATACAAACAACTAAATATAAATGAATCTCCACCCAAAAGAAAAAGGGGAAAAAAAAAAGAAAGAGAGAGAGAGAGAGAGAAAGTGGGTAATTAAAAAAAAAAGACCCATTATTTTGCTGATCAAAAAAAAAAAAAAAAAAAAAAGACCCAACAACAACAACTCACCCCACATGTAAAAGTCACATAAAAGTCACATAGAAACTTCACCTTGGAGGCGTAGATGGCAACTAAGGCTTTTCTCTTCATAAAGCTCTGGAAAAGGCCGTTGCGGCGCCGCCGCAGCCGCCGCTGGGCCTGGCGGAGCCTACTCTGACAACCATACCTAACCTAGGTCTCGATCTCTTCCCCGCCCCTCTACTTTGTCTTATATATACAAGTGGCACACAGGATGAAGCCAGGCAGTAAAAGAGGTACATATATATTTTGAATTCTTAAAGATATATATGTATATGTACATGTGTATGTTGATTGTTGAGAGATGTAGGCATTTTGCTCTATTTTTATATGATTCTAGATCTTGGGTTTACAAAATATATATGGGATTAGGGATTTCAAAAATGTAATTTTTGAATTTCTATTTGTGTACTTTGGAATTGTGTTTTATATAGACGTGATACTGAAACCTAATGATTTGGTTTTTCTCGAGAAGCAAGGATCAGTGCGTGCAACAAATCCCAAAAGCCTAATTTTACATTGTATCTAATGTCTAATCTGTTTCCTTCATATAGGATGATCAATATTTTTTTCTTCAGATGATTTTTTTTTTTTTGGATATGTTCTTTGAGATGAATTGATTGAGTATTTTTTAAGAAGACAGCTCTTGAAAGCTGATTTTCAAGCTGAAAAATCAGAGGCCGATTATAGGCCGAGTACTTTGAACTGTCATTTGAATTACCAACGCATTACTAATGGAATAATAATAGGTAGGACTATTAACGAGTTAATAGCTCAGTGTAGTCTACTTCTAGTGAAATTAAGAACTCTTAAGTTTGAGTAGTATGGTATGCATGTGAAATATGTTATAAAATGAGAGACATTATTTTTTACTATGCAATCTAAAATCAAAATAAAGGAAAAAAAAAAAAGATAGGTAGGAGTCGTAGGACCAACTTTTAGAACCAATTTATGGTAGCCATAGATCATGGTATGGATCATATATGGATTCGCATAATCAATTAATGAAATAATTTCATTTTAAAATTTGCATCCTAAAATTTTGTCTCACAAATCAAAACTATTAGTGATAAGATGTGGGATTCCTATTAAAATTACTATATGCAAAAGGATACTTATTGGTATATCTTTTGATTCAACACAATGTATAATATATTTATTAAAAATTTATTATTTTTTGTCTAAAATTAGAGATAAATAAATTTAAAAATGCATGCAGACAGCATATAAAAACTGATTGAATTGACTATACTTATATTATATTTTAATAACTGAACCAACTAAGTATCAAAAGGTACATCGAACCAAAAGGTATATCAGTTATTTTCTATGTGCAAAAAGCTCAACCTTTGATTCAATCTAAGAATCATTTTCCTTATCTCATATATTTTTTTAGCATAATGCTCTTTGGATCAGCCTTACTAGAATCATTTTTCATAGCTCTTACATAATTTTTAGCAGAACTCATCCTGTCGAATGTAAGCACTCAAACTAGAAAATTCATGAAAAATTAGTTTCTCCTCATCCAGGAAAAACTTGATTAACAAGATAATAAGGGAAGAAAAAGGACACTTATTTGAACAGAGAAATATTATGTACAGTGTTTTGTGATCCGTGAGATTTGCCCCTATCTACAAAGTTTCTTTAGGGTAGTTAATTAATCTTTGGCAGTTGATTTTTTTTTTTTTTTTGAACAAATACAAATTTTAGGAGGTGAGAAATTTGAACTAGTATTATATTAGTGGAACTGCACCTTCAAAGTTGGCTATTAACCAGTTGGCCCATAAGGCCTAGTGCCTTTCACAGTTGCTTTTAAGGGATAAATAAAGTAGGAAGGTTTTGACAGAGAATTTAGCCTCAATCTTCAGCTAATAATGAATTAATTGTGGTCAACATTTGCTCAGTGCTCAAAGGATAAACACTTGGTATTCTGGTATTTTTAAGATTTGATGCTTACTGAAAATGCATGATATCCTGCCTTCTAATCTAGACAAGGATTTCTGAAATGTTGAATTTGTGCCTTTCCTTAACCATAGCTAACACTCAATTCTATATATATTCTATGGAATATGATTCCCCTATTTTTTTTAGAGTTAGGGTGTCTTCTTATAGTTTCACATGTCTTATAAAGAGATCTTAAAGAAAACTTCCACATCAACATGTTGCGTTTGATTTTTTTTTTTTTTTTCTGGGTATTAGTCCAAGACTTTAAGCTGAACCATGAGATGATACATTCGTTTACCAACCGATTCAACCTTTGAAGTTAAACACCAAGTTTTCTTACAATGATATCTTGTAATTTTAGGAAATATTAATTATAATTTCTATTTTCACTTAGTGGACACATGAAGGGATATGTATATTCACCCACAATGCTTTTTATAATAAAATTTGACTACTATACTAGATAGTGGTAACTATGATTAGGTTTTTGCCCATTCACATACTTGAATTAGTAAACATTTATTTATTTAATGTCATACTGTTATTGGAAGACTCAACTATTAAGAGAGAGAGAGAGAAAAAAAAAACCATTTTGTGTGATAACTTTGCTCCACTTACCATTGTATATGTATATTTATTTATTTATTGGTCAAAATACTAATTTAGTTTTTCAATTTTCAAATTTATACTAAAATTATTCCTCAACTTCAAGAAATATCAAAATTATCTTTGAATTTTAATTTTTAATACAAAAAAAGTTCTTTATTAACAAAAGTGCGACGTAACTTTTTTATTTTGTCACAAAGTTAATTTTTTTTAAAATACTAATGATATGTAAAATCAAACAGTCATATTTTATCACGTGATATTTTCATTTATATATTAAATTGATATATAATTAAACTTGAAAGACCATATTGATATTTGTAATCAAAGTTTAAAACTAAGTTGGTATTATCTTCAAAGTTTGAGGACTATTTTGGTATCAGAATTAAAGTTTAGGAATAATATTGGTACTTTTTGAAGTTGAAGGACAATTTCAATATAAATCTAAAAGTTAAGAGACCAAATTAGTATTTTAACCTTATTTATTTGAAATAAGGCAATTGCAAACATAAACTATCCTATGCTAGGAAGGAGAAAGGAATACACGAGGTTTGAACTAATGACCACCGAATGGTGTTCCGCAAAAGAGCGTGCAGATCAGTTTCTTCACTTACCACTAACATTTTATTTTAATCGTTCTAATTTGAGTTCTTTACATTTCATACATTAATTTTGTATAAAAATGTACTTCCTCTGCCATAGAATGGTAGATATTTTTT
>BPVZ01000117.1:600325-617987 GCA_020521535.1 Rubroshorea leprosula
TTAATATTAAAAATTATTCATAAATATTACAATAGTCTTAATTATTATATTTATTTTTATATTTATTTATATTAAAAAATATTATACAATTTTAACTGTATAATTTAACTCATTAAATAAAAAATAAGTTCTTTAATATTAAAAATTATTCATAAATATTACAATAGTCTTTTTTATAATCTAAATTATAAAAAAAATTTGTTTAAATCATACATAATAGTTTTTAAATTCATTAAATATATAAGCTTATTGCATATTAATTTTGATTTTTAAAAAAATTAAAGTCTCAATTTACATTTAAACAAAAATCCTAATTTAAAATTTTAAAATTCACCACATTAAACATTGCTAGCTAAATTTTAAAACAAATTATATATTTTAATATAATTATTTTTAAATTTAAATATTAATATTTAATAAAATAAAATTTTAAATTTTAAATTAAATTTTAATTAAATAAATTTACATAATTTCAAATTAAAATTTTAATTTAATTTAAAAATTAAGATTAATATACACTTTTTCTTAAATATATTTAATTTATGTAATAATAATAAAATGTCACTCTGAAATAATAATTTTCAATTTTAAATTAAATTTTAATTAAATAAAATTACATAATTTCAAATTAAAATTTTAATTTAATTTAAAAATCAAGATTAATATACACTTTTTCTTAAATATATTTAATTTATGTAATAATTATACAATGTCACTCTGAAATAATATTGATCCATTTTTCATCCATTTTTCATGAAAAAAATGATTCTATTTTACATCATGTGTCGGCAAGAGTAAAATTGGGGGTAAAAGATATTTTAGGTCAACGAGAACTTACCATTGGACATCCACATGGCGGGGTAAACACGGCAGCAAATAATCTGAGATTTTCATTTTTTTTCAAAAAAAAAAAAAATTTATTTGTGATTTTGGCGCGATTAATGTGGGACCCTCCAACTGTCGTTCTCAGTTCCAGCTCTTCGCAACTTGTGCCATCATTTTCCCGACAGCCTATCCCGTGAATTCCTATTTCCCAAATTGGCCTTCTAATATACTTCTTTTTGGAATTTATTTTTATTTCCAAAAAAAAAAAAAAAAGAAGCATGAGCTTATTTTATAACTAAATTGAGATAAATTTTGTTCAATTTTGCATAATTTGGTTAACCCTTTCACCTTCGAATCTACTTCCTAACCAAAATAGGGTTAAGAATAATTAGATAATGTTTGTACCTTGGTTATTTTTAGTTGTATACTAATTTGTTATCATTATTTATTGGCTATTCTAATTTTAAAAGTTATCTATATAATAAAATTTTAATTTGCATTTTTTCTTTTTTGATAAGAGAGAACAAGTGATTTAACTTGTGGGGGAAGGAGGTGAGAAGGGGGTTGCATAGATTTGAACATTTATTAACAAATAAAAAGGTCTTTTACATTTAAATATTTGATTAAAGGATTTAAAGGTTCTTCCTTCACATTTTTCTCTTTTTAAGTAGAGAGTGTGATAATGATAAGAGTTTATGTTAACTTTTAAAAATTCTATAATTACTATTAAATAAGGCTAGTTATTTAAACAAAAATTAAGATAAAATTTAGTTTAAGGGAAATGAAAGAAAAATAGAAACTTTATTTATTCAAATAAGAAAAAAACTTAAGGGAGAGAAGAAAGAGGTTTCTTTTTTTATTATTATTATTTTAACAAATTCAAATAAAAGAAGAGAATAGAAACGAAAGGTTCCTCAATTTTATCTTAAAATAAATAGATTCTAAAAGTTATTAATAAATGGGAAAAAAATTTAATTTTTTAATGCATTAGGTTGATATAATAATAGGATGCACTCATAAGATTGCTTAAAAAAGAAATAATCTTAAGGTGCATAAAAATTATCCTAAAGACAACACAACTGTCTAAAAAAAAACTTAACTGCCATATGCTAATCCAATAATATTCTCTTACTAGAGGTTGAAAAAATAAAATCTAAGTTTAGTGTGTTGTAATGAATTAAACAAAATAGAGTATCTTCATTAATTTTCACTTTTCAAAATTAAAACAGAAAATCATAAATCATAAACTAATTTTGTTTCATGCATAACAAAAATATTTTTCTACTCTCAAGAGATTATTTTATTTGTTTTTAATAAAATACTTTTTACGGTTCAAACTTAAAATAAAAAAAAAATTGATGGAGGAGAATGTTTTCCATTTAGGACCTCTCTTCCATTAATAGTTTTTTTTTTTAACAATTGAGGACAATTTAAAAGGTAAATTACATTTTAATTGTTTTAATTTTCAATTTTTCATTACTTATCAAAATAAATTAGAAGGGTAGTTTAGTCAAAAGAAGGGGTACACTGCCCACCCAAATATCGCCAGGTGAGAGCCCTTTTTCCCTCCTTCCCTCCCTCCCTCCCTCCCTCTCCAGAGTCGCTTTCTCTTTTTACAGTAAGAAGAGCAATTACCAGCACCAAGGGTAAAATTATACCCACAAAACATAACATGCTCTGCCTTTCTGTACACGTCCGAACCCTTTTTCTTCTGCTCTTCAAACCCCCTCGATTCTCCATCTTCCTTTTTCTCCAAATTTCCGTCTTTCTTCCCTTGTTCCTTCTAAATTCTCACCCTTTCCCCTTTATTACCTTCTCTTTATTCTTAATCTGTCACTTTATGTTTTGAGAAGAGCAGTGAATGCTTTCTTCATCAACTCTTCCTCTGTATTCTTTATGAGAACTGAGAATTTATGCTTAAGCTCAAAACCCATTTGTTGTACTCTGTTTTTTGAGCTAAATTTAGCTGAAGTTTCTTCCTTGAGTTTAATTTATGCCTAACGTTCATTTTTTTCTCAATCAAAATAGTTTCTTCTTTTAACCCATGTTTCTTGATTACATTCTTTAAGTTGGGGTTTGATTTTAGCTTGAAATTTTTATCTTGGAGAAGGGAAAAATGAAGGGTTTGAGGTTACAGTTGTTGATTCTAAAATGCTTTCTTATGCTTGTTCACATCCCTTTTTTGTATTCATACCCAGTACCCATGAACTGTTCGGATGCTGCACGATTATGCACTTCCTTTTTGGCATTCAAGCCTCAAGAGAACCAAACTCTTGAGGTGATCCAGAGCATGTTCGATGTTTTACCCGAAGACATTACTGTTGAAAAGGACAGTTATGGTTATGTGTTTATCAAGAAGAACTGTTCCTGCTTAACATCCAAGAATTACGCAGCGAACACCACTTTCACTGTGAGGTCAAATGAGGGGGGCGTGTATGACATGGTTTTAGAGGCTTATGATGGGCTGGCCTTGGTACCCAATTTTACAAGGAAGGCGAAGGTTGGTTCGGTGGTGTTTTTGAGGCTGTTTTGTGGGTGTTCAAGTGGGTTGTGGAATTACTTGATGAGTTATGTGATGAGAGATGAGGATAGCGTGCAATCTCTGGCTAGCCGATTTGGTGTCAGCATGGAAAGTATTGAGAATGTGAACGGGATTCAGAATCCTGACAATACCACTGTTGGCTCTCTATACTATATTCCATTGGAGTCAGGTTAGTCTTAAATTGCTCAGATTTTTTGTTGTCATTTGAGAGTTTTAAAAATTTGAATGGTTATTCATTTTCGCTTAGTTGTGTCAGTTTTTCATGGTGGTGGTAATGGATATGTACCAGGTCAGGCCTGAACTACGAAGGTCCAATTCATTGAGTAATTAGTATAATAGTTTGGAGATGTGTATTTGGATGGTTTTGAGAGATGAAAAATGGTCCAGATTAGGTTTTCTGTTGCATTTTTTTTTTTTTTTTGTGCAAGACAATTCGACATGGTTTCTAAGAACCTTATGATTTGGAACATGGAAATGACCAGTAAAATCAACAAAAAGGATTCTATGTCCGTAGTTTATGGTAGTTGGATTAGTAGGTGCAGGAAGCTGAATCTGAAACTTGTAAGTTTGTCATCGTGTTTGGAAGCTTGGTCGTGGACTAAGGTTCTGGCTTGGAACTTTGAAGGAGCTCTGGTTATCCAAATAATGATCGGAAAAATCTTGTATATGAATTAAGCCTCAATGCTAGAATAGCAAATGGATGAAATGAATATCTTATGCTTCTCTTGGTAGGGAGTGTTGAAAAGTGAAAGCTATTGAGTTTAAGGATTAAGGATTGTGTAGTGAAGGATAGAAAATGGATAGCAAATGGATTTCAATCCTACTTGCTTTCCTGCAAGACAAGGATGTGAAAGTAAAGGGAAGATTTTGATGCTAAACAGCTAGAAAACATAAATGTTAAAAGTTGATGAATTTGATGATAAGTTACCATGACATTATCTTGTGTCTTCATATCATTATCATAGCAAAGTATTTTTCAAGGAAATGAATCTTATAAAAGGAATCAATTAAGTACCTTTGCTAATCCAGATATAGAATTCAGTTTTGAAATCTGGTACCATGCATGCTAAGGCCACCTGCATGAAATAGGGGGAGAGAAAAGGAGGATGGGGGGCACAATTCTCTCAGACTGTGGATCTAAGTTGCATTGAAGTACAAATTTGCTAATTTTTTTCCATAGTAAGCCTTTGAAGTAGAAAAGGTTATTCATCATATAATTGTATTAACTAATTAACAAGTATGGAACTGGGTTGTTATATTATTTTTCAGACAATCCAAAATCGTTTTTTATCTTGATTTCTCTGGCTATGCAAACTGTATTTACTTGTCTGTTATTTTATTAGTCTTTACCAAGCAATCCTTATCTTGCTGAAATTGTTTAATTAATTGGTCAATTTATATTGTAGTTCCTGGTGATCCTTATCCGGTGGAGAATAACAATCCCCCTGCACCTGCTCCTGCACCATCTATCGAAACTATTTCAGGTATGGTTTGATTAATCTGAGTGGAGGACTTAAACTATGTGGAAAGAAGACCTGTTTGTTCTACATCTAGTAGTTTTCTGGAATGACTCTGATTTACATTGATGTCAGGTAACAGCATTGAAGTAGAAAGAAGTAAAACTGATTTGTGTGAAATTTTGTCGAAGGTTTTATTTGCAAGTAGTGTCTCTTGTGTGGGGATACATATAAATGGTTGCAGTGCATGTCTTTCTTTCCAGGAAATATGGGGATTCAACTTTTTATAATGGTTAAGATGTTAGTCAAGTTCTGTAAACCATCAAGTTCTGTGTTTCTGTTTGATTGGATGAAGAACAACTGTGTGTATAATGCAAAAATCCTTAGGGAAAGGAGCTGTAATCACCAGGAAACTCAGTATATCTTTTTTCCTAATTTTTCTTTAATAGTCTGTAAATACAATCAAGAGAAACAAGTGAAATTAAAGGCTTACTTTTGATAAATATTGAGTCTCTGATCTGTGATTTTGCTTTAAAATCTGTTTTTGCATTTTTTTTTCTTTTTTGGACAATGGCAAGCATTTCCATTAGCATTAAAGATCAATCCATTACATATTTAACCCTGATTAAATACAATCTGTTTTTCGCTATGTCTGATCTTCTGCAAGAAACAGTTCCTTTTGCTTTAATCTTTCTAAAATATTTTCCCAATTAAAGTAAGAAATGTTGCCACTTTATATGGGATATAATGATTTTGTTCCTAATTGATGCAGCCACTCAAGTAAATCATAAGGATCATGCTCCATATGTTTGGATCATTGGGGGCCTAGGTGCCGGGCTTGTTCTGATAGTATTAAGCTTTATTCTTTGTGTTTTCCTGAGGTCATCAAGCTGTTTTGCTGGAACTCGTGGAAATCTCGAAAAGGATCCTGATGGCAAGATTTCTTATAAGTTTCATATTCTTCCAAAGCCAAGTTTCTGTTGTGGTTCAGGAAGGTACATGTGTGGCAAGTCTGAGGATTGGAACCAACCAAATGGGGAAACTAGCAACCACCAGATTACCATACCAAAAAGTTGTAACATTGCAGGTAAAACATTACCCTTATTTAAATATGCAATAAGAAAAGGTATTTAAATATGCAAAAAGAAAAGGAGAAAAAAAAAACTTTTGCCTAACCAAACTACAGATTAAATTAAATAAAAAGAGAAGAAAAGCAGAAGTGTTAAATCCTGTTTGTGAATTATATGCCAAAATACACAATGTATCTTGTCTTTTTTGGAATGCATAGATACTGTTCCATTCACATGCTGTAAAATAGTCAGTATGATCTCATTTATAAAAAATTATGCTTGAATTTCCCGTTATCATTGTCATATCATGCTTCTTTTTGAATAATGAGACAAGCCTTTAAAGATGGCAAAACAACGAAAATTTGTGAGTAGCTTTTTCCAATTACTATAGGAAGATTGTTATTCTTTTTTTATGAGAAGGAACACTGATAATTCTATTTATTGAAGGTTCCCATTCGTTTTATTATACATTTAGAAGTAGTAGATTTCAAACCTCACATCTTTGGACTCAAATCTAGAGCAACTATTTAAGCAAACCATTACTCTCTTTTTACTGAAGGCTTTTCAATGGTTCACTGAGGCTGTGTGGATTACTTGTTATCTTTTAACATTAATCTGTATGTTTTGAACTCAATAGATTTCAGAAATAGATAAAATTTTAGTGTAAACATCAATTCAGCATGTCATACTAGCTAGATGTTGGATGTCAACTTTGTATCCTTGTCAACACTTGCAGCGCTTGGGACTGATATGCTTGACATGGAGAAGCCTGTGGTTTTCACGTATGAAGACATTCATTTCTCAACGGATGGGTTCTCTGATTCCAATCTCCTTGGCCATGGAAATTATGGTTCTGTTTATTATGGTTTCTTACGCGATCAGGTTGGATACTGTCTATTTTATATTCGAAAAGTTTACCTGGATACATAAAAGTAACAATACGTACTAATTTTGAAATTTAATCATAGGAAGTTGCTATCAAAAAGATGACTGCTACAAAAACAAAAGAGTTTATGGCAGAGATGAAAGTCCTATGTAAGGTTCATCATGCAAATCTGGTAATGCTCTCTTATCAAGTGGGTAATAATTCTTTGAATTGTGAAGCCTATAGCTTTCCAAGTTCAAAACTTTGACACCCATTTGCTTTAATTTTGTCAAAGGTAGAATTGATTGGCTATGCTGCTAGTGATAATGAGCTCTTCCTTATTTATGAATTTGCTCAAAAGGGTTCACTTGGAAGCCATTTACATGATCCCCAGAACAAAGGTACTGATGCTTTAAGATTTATATTATCCATAGAATTCTGTAAGAACAGGTTGTTGCACAGGAACTACTTCTGCTACTCTCTCTTCTGAAATTTAACAAACATTCCTTGTGTGAATTTAACCATATATTAAAAAAATCTTGGTAGTTGAGATGAGAACTGTTAAATGGAAAAATCCCATAACTGGTGAGTTAAGGGGAAGCCAGTGGACTTTAATACAATGTGCACTACTCCACTTGTTGTAAATTGTTTTAGGTTGGATGTTTACAAGAACAATACAGAACTAGACTTCACCACTAATATTGAAGAGTTAAGTGAGCCCTAGAGGAGCATATACATTTTCTATGCTTTTTGACATCTTAGAAAGGTTCAAACATGGTTCTTTAAGTGATATATAACATATACTGTTCTTTACATATGACAATTGAACTAAATCACTATTAGTGCTAAAATGTATTGAGTTTGGTTGATTATGTAGCCAGATCTGGCCAAGCCATCAAAATTTGTTAAATCCTGTTATTTACATCCTAATTGGCAAGAAACTAAAAACTTCAGCTTGGCCTGAATTTTTTAAAATGAGGAAATAACTCTTGAGGCCTGAGGTTTCATGTCCCAAATCAGTATTGCTTAGTGGTAGTAATGTGAGATTTAGCCTTTAGTTAAGCTCAGAAGGATGGCCTCAGTCTGTAGCTGACTGGCTTAGCTAGCTCAAAATATTGGTCCTCAGATGGTTTGGGCTTTAGGCTAGGACAAGGAGTGCAGCACCTGGGTCTTCCTGATCATTCCATTGCTGTGAAGCTTAAAATGGTTAACCTTTGCAATGTGGTACGCTAATGCTGTTGAAGATTTTGTATTGAATGATTGAAACTGCCTATCATACAATATGGATAACAATGAGCTAGGTCTAGGCCAAAGTACGAGGAACCCAATGCTCTGTCTTTGCAGTTATGTGTAGGTATCTTAGATGTAGGAATGGTTTAGAGTCAATCCCAAGTATCTCTAGTCATAGATGTCTTTAAAAATTACCACTGAACCCTTTATCAATTAAATTCCTCAATGTTTTTCGCGTTGTTTCATTTCTATAAGATATACTTGTGTTCCTTTAAGGTGAAGCCATGTGCTCTTGACAATGGCAAATTTTATTTTGGCATTTTATGTCTTTTATGCATGACTGCTGAACCTCATTTATATGATAATTAAATTTGCAAATAATTTATGTGATTGAAGGTCATAGCCCACTTTCTTGGATCATGAGAGTTCAAATTGCTTTGGATGCTGCTAGAGGTCTTGAGTACATCCATGAGCACACTAAAACCCATTATGTCCATCGAGATATCAAGTCAAGCAACATCCTGCTTGATGGTTCCTTCAGGGCTAAGGTTCTAACATGTGTCATCTGGCTTATTGTGTTTTTGTTAATTTTGTTTCACAGCTATTGACTCTTCTGCAATCTGCATTTAGATTTCAGATTTTGGGTTGGCAAAACTGGTTGGAAAAACAGGTGATGGAGAAGCTACAGCAACGAAAGTTGTTGGGACATTTGGATATTTGGCACCAGAGTAAGCAATGATACTGTGGCTGTTGCCATTTACAATAACCTTTCAACACGTGAAATTTTGACTTCTCTAACTTTGGTTTTCCGCAGGTATTTGAGTGATGGCCTTGCCTCCGCCAAAAGTGATGTGTATGCTTTTGGTGTTGTTCTCTTTGAGATTATATCTGGAAAGGAAGCTGTCATACGGAGTGAAGGAACATCGATGAAAAATTCTGAAAGGCGTTCACTGGCATCCATTGTGAGTTTATTGTTGCTCATTCTAGGATACATAATTTTGCCAACACTTAAAACAACTAATCAATATTGGCCAAATAAAAGAGCAGGTTGTTCCCACATGTGGTTAAAAGACTTCTTATTATCCCATTCTTTAAAACAAAAGTGAAAAATAATATGCACTTCTTAGCTTAACATCCAAATACAAAATGGTATATGAAAAATCAAAATCTTTCTGGTTCTTTTTGTTTGGTCTTTAATGCCCATTTGTCATGGCTTTCCCCTGACATTTGTTAAATTGTAATGCAGATGTTAGCAGCTCTCCGTAATATGCCGGACTCCTTGAGCATATCAAAATTGAAAGAATATATTGATCCTAATATGATGGATCTATATCCCCATGATTGTGTATTTAAGGTAATTTCTGACTTTTTGATCAAATTGATGTTTCTTTGTTGTGGATGGTTATATATCCTTTCTTTTCATTTTCCTGGGACCTGGTATGTGAAATGTGAAGCTTATGATTCTAGGTGAACAATTCCGCTAATGTTCAAACTACTGTCTCCATGTTGCATCCCCCAAATACATAGAAGCACTTTTATCAATTTTAAAGTTGCCAGTATAACACAGTGACTTACCTTTTCATTTCTTCCTGGGAATTGCACAGCTGGCCATGCTGGCAAAGCAATGCGTGGATGAGGATCCTATTCTTCGTCCCGACACGAAGCAAGTCGTGATTTCCTTGTCCCAGATCCTCTTGTCCTCTGTGGAATGGGAAGCAACTCTTGCTGGGAACAGCCAAGTATTCAGTGGTCTTGTTCAAGGAAGATAATCAAGGAACAAGGGCAAGGCACTTTCTCTGCCCTACTTTCTACTCATATTTATAGTTACCTGTGTGTATAGTAGGTGTTCCACTATAGCAGCCATATGGTAGCATTTCATACGCCATTCTGATTTGCCTTCTCTCTTTTTCCCTCTCAGTTTACATTCTGAGGATTTTGTTTGTGTGGAAAAATTTTGATGTAAAACGCCACTATTTAGCTGAGGAAAAATGTTACTCTGTAAACAAGCTATTTGGGTATAGCTTGTGTTACAAATTGTAGTCATTTCTGCTAATTCTTTTTGTTAATTCTTTGTGTCAGTTCTGCACCCAGGGAGTTGTAGCTTGCTTGGCAAGGTATCTTGCTTAAATACCATGGAGACTGAGGTTTATTTTTTCAAGAAACTACTTCCCGGTAACTCTTTTGGGCAAAATAAATAAATAAATAAATAAAATAATGAATAAAAAAGGAAGTACAATGTTGAAGGAACCTCCTCTTTCTCCAACTTCTCCCAAGGGAGTTGAAAATAGATTTCCTAATTCTAATTTTGGTGTGGATGTCCTGTTTTTATGTTTCTTTTTATATTTTTACAACAGTAGAAATCAACTAAAGTTTAAAACCTAAGAAAGATGGCAAAATTGTTTTGCAAGATGTCTTATTTTATTTATATAGATCATATATAATAATTTTTAAATTGATTTAATAAGTTTGATCAGTTTGTTAATTATAAAAAATTGAATATTTTTAAATATACATTAGTAAATAGAGTTTTTTTATCAAAGAATTATAAATGTTATCAATTTAAAAATTGATATATATAATCAATACAAATAAAATACATTTAATTTAATTGTTAGTTTTTAAAAATATTAATTGTAAACTAAATTATTAAATAAATAGATACTTTAAAAGAAGAAATTGAGAGAACAATCTGTACTACACTAATTTAAAAGAACATGGCCCTCATTCCCTCACCATAGAGGATGTGGCTGCAGTGGGATAGCCGGTGCCCAGTGGAGCTGGGAGAATTGCTACAAGAAAAAACAAGTAGGAAAAAGGAGGAAATTGGAGTTGATTACTTGATATAAAAGAGCGTTGATATCAATGCGTTGCTGATATCTGGGCAATCCAATTGGTTTGATGCCCATATTTTTTGATGCCCATATTTCAAGTCACTAAGAAATTGGCTGACCACATCTATGCTTTAAAAATTAGAGGAAATTTTATATCGTTGGCTACTTCTTAAAGTGTTGTTGAGGTTGCTGTGGCAAATTTTGAAATATGAAATAGCAAAGGTTGCATTTGGTATTCTTGTGTGGTAATACTGTCTATTCTTGTCTTATATTTGTGGTATCACAAAAATTATGTTAATAATTGATAATTATTTTGAAAAATTAACATACATCTTTAAAGTTATTAAAATGTATAAAATATTAATTAAAATCAATTTCTAATAAAGCCTAACAAATGCATTCTTCAATGAAACATTTTAACCTAAAAACTTAAGATTTTAAGTTGAAAGTTTTAAGTTCAAATCTTGAGAGGGTGGTATAGGGTTATCCATTATCACCTATTATATAGCACATCATAAGATAACATAATACATTGAAAGTAAATGAAAATGATATAGTTATTAGTTATAATGCCACGTGATATTTATAAAATTGCTTGGCTTGTTGTAGGTGATTTGGTGATTAAGGCAATTCATGAATTCTTTTCTTCTGGTAAACTTTTGAGGTAAATGAATTCAACATTATTCCTTTGGTTCCAAAGGTTCAAAATCCGGCAAAAATGATTGAGTACAAACTTATTGCCTGTTGCAATTTGTTGTACAAGTTCATTACTAAAATCCTAGCTAACATATTCAAGAAATGTCTACCTTTCTTCATTAGTAGACACCAATGTGCATTTGTGAAAAAGGAGACTTATGCTTGAGAACATCCTTCTAACTTAAGAAATTGTCAAGCACTATCATTGATAGCGCCTCAGTTCTAGATGTACTTTAAAAATAGATCTAATGAAAGCTTTTGACTCAATATCATGGGATTTTTTTTTTCTAAATTTTGCTATCCTTGGGTTTTCCTGCTCAGTTTGTAAATTACTTCAAGTCTATATAACTACACCCATGTATTTAGTGGTTTTTAATGGCAACTTGTGTGGCTATTTTCCTGGGAAGAAACATGTCAGACAAGGTGACCCTTTATCTCCATACCTTTTTATGGTTTGCATGGAAGTCCTCTCAAGAGTATTGAATAAGGTTGCTGAAGAAGGAAAGATTGCTTACCATCCTAAATGTGAGAAGGTACATCTTACACACTTGTGTTTTGCTGATGACCTAATAATTTTTACTAATGGTCAATCAACTTCCTTTGATGCTATGGATGCCGTGTTGAAAGAGTTTTATAAAGTTTTAGGTAGAGAGTAAATTATGTCGAGTCTGAACTTTTTTTCCTATGGGTTATCTCTTGAAAAAATTAGAAAATTAACTAAAAAACTTGGTTTCAAGGTTGGTTCCTTACTAGTAAGGTATCTTGGTGTGCCTTTGATCACAGGAAAATTGACTTAAAAGGGCCTAAAGCCCTTGGTTTCTAAGATAACAAAAAGAATGACTTGTTGGGTAGCAAAGTACCTCTCTTTTACTAAGAGATTGCAATTGATCAGCTTTGTTATTCAAGGCATTACCAACTTCTAGTGCTCTATTTTTATTTTAGCAAGGCAATCATAAAGGAAGTGGAAAAGATTTGTGGTGCTTTCATATGGAACAATTTTGTTCTCACAGCTAAAGGGGCTAAAGTAATTTGGAATATGGTCTGTTCCCCAAAGCAAGAGGGTGGGCTAAGCCTTAAGAATCTAGTGCAATGAAACCAGACATGTATTCTTAAATTCATTTGGCTAATATTTTCAAAAGTAGGGTTTATTTGGGTAGCATGGGTTCTTGAGTACTTGCTTAAAGGCAAAAGTTTATGGACTATTAACCTACTAACTGATGCATCTTGAAGGTGGAGGAAAATTTTAAATCTATAGTAGCTAGCTAGGTAGCTTATCCAGCATGTCCCAAGAGATGGCAAGGATATATATGTCTGGTACGATTTTTGGCACCTATTTGGTCCACTGTTGGAGGTCTATGGAAGTTCCATTGTTCGAGATGTGGGACTTTCTTATAAGGCAAAGTTGGCTAGTGTAATCAATGGGAGTTAGACCCGGCAAAAATCAGGCTAACTCATCAGGCTAACCTAAACTCAACCCGTAAAAATGGATTAAGGTCTACATAATCCAACCCATGCTGTTGGTAACTCGTAAACTTGACCCGAATGGATCATAGGTCATGGACAGGTTAACCTGCAGGTTAATAGGTTAACCTGTTTATTATTTTTTTAAAAAAATTATTTTTAAATTTACTAACTCTATTTATTGCTAATAATAATAGTAACTATTCTTATTTATTACTATTAATAAAAATTATTCCTTTATTAACCAATTAACCCTATTGATTCCTAATTATGATGGGCGATTATTCCAGCTTCACGCCTCCCCACTTGGTCTCCACCTCACCAACTCATCTCCCTCCTTAATCTTAATTTGCAAAATTCTTTCATCTTCATTTTTCCATTGGTTTAGTAAAAAATTCCTAGTCCCAATGTCTATACCACGCCAGACTTTGCATCTTCCCCTTTCAATCCTTCATATCCCTCACTTATCTTAATCACTTCACTAGCCACTTATTTCAATGCTTTTTTCTCCCTTTAAACATTCATCCACCTCCCTTCTTCACTCGAGCTAAATCCTTTTATGTTTGAGGTATGGGTCTTTCAAATTTATATATATTTATTTGCAGTTTGGATGTTTTTGTATTCAATACTTAGTTTTAATGTTTGATTCTATTTAACTGGATTTTATTTGAAATCCTATTTTATTTTTATCTAAAATGGATTTTATTTTATAGAATTTTATCCATTTTATGTTGATTCTATTCAAATTGCTTATTGTTTTTTATTCTAATTGTGTGATGTTTTTATGTGACTTACAATGTTGCCTCCTCTCTCTTTTAGTTTCTAATATTTAACTTTTTTCTTGTTCAATGTTTCAAATTAACCTGTGTTATTTTGTCTTTATCTTTAGCACTTGAATATTTTGTGAAAGATGAAAAGGAAACGAAGTTAAGGCAATGGCAGTCCATCTCAAAGACCAGTAGCCAAACAAGGCATACCACTGTCATCACAACTAGTAACAAAAATGGTCCTTGATCTTATTCGTGGTAATGCTAAATTCTAAGAAATTTAGCTTAAGGAAAACTAATTGATTTAAATTGTTATTTTGGATATATTCTAATTTTCTAATAATTAATTTAAAAAATCTTTGTAGTGAATGGTGAGGAAATTGAAGCTCTGCCTTTATCTCCTGAGAGGGCTACAGATGCCTTATCTTCAAAGAATAAGAAGAAATCTCAAGTTTGAGATGATTTTTACTTGATTGAAGCACATTTGAATGATGATGGTTTGGAAAGAGGTAATTGTAAACACTGTGGTATTACCTATATTTGTGAAGGAAAGTATGGAACTTCTAATATGAAAAGGCATATTTTGAAATGTTCATCACGTATGAATAAGCATCCTTTGCAAATGATGTTAAATAACTTTGGAAGAGTGGTTAGAAAATTGATCAAGAAACTTTTGAGGAGTTGTGTGCATTAGTAGTGATAGAACATTCATATCCTTTTTTCTAGGTTGAGCATAAGGTTGTTAGAAAGTTAATGAAGTACTTGAATGAGGGTGTGAAACCAATTTGTAGAAACACTGTGAAAAATTGTTGCTTAAAAATTCATTAGAGGGAGAAAGATAAAGTTAAGCAGTTGTTGAAAAAAGTTTCAGGAAGAATATGTTTAACACGTGACATGTGGTCTTCTACATTAATTCAAGGTTACCTTTGTTTCACTGCTCACTTCTTGATGATGAATGGAATTTAGATAGTTTGATTTTAAGTTTTTTGCATGTCCCACCTCCACACAAAGCTAGGATTTTTGTTTAAATAAGTGTATGAGTTGCTAAAAGAGTGGGGCATTGAAAGTAAAATATTTTCAATCACTTTAAACAATGCTAGGTGTAATGATAACATGCAAGAAGCTTTGCGTAATCAACTCAATCTTGAAAAGCCATTGTTGTCTAGTAGGGATTATTTCCATATTTGATGCTTTGCTCATATTTTGAATTTGATAATGCAAGAGGGATTGAAAGTGATTGATGGTAGTGTTAAAAAGTTGAGAGATAGGATAAAGTACATAATTGCTACTAAAGAAGAATGTTAAGTTTTGAAGACTGTACTAAACAAGCTAGTTGTGATTTAAGCAAAGGATTATGGTTGGATTGCCATACTAGGTGGAATTCCACACATATCATGCTTGAGAGGGTAGTAATTTATAAAGATGCTTTTGTTTCTTTTGAATTGGATGATGAAAATTTTAAATGGGCCTTAGATGAAAAAGAATGGAAAGGAAGCAAGTTGGTAGAATTTGTGAACTTTTACAGCCTTTTAGTGTAAACAGCACTTTGTTTTCTGAATCAAAATATCCAACATCAAATTTATACTTTAAACGTGTTTGGAAGATTGAGTTGTGTTTGTTTAAGAATATTAAATGTAAGGACATCTATATCCATGACATGACAATTAATATAAATGCCAAATTTGAGAAGCATTGGGATTCCTATGGTCATGTTCTTGCCTTTGTCATAATTTCGGATCCTCGTTACAAGTTATCTTTTGTAACATTTTGTTATAAGATACTAAATGAGGAAACATACATGGCCAAGGTCAATTATGTTATTGACAATTTGTGTCAATTTTACAATAAATATACAATGGAAGGTAGCAAGTTGGAAAGTGCACACAATGCCACCATGCTTCCAACAGCGATGAATGAAGATGATGATAATATAGCTCAGATAATGGAGGTAATAATTCTTTGAAATATCAAAATTCTTCAATATTTTTGAACCTATATTATTATAGTGTAATTCATTTGACTTTAATTAGTTTATTATTTCTTCTTGCCTTTATGTAGGGTTTCGAACATTTTGATATGGAAAAAACTCACACCTCTCAATTACATCAATACTTGGAGGAGAGTAAACAACCATACTGGCAATCTTTAGGTATCAAAAAAAAAAAAAAAAGACAACCTTTAAATATCCTTGAGTTTTGGAAACAAAATGAAAAGCGTCTTCTAGACTTGGCTACAATGGTAAGAGACATACTCTCGATCCCAATTACAACTATAGCTAATGAATCTACATTTAGCATGGGTGGTTGTGTCTTAACGAAATTGAGAGGTTCTCTTTTACCAGAAAATGCAGAGGTATTGATAACAACTCGCACTTGGTTAAATGGATTTCAAAAGAAAAGTAATATGGAGATTTCTAATATTAAAATTTTCCTATTCTACCTCGTTATTTGCCATTTATTTATTTGATTTTGTGATTTGTATCTGCATTTTTCCATTTAACATTTGATTGACTAGAATTTACATCTTCAATTCTTTGGATTTTTCTATACAATCTTGCCAAGAAACAAAAATAAATTCTGCGTAATTTTTTTTTTGTCTCCACAGATATGATATTTTAAATTGTATTGATTTGTTTCTCATCTACATGCATTGTTAATTGAATATGGTATTTTAAAGTTCCAATAATATTGATGTTGAATTATGCATAAAAGGTTAGTCATGATTGCCATACATGGGGGATTGATAAGAAATGAAAAAAATAGAATGAGGTGAATTGAACCAGTAACTAGTCATGAATGTTTACATAGTTTTAGGATAAATTGAATTAGAAATTAGTGTTTTTTATTTTCATGGATAAACCTTGATTTTGGGATATGGTTTTGAAGTTGTTTTGAGTGTTTTTTCATCATCAACTAGGTGATAATACTCCTATTAAAGATGAGGTGCTTGGATGTGCATATCAATTTAGTAGGGAAGAAGTTCTACCATTGCTAGTGAGCTTGGAAAGGAAATATTATCATAAGGAGGAGTTTCAAAACTTGGAGCAAGAGATTATTTGATTTCAAATTAAAGGCTTCAAAGTTCAAACTTTATATTCCATGAAAGTTTAATATTTTAAGTTTGTTATTGTTAATTAAGTTACTATTACTATTATTACTTGTGATGTTATGACTTATGATCTTGCCTTAATTTGGATACTTAGGATGTTATGACTTATAATATTGCTTTAATTTAAAGATTTATGATATTATGATTGGTGATCTTGTAGTAATTTGAATGTTTGTAGTGTTATATTTTGATTATAAGACACAATATATATATATATATATATATTTACGAGCTTGAAGGTGTTGCTTTAATTGTGATGAATGGAAAAAAATGTCAACTTGGAGTTAACCCATAACCCATTAAGGTCAAGTTAGGGTTGGCCTTTCTCAACCCATGACCCGTTAGTGACCCAATCCGTGTAACTGGTCACCTATGCTGACTTAACCCGAACCTAACTCAACTCATCCGTTTGCCAAGTCTAATGGGAGTTTTTAGTAATGGCCTTTTATTAGGTCTCCCTAGTTGGTACAAATACAAATGCATCTCTTTGATATATATCATCGAGAAAGATAAAAGGATATTGTAGTTTGGGTGCCTTCTACATCTGGCAGCTTCAAGATCAAACAAACTTGGCACTGGTTAAGAAGGAGAGAAGACAAGAAAATATGGCATTGTTTTCCTAAGCTATTCCTAATCATAGCTTCATAAGTTGGTTAACTATGCTTAATCGACTAACCACAAGGGCTAGGCAGAAGCAAAGAACCCCCACAGTTTCTGATAATTGCATCCTTTGCAATGGTAGTCTAGAAACAAATGAGCACCTCTTTTTTAAGTGTAGCTACACAAGAAGAATATGGCAACAACTTAGCT
>BPVZ01000117.1:622050-640846 GCA_020521535.1 Rubroshorea leprosula
TTTGCCAGTATTTCAGATAATGAAATAAAAGTTGGTGCTGTGATTGATTGTTTTTTTACTAATTGCAGTAACAGTTAGAAATTGATTCTTGCTATGAGAACTTATAGGAAATTAATGGCTGGTCTTGTAGTCACCAGTTTCTGGATAAATATTAATGAATTTGCACATGTAATGGAACAGATTTTGGGGAATGAAGAACCTAGTAAACACTGGTTTCATATAGGTCATAGGGCTTAGAAACTCTATATTTTGCACTCATGTGTGTTCATCTTAATACTCTATTGTAGGTGTTTAACTAGGGATTCTGCTTGGAATGTAATAATTTTGAAGCGGGCTTAATTTAGAAACCTACAAACAATATATTTACTGTCAGGCAAAATTATCAAGATTCTGCTTCCTTTAATTGGGAGTCTTTTGAAGTTGATATTATAAAAAATATATAGCATTTATTTTGGCAGTAAAAAGGGAAAAGGAAATAATGATTCTCGTTTCTACCAGGCTTAGATCTTGTATGCAAGGATGATGGTTTTGGGCAGATACCCTTGTTTTGAGTAGGGGCAGAATGATAAGAGTCCTTTGTAAGCTATTTGAGATCAACTGATTAAGAAGCTTGACATGGCTCCTTTGTTTAATAAATGAACTGAGCTATATATTAATAGAATTCCCTTGAAAGCTGTTGTCCTAAGAAGTTTTATGTAAACAATCTTGGTTTTGGTTCAAATTCAAGCCTGGGCTTGTTTATGTTATTTTTTAAATAAAATTTCAAGTTCTACAATGTTTATTTCTTGCTAAGCTTGAGCTTGCAAAATACCAGATTGAGCTTGAGCTTGGAATTCTTAAACAATCCAAGTTTGAGCTTGAAGTATTCTTCTTAGGGCATTGTGTGTTCCTTGGTTCAAGGTATATGGATTTTAAGTGGCCTTCCAACCAATTCATGTGAAGTTGAGTAGTGGAATGGGAGGAAAATTGTAAAATCAGGAAATGGAGCTAATGAAACTCTAATATGGTAGGTTATTGATATTATTGCTGACAGATACAGAATGCCCCTTTGTGGTTCATCTTGTTGAGAATAAGATATCTAGGAAGCCACTATTGATTTTGATTCTTATTTTTGAACCAAGAACCCTGTATATATGAGCACTAAGTACATATCGGTTTAAGCTGTCTCACTTCCCTCATAAGTTGTACTGAGTTTTTATAGGACTAACTTCAATCCTTTGGTTTATGAGCTCTTTTTTTCTCTTCTAATGAATTAAGGCTTGGACACTTATGTCTTTCTTTTTTTTATCAATAGATCTTCAAGAGAACCCAATGATCAATCAATCATTAATTTACATGTATTAGAATTTACCATGTTCCTGATATATGATGTGTAATTTTTTATTTATGCAGCCAAAAGATGAGGGTATTGATGTCAAAAGGGATGACCTCTCAAAAGCTTTAATGGTATGAAGTGTTTTCCTATTCTTTGGAACTTCATTGCCTTTCTACCTTTTATTTTATTTTATTTTATTTTATTTTTTTGACTTCCTGTTTCACCAACTTTATTCATGTCTTGGTCTCTAATACCATGAATGCCTTTGGATGCAATCATGCAAATTAAACATCTCTAATTATTTTTATGGAGGAAGGTTTTTGATGCAGTTAAGAAAGAATCTTTGGAAGAATTATTTATATAATATAATTGTGCATTTCTGATTATTTATTGGTTAATTTGCATTTTCATTGTAATTCTAGGAGATCTGGGGTGATATATTATTTAGGTTATTAGTTTCTTATTCTGTTTGGATTAATCATCTGTTTTACTTAGTCTTATTACGGTTTTAGAGTCTATTGTAAATTCTATATGCTTAGTTTGAGGTTTGTTCTGAATTGAATAATTGATTCAGTCCTTGTAGTTGTTGGCGTGTTGTAAGTAATCATGTTCCACCAACAGGAGTTTAGCTGCTTGATAAGCCTAGACTGCACTTTTTTTAAATGGAAGTTAGTCCAGACAGAAAAACACATTTTTGAAATTTTATTTTATACATGGTTACAATGAGCTTCTTTAACCAATGGAAAAAAGAAACCTGTAATGAAATTAAATACTTGTAGTCGTTGAACTGTTGCAAGTAATCATTTTCCCCCAACAAGAGCTTAGCTGCTTGAAATCAACTGCCATTAAAACCTTAATTCTAGAATTAAGGTTAGGGGTTCAAACATCAGTAGTACTAAGCACTAACATTGCTGATAAAAGAAGGTTCCAGGAGTGGAGCTAGATGTATGGATCTACTACATTTATCTTTTTTCATTTTTTTCTTCTTTTTCCAGTTCCTTGCTTCTCCACTAGTTTCTGTGCAATATAAGGAGCCTACGAATTTGATATAATTCTTGTTTGAAAGTTTTATGACATGATATTGTTGGATTGGCTAGAATTTGGGCATATGACCCTCGTCCTATGAGGGATGCAAACCTCTTGAACCCCTTTTTTCACACACACATGCATACAATCACATATTATAATGTGACATTTGGTTACACAACCATTCTGAACCTTTTTTTTTCACTTGCAGCTTGCATTTTCTTCCACACCTGTCTTTGAACCATTTGCCATCCCATTACTCCTTGAAAAACTTTCTTCTTCACTGCCATCAGCAAAGGTTAGTGCTAGCCTTATGGTTCTTTTTATCTGCACCTAGCTACAAGGCTGTGATCTGCTTTTATGTTATAGGGATGCCAAATATGTTGAATTCTAAGTGTGTATGCATGCAGGTTGATTCTTTGAAGTATCTCAGTGATTGCGTGGTAAAGTATGGCGCAGAAAGAATTGCAAAGCATGGTGGAGCTATTTGGTCCACATTAAAAGATACACTATACACTTCAGATGAGAATGTATTCTCCTTTGGTCCAGTATCACTTCAAGGGCTAGGCTGTCAGGAGAATGAAATTGCAATAGAAGCTCTAGGGCTTCTGCAAAAGCTCATTGTGCAAAACCATACCTTGTTCTTTGGTCTAATTGTTGCTGATGAAGACATAAATAAAGTCTTCAAAACCATTGCTAGTTATAAGAATTACAATGAAATTCCTACAGAAACCAGGCGGAAATTATATGCAGTTGGTCGTATCCTTTATGTTTCTGCAAAGGCTTCAACTATCACCTGTAATAGAGTTTTTGAAATTTTCTTGCCCCGTTTGATTGGTAGTTTAGGGATTTCAGTAAGAGACTCTTCTGAACAATGCTCTCTAAGTGAAATTGATATGATGTCCAAAGGATGTAATCATGGAGCTCTTTATCTCTGCATTGAGCTCCTTCAAGCATGCAAAGATTTGATTGGGAGTTCTGAGGAACTTGCAGCATCTGTCAGTACAAAAGAGACATGTTGCTGCTTACTTCAGAGCTTTTCTTCTTCATTAACTGAGGTCTTCAGTTCTATCTCCACAAGTACAAACGAAGGCACTCATGATGCAGATATCTATCTTGGAGGTGACTGCTTCTGTTTGTTAATTTAGTAGATATCTATTATCCATTTATACTTAACATTATTTTGTTTGGGAAGATAATGCTTGACATGCCACAACCTTCTCTTTTTCTTTGTGCTTGTATGCATTTATTCATCCACATATTTCCACTATTATTGCACATTATGGGTGTTCTTTTTTGATTGAACACAAGTCAAATTGATGTGTATTACCTGCTACTTGTTTGAGAGAAGAACTCTGTATCTGGATCTGCACACGGTTCAAACTTTTTCATATTCTCTAAATTTTTTGTAGAGATTTCATTTTGTAGGTTATTGGGATTTACCTTCTTCCCCATCCTTTTCTAAGAACCAAGGGGATATGGGAGAGCCTTGTTGTTTGGAATCTGGATTAACCTTAACTCACTCAAGTTACCTTCATTGTATTGTCTTAAGCTTAGGATTGGTCATGAATGTGTTCATGCTATATGGATAATTTTGTACACTCCAATTCTCAATCTACTTGTCCTTTTCTTCTCTACCACCCCCTCCTCTAGTGTAAGGAATGAAAGCCACTAGACCTAATCTATGATATCAAATTGAACTTGCAATATGTTTTGAAATGTTTACCTATAATGTCCTGAACTTGGTGGCCAAAGAAATGTCATTAACTCAACTGTCTTCTATGCAACTATAATGCATTTCTTTTCTTCAAACAATTTTCAGCATGTAATATCATGAAACAGAAAGATATTATTATCATTTTTTTGGCAATCAGTTACGTAAATCTTCCTGGTTAGGGTTCCCTAGCCTTTGCTCTTTTTACTTCCTCTTAAGATTCAGGCAGTTGTTGATTTGTTTTATTATTTTTCCTTTGGATTAAATTTACAGTGAAGGGATTGCAGATACTGGCTACCTTCCCTGGAGGCTATTTTCCTGTAGCATTATCTGTTTTTGAGAAGATATTACAGACATTCGTATCAATCATCATCACATACTGGAGCAAGACATTACAGTGGAAACTGGCACTGAAGGCACTGGTAGATATTGGTTTATTTATAGAAAGGTTTCATGAGACTGAGAAGAGAGAAAGCTATATGGGGATTGTTGTCGAAAGAGCATTGGCATCTCTGAATGATTTTGGCATGCCATTTTCACTCAAACTGGAAGCAGTTTCAGACATTGGAACAAGTGGGCAAAATTACATGCTGAAAATTGTTCAGGGTTTGGAAGAAGCTATTTGTGCCAATCTGTCTGATGTTTATGTATGTATAGCCAATTAATCCTCTATTTAGCAGAAAGTTGAGCTATTACTAGGGAAGATCATGAAGTGTGCTCATAAAAGGGCTAATTTGTTGTCTTGTTTTAGTTCTGCTCTTTTCCAATTTTAAATCAATTTCTATTGATATAATAGTAAATAATGTTGCATTTTGTTTGCTCAGGTCCATGGAAAATCAAGTTCAGCAGATATTGCAGCTCAGCTTTTGCAGTGCTACTCTGACAAGGTGGTTCCATGGTATAAAACTCCACCCTGAAAGTTAGTTCCTAACCCCCCCCAAAAAAAAAAAAAGAAAAAGTCATTGTCACAACACTTGCTGATGTTCTAACCTCTCTTTTAACTGTGTAATCTTTCTATTGTACTGAATCAAATCTCCAAATTAAAATCTACAAAACATCTTTCATAAATGAGAGAAATGGTTTGTGCCCTTTAGGAAAACAGTCACAAGTTGTACCAACACTTTTAGTCTTTAGGTCTATTCTTCTTTTCATCTAAAAAGAAATGTTGTCTGGGTTAAGGTACTCTGTTTCTTTATGTTTTATGTTTTGGGTTTGAGGGTTGGAATAGAATACAAAATGATTGTTGCAGCATCTGGTATGCAGCATGTATACACCTAACCTCCTATAGACATTTCAGACTATTCATAGGGTACCCAAATTCACTGCAAACTAGTAGAGTAGTTCCAATACCAGGAAAATCCCCCACCAGTTGCCATCCCTAGAGAGGATAGGTTATGTTTTCTTGTTTTATGGCCATGATATTTGTGTGGCTATATTTGTCTCCACTCTTGCTTTGTCATTCCTTGTTACGTCTTCTTTTCTACATCTGATAGGAAACAATTGTTGGCTTGGCCCCAGGATACATGGTACAGGAGGTTTTGAAGAAATCCTATTGCGTTTTACTTTTAACATTTGGAGCCAAATTGAGAATACCATGGCTTTTAATGTTCAGATTGAACAAAAAGTAAGTTCTTTTAATTTTTCTTTGTAACACAAATCTACAACAACAATTTGCTGATATTCATTTTTTCTATCTAAGGGACTTCTTGATGTGATGATGAAAGCAATGAAGCTGGCTGTTGCAAGTTGTTCAGAGGAAAGTCAGAACAAAATAATTCAAAAGGGGTTCATTGTGCTCTCATCATGCACTTCTTTTCCACTGAAGGAGCCATTTCAACAGAAAGCCATCCAACTTATAAAAGATGATGATAATATTTCCAGCAGAGATGAATGGATTCTTTCACTATTTGCCTCCGTGATTATTTCAGTTCATCCTCTAGCACAGAATCCAAATTTAAAAGCAATTTTGTATCTGTTTATGACAACCCACCTCAAAGGTTCTGTTCCTTCAGCTCAGGCATTGGGCTCTTTGGTTAATAAACTGGGTCAAAGATCTAATGCAGTACAAATATCAAGTGATTATACCTTGGAAGAAGTGATTGATATAATTTTTAACTCAACTTTATGGAGTTTCCATGACAATTGTTCTTTGGGGACAGATGATGAATTGATCAATGGCAATAAAATAGGTCTAATTGATTTATGTCATGGTGCTGTGAGCAGTACACTTCAAATCCAGGCCATTAATGGACTTGCATGGATTGGAAAAGGTTTAATTATGCAGGGTCATGAAAAAGTCAGGGACATCACCATGGTCTTTCTAGAATGCTTACAGTCAAATGGAAGGACGTCTATCCTTCCATCAGAAGAGGGTATCTCAGGGCAAAGTCATGATGAGGATTCGTATAGTTCTGTAATGAAACATGCAGCAGATGCCTTTCAAATTCTTATGGGGGACCATGAAGCTTGTTTGAGTCGAGAGTTTCATGCAGTAATAAGGCCTCTCTATAAGCAACGTTTCTTCTCAACTATGATGCCTATATTGCAGTCTTTGATGTTAAAATCAGACTCCTCATTCTCAAGGTATGAAGAATTTTCCTTCTTTATTAGTTTTGACCTAGTTTTGTATAATATTGTTGCATCAGGTTCTATTGATCATCTTATCAGATTGTGATGTTTATTTGAATGGTATGTACTGGGATATGAAAATAATAACAAATTGGTGAACCTGAATCTGGTTGTATTTGTGAATGATTATTTCTGATGCTTTAAAGGAATGAGATGCTTCAATTTATTTGGATTTTATTCTCTTATATCTGGTGTAGTTGGTCTTTTTCTTTCACATTGCTTAGTACTACTAGGTCTCTGATCTTGGTAATTTATCATATCTCATCATGATCTAATACAGTGTTTCTCTTCTATATTGTTAAAAGTACATTGGTCATTGACTCATTGCATATTTAGTGGTTATTAATTCGAGCAGGGTTTTTGTATGTGCTACCATATTCACACTTTTAGGATTCCCTCCAGCACCTTACCTGTATTGTTTTGTCTGAGACTTAAAACTTAGAAGAGGGTAATTCTTTCTCTGTCGCTACATGCCAACATTTCCCTTCATGACTCATCAAATTGAGTTTATCTTCTTCCTATTCTAATATATATCCATTCTTCCTTTCTTGGATTATGTGTATAATGTGATATCTAATGAATTTGTGGAGGTAAAGCTGGACAATATAGTATTAAAACTTACACGTAGATTGGTTGAAATTTATTTTGTATCTTGTGCTAGAATTGAGAAGACTTGTAAGAATTGTTATTGATTTCTCACACAAGCTGTTATATGGTTTCAGACCTTTGTTGTTCCGGGTGTTTGCACATATTATAATCAATACTCCATTGATGGTTGTACTGAGTGATTCCACGAAGGTAAGTGGTAAAATTTTTATTTATTGGTTTACTGGCAGAATTCAGAAACCATTTTTATTGTATTAAATCATTTTTACTTTTGCAGTTAATTCCAATGATACTGAATGGCTTATCCACCTTGAGCAATAATATTCTAGATAAAGATGTTTTGTATGGTCTCCTGCTTGTCTTATCTGGAATATTAATGGACAAAAATGGTGAGCCGAACTATCACTAGTTCTTTTGTTGCCTCTTACAACCTTGTAATTCTTGAATGCAGTTTGAGTAGATTCCTTAACAACTCAAAGATTTTAATTTGTCATTAAAAGAAAAACGACAGAGAATTTATATGTAGATTAATAGGTTTTTTCTTTTGGCAGAAGTATATTAATGGTTAAATAAGCATAAATTTGACAATTTATTTTGTAACTGTTGAAATAACATAACATTTGGTTGGACTCCTTGTCAGTCAACATTATTACTCCCAGTGTTCTATTTATTTGTCCATGTAACTAACTCTCAAATAACTTTGAACTTAGCTTTAGGTAATGCTTTTATATAACGTATGAATGGTAATTGTAAATTTTTTTTTTTTTTTTGTTTCAATATATAGTTCTTGTTGAGTTCTTTCATTTGCTAACAAAGTTTTCAATTGCCATTCATATTTCTATATAAAAGCATTACCAAAAGTCATGCAGAGTTAGTTGAGAGTTTGTTATATTATGATCAAACCGTTGGGCTATCTGTGCACTACAATAATATTATGATCTTCACTTACAGTACTCGTCACACTAGTGTAACTTTAGTGCACTATGTTTCTAAATGATGCTCATGCATGCAGGCCAAGAAACTGTATCAGATAGCGCGCACATCATCATCAATTGTCTTGTTGGGCTTATTGGTTACCCTCATATGATGGTAAAAATCTTCTCTTAATGATGACAGCATCCCTTGAAATGCATCATGCCATATCTTCTTTGAGAAAATGAAAATGAAAAGGTAGCATCCTGGTTGATTGTGAACTTCATGGTAGATTATAAGATGGTAGAACATATGATGTTTTGAAGCTTGTGCTTTTCTAGAAATAAATAATAAATGAAGGTTTGAGTTGCCTTGTAAATATATGTTGAGGCCTCTTAGGAGGCCACTTGGTCTAATATATTGAGCACTGCTTTACCCATCTTTACCCCATCAAATATGAAAATGTATACATTCAGTTCCCCTTTTCTTCAGGGCAGTAGTAGATCTAGTATCATTCTAAATCTGTAAAAAATAAATCCTAGCATGGGATGGGGCTTTGTTGTATCGTTATGAATCTTACCCAAAACTATTGCTGGCTGAACTGGGAGAAAAAGAAATACAAAAAAATAAAAAAATAAAAAAACAAAACAAAACAAAATAAAAAAGAAGGGAAAGGGCTCTTATCAAAACCTAGTTGGTGGAGTTAAAACTGCTAAATTTAACAAAATTAAATGCAGGGAAGCAGAAGTTAAGATCGAATATGCAAGAAAACCTTACAAGCTAATATATAACTGATACTGGTGATGTGACCATGGTATACTTGGTATATACTTCTAGAACTCTGATATAATTTAATTTCAAGTCATGTCAAGTAAGATGAATTCACAAAGTAAAAATAAAAAAATTCTCATGTCAAAAGTTTCCTCGTTAGTTTCCTAATGCATTAAAGCTTTGTGATCCATTATTGAAATTGTTCTGTTCTTGGCTGTTGATATTTTCAGCTTGTTCGAGAGACAGCTATCCAGTGTCTTCTTGCCCTCGCTGGGCTCCCCCGTACAAGGATATATCCAATGAGAGCACAGGTAGTTAACTACAGAATGGAACTTAGTTTATTTAACCCTTTTTTTTTCACTTGCAAATTTGTTTTTCATTATCTCGAAGCTACATACATTGTAGTTTTTAACCTTGAACTATAATTACCAGCTTACTCTCAAGATTCTATGCACTTTGCATGGCTCTATGCATATACATTTCCATCTATTCGTGTTTAATTTTTTATCTTCATTTTTACCAGGTACTACAGCCTATATCAAAGGCTCTTGATGATCCAAAGCGGGCTGTTCGGGAAGAAGCTGTCAGATGCAGGCAAGCATGGTCAGTACTGTCTATTTTCTTTCCCTTCATTGTGCAACCATTTGCATATTTTTTTACATAATTTTGAATTTCAAAAGTTTTGACATTGTTTACTTATAAATAAATTCCAAAACAGGGCATCCATTGCATAGAGGGAGGTCTTGATTCCCAACACCGTGAGTTTTGCTTCGACATCTTGGTGTCTAAAAAGTGAATATAGTGACATGTCCTGGCCCTCATTTAGCTTGTTAACTGTAAAAAGTATTTTTCTTGAATATATTGTCTTTCAGTTCCAATGTAAAGTGTAACAGACAGAAGCTCAGGGTATGAAGTTCTTGACGTTTCTGCAACCCCTACCCTCTTCTTGCTTTGATCCATCTTTGCATGTGTATAAAAACACCTTAAATATAAGAAACTTCTTTAGGAATCTCGAAATAGTTAAGTTTTAATGTTGTTGATTTTTAACTAACATTTGAGATAAATGAGGAATATTTATTCTTTCAATTTTTAAGGTAATGGGTATTTCTTGATCATTGGCTAATGTAATAGGAAAAGTAGACATCACATACTAATTTTCCTAGAAGTTAATTAAGAAAGCTTCTGACCTTTTTTGGGTCAAATTGCACCAAACCTGCAAGAATTGTGTTTCCCAATTGGGAAAATTCGTTACGACTCTCCTATGCTTAGTCCAATTAAGATTGATAATCATTTTAATTGCCACATTTTCTTATTTAAATGGTAACTAGTCTTTCATCTTTTAGCATTATTTATCCAAAGATGATCTTAAATTTTACATGTAATAAGAATATGATAACTAACACAAATTACAAATATTGTTACTTTTGCATGTATATACACCCAAAGTATTAATTTACTTGAATTCAAGAAAGCGTCAAATTTGAAAATTTTAATTCTAATAAGAAGAAAAATCTGTGTTTTACTGTTTTTAATTTTCTTGATTTTATTTTATTTTTATAGTTTGACTGAAAAATAACCATTACTACTAACCAAATATCTCATAAAGGTGAGTTTAGTTGATGAAATAAGTACTTTATGATCAAAACATATTTATATATTTTAGGTAAATTAGTTAGATAATCATAATAAAAGGGATTGCTTGGGGCCACTAAGTTAAGATTTCAACTCCCACCTAGCGCTTGCAAAAAACTCCCTCCCCTAAAACTATTCTCATGTAAAAAAAAAAGGAAAGAAAGAAAGAGGAAAACACCAAAATCAATTGACCACATTTCCAAGTGCTGGCCATAGAATTTACAACTTACCGTAAGTTATGGCATTGAAAGACTGCAAATCCAATTAGAAAGCATCACATTTTAATGTGTAAATCCTTTACAAACAGAGCCAGAGTCAGGAATTTTAGTTAGGGGTCGGCTTTTCAAGTCTTAAAATAATATATTGTAATTTTAAAAACTTACTTGTATATCATATATTAAAATAATATATAACGAGTTTTCATATCACAAAATTTATTTATAATATTGTTTACATTAAATGACTGAACTATTTTTTTTTTCATATAAACAATCAAAGAGTTTGAGAGAAATTTATCTTCCATTTTGTTGCGAAGTTTCATTTTCACAATTTTCATGATAAAAAATACTTTTTTTGTTATTGCTATAGAAACTGAAAGAGTAAGCATCAAAGTAATTAATTTGTAAATGAGACTATAAACCTCTGATTTTCTTATTTCCACAAGCCATTAATACAATTCAAAAATACGACAACATTCTATCTCTTTACCTTATGACTTTCTACAAGCAAACAAATTTTTTTTCCTTTTTTACAAGCTAATTACATTTTATATGAGTTTATCTTTCTTTTATACTAATTTATATTTATATTGCTTTTCTCTGTATGACTATATTTAAGGTTTTTCCTTTTATTGAATTCATGTATGTTCCCTTTGTGGATTTGTACTTTCTTTCTTTTTTCAATTTTTTTACTCCGATCCAATTTTATTCCATATAACTTCAATATTACCATAATATTCAATTTTATTTGTAATCTTAACAACTTTAAATCCTAAAAAGAAATTATACAATTTTTTGTGATAATAGAAAATTAATAAGTTTCATTATTTAAATATTACTCCCTCTATACTAGAATAATAGATTTTTTTGTTTTATCTTCAAATGAAAGATTTGAAAACAATTTTTATCTTTACGTATTTTGTACTTAAAAAATAACTAAGAATGAATATTTACTTCCATTAGAAAATAAATAATTAAAGTTAAAAGATAATTATAGGGTTAAAGTAAAAAAAAAACTATTTATCTTCCTTAAAATAAAAAAATAACTATTATTTTGAGATAAATTCTAAATAAAAAATATTAATTATTCTGGGATAGAGAGAGAGTATACTAATTTTTTTTGTTAGAACATATCTACTAACAAATATAAAATAAAAAAAAAACTTACAAAACTTTAAAGTTGAAACCCAATGTGACAATATATGATTCATATAAAAAAAATAGTATTGTTTTTAATCTTTATCAAGTTAGTGGTCCTTTTGGTGGTTCCTTAATTTGTCTTCAAGCTTTCAACGAGGAGAGCAATATTGCAGTGGCTTGCATCAAGCCGTTGCTGGAGTCTTTTTTTTTTTTTTTTTTAAAGTTGATTAGTTAAAAGAGATTGACACTAGAACAGTAAGGCTGGATACTAGAGAAATGACATAGAAGACACAAGAACTATTTTTTTTTCTTTTTCTACAAAATTCAGTTGTGGTCCTTGAGATGAGTGGGTTTTAAATAATAATTAATTAAATTGTTAAAATGAATAATTAATTATATAGATTATATTTGGACTCTTAAAATGCCCTATTATTATTGGATCTTTTTTTATTTTATGTATTTTAACAATTAAAAATATAATATTTAAAATTTTAATAATAATAATTAATTAATTAATTATATATATAATTTTTTTTTCAAATACCAGGGGAGCGACCGTCCCTGGTCTCCACGTGGCTCCGCCACTGTTTACAAAACTCAACATTACAACAAAATTGAGTGAATATATTTTTAAAGAAGTACGAGAAACATGGGCTGTGATTATGGGAAAACATATTATTGTTAACCTCAAATAATTTGGCTAATATTTTATTAATTTTTATATATAAAGATTAAAAATTAAATCTAACATATATGATTAAAAATATAAATAATTTTATTATTAAATTATCAGATCAATGATTATATTTTATTAGTTTATAACGTTTTTTCCTTTAAATAATTAATTATAATATCTAAAATATTTACTTACATATTTAAAAATATTTATTTATAAATTAATTTTAATAAAATAAATATTAATTATTTTGTTAATTATTAACCATTCTTAATAACCGAACTAATAAAATATCAACCAAAATTACATGGCCTCAACGAAAATACGTGTAGCTATAACATGTGATAAATTTGGTCTAAAAATGGTGAGAAGAGCAGTAGCAAAACTCACCCATTCTAATTTTTTTGTTTTCCAAAATATGACTTATTAGGTCAAGTCCAACCAATTTATACCACTACTTCATTTACCTTTTTTTTTTCTCTCCACGTTATGTGAAAAAAAAAGAAAAGCTTCTATATATTATCCACACTCACATACTATTCTTTTTCTCTAAAAAGATTGAAAATAGCACTACCCATAAAGGATAGCAAAGCACAAAGAAGGTTATATATCAATCACTAATAAAATTATTTCACTGTAGTCTCCAGATATAAATCCTAGCTAGTAACTGCAAAAGAGCTACAAAAACTTGGGAGGATTTCTGCATGCACCACTCAATCAGACAACTCGTCTTCACCACCACTGTACTGATCGATATCTTGGTGATGTGAAAGCCTGTGTGATCTGCCAATGCCATCTTCAGCATCTAACCTTCCTGCCCTTGAGTTAGACACACCACCCCTTGAGTTGGAGTAAACCTGTAGGGCAGACCAAGAAACAATATTATCTCAAAAGGTTAGAACTAAGGCTATCCCAAGACAATGTTAACTTGGTTCATGTCTTCAGGACCATACCCCTTGATCCCTTGGTTCTATGACACTAACATCTGATCTCTTCCTAACCGTAATACTGGAAGGTATAGGAAAATGTTCAATCTCATCACCAGACCTTCCTTCTCTGGCCCTCTTTTTTCTTAAATTAAGCTTCTGGGGAAGAGGCTGCAACACAGAGAAAATAAGCCCAAAGAGTAAGACAAATTGTGCCCCAGCACGTAATGTAGAACAGGAAAATTCTGATTAACAGTACCACATAGCGAGCTACTCTCTCTCCGTCATCAAAGGAAACAAGAAAGTTATTTGGGTCATCTGCATCATCACCTCGTACCTGTAGAGGTGTCAAAGGCAAAGATTTCACTAACCAATTATGCATTAACTTGGATGTAACAGTACAAAGATCTCCGCACATACATCCCAATGGTACTCGCGGATCCAAGAATATGAAACATCTTCATCTTCATCATAGATGTCTTTAGATTCCTGTCACCATTACAGCATGAACATTAGAATGAAAATAAATATGAAATTGGTCACATCCGTTAGAAATAACATGATGAAATTGGTGGTCTACAAACTGCAATGTTGATAGGTATATAAAATACTCTCTAAGGTTATCCAGATCATTTCTACCTCATCCACAGAGGGGACCATGTATGCCAAAAATCTCTCTGGATTAGCTTGATCAGAGCCAATTGCAGCATAGCTTTTCAATACAGCCTGAAATAAAATATGAAAAATGAGATGCACATACAATGTATCAACCGATTATTCGTCCCACAACCCCTTCCCAGCTTTCAGATAGTTTTTTTCTCAACCATATTATAATTTCTAAGTGGCCAAGGCAGTGAATATGACAGTGCTGGCAGTGAAAATTTAAAAGCAATTTTGTTGACACCAACCAGGGCTATTATCAATAAAAATATTTGCAGCTGCCTACAAACATGATGGTCGGATAGTGCAAGTAAATCCACAGTAAATCAACAAGAAATAGGGTTTTGAAAAACAGATCCTACTTGTAGAGAAACTCCAGGTATCAGCTTATAGTTTATTTTATTGCAGCATGTAATTTGCACTTCACTACCAGATTTATAGGATTTCACTTATGCAGAATCCTAGATATCAGGGTACAAAGTAATTGACATGTTCACCTCAGGTAACTACTGAATTATATGACTAGAAATACACTACAGATATCTTGCATGGATGAACATTAAATGGTTTCTTGCACCTCACCTTTGCTTCATGCTTATCACGAGTAGAACTGTCCAGCTTACCATAGATTTCTGAATCAGCAGTTGGAGCATTATCAAAGGAGACTAACACAAATTGATCATTTTCCCTGTAAACAGCACCACAGGCAACTGACATGAATTTGGTGACCAGAAATGCAATCATCAAGAGCTAATTTCAAAAGTTTTATCATTTAATCAGACATTTCATTCAGGGTGTAAACTAGTGCAAAAAGTTCTTGGGGTCTTGGCAAGGCACAAGGGGCAGGTACATGCCTGACAAATCACAAGGTTTAAGGTGCAAATTTACAAGTACATATAGATTAAAATAAGAGTAGGAAATTAAGTCAAAGCTTCAAGTAAATTAACAAATATATGTCCTTGTCAAGACCAATAAGTATAAAAATGCAATGCGAACTCAAGAATAAAAGAAAGATTAATGCTGCACAACTCCATATTGGTTGCAACACAAAAGCAAGAAGAAAGTAAAACCAGAAGAATAAATTCCATACCGATCAAAATCTGGAAATAAAGGCATAACTTCAACAGGCTTTAAATTTTTATTGGTTGCATGAATAGGAGGCAACTTGGAAGCTTCAAATGATGCCTCGATTGCTTTTATTTGTCTTTCCCTGATAAAGCAGTCAATATTTTCCAGTAAGTGAAAATAGACTACTGTGATAATCAGTTTGTTTCCATTACAAAATTTCATTTCACATGGACAGGTTGAATAGAACAAACCTGTTATTAAGGTTCTCCAAAATGTTCTTTCCTACTTTCATTTCGCGCAATTCTTTTGCTTGCTTTTCAGTCAGAGACTGTAATGGACAATGTATTTTACCATCAATATTTGCAACGAAATATCCAACACAAATACCATGCTTAACAATTACCTGTTTTGCTGATTCCATACTAAGTGGAGATATATACTGTGTCTTGACCAGCCAAGAAACACCTTTATCAGTAGGCCTTTCTTTTCTTCTTATACCATCTTTCTTTACAGGTGTAACAGCTTCATCATCACGCAAGAGTTCTTCATCTTCTGGGGCAAGAGGCGGTCTAACAATTGGTGGACTAATAAAAATAGCAGAAAATAGGTAATTGGAATTTATTTATTTATGTTCAAAACAACTGAATCCTAAGAAAGACTCTGAAGCAGTTGAGGGATGTTTACTTGTAAACACTGAGATCAAGCAGGTCAAGAGGTATTCCAAGATCAGGCTCAACAAAAAGTTGGGGCTTGTACATTTTCTCCAGAGATGTGATAGTGTATTTTGTAAATCTGCAAAAACACAGTTCAGAATTTACCATTAAACTCTTAAAACTAGATCTAATCAAGAAAATATCAATCCAACACAAAAGGAAGATAATTCAGCACAAAAGGTTTCAAACAAAACATTAACAGTTCAAATTATCAGATGTTCAATAGTACATTTCCCCAAAAAATGCTTACTAATGTCTTATCAGGAAAAACTCCAAATAGATCAAGCAGACCAATGCACAACCCCCCACAAACTAAATGTATCTAGGAAGTCATGTAGCAAGCAGTAATTTTCAGAACATTCCATAATAAGTGCAGTTACATAATAATCTCTCTTCTGAGCAGTAAAAACTAATACATACCGATCTTTATCTTTCTTCAATGCCATGAGCTTTGGTTGTGCACTTGGATCGGGAAGTTCATTCCGGAACCTAAGGAGCATCAGAGTGCATCAGCAATAATTGTTAACAATGTAAAAACTGGCTGCACTGGAGTATGCTAACTAAAACATGCTTGCCTAAATGACGGGTCATGTGCAAAACAAAGAGTATAGGAATAAGTAAAATAAATATATTACAGCAACTTGCAAGAAGAAAATGAAAAATCAAGTAAATGTTCCACAATCAAGAAACTACCAGAAACGCATACAAAAGAGACAACAGAGAGACACTTTTAAGGAAGTTACTCCTTTCCACAGATAACTTAAACTAAAATATTCATTATATAAAGTAATGTAGGAATCATTGCAAAAAGACCAGGGGCTGAGGCTGTACAGCATGTAACTGCTTTTAAAGAACGAACAACCCAGCAACTTAAAACATAAGAGAAAAATGCTTGCAACATAATGGTTGAGGCATTGCCAAGTAAGTAGCCAAACCCTTCTGCAAAGAGGAGGGCCCAATTTCAAAATACCCCTCCAAAAAACTAAACAGAAAAGGGGGTTGGGTGGTTCCACTGCAAAACTCATCAAAGCGAACATAATCTTGATCTTCAGTTTGGCTTCATTTTAATCAGCACAAACTTATATTTAAAAATTGTGCATTTAAATGGGAAACAGTATTTCAACATACTCACTTCAACTTGCACAAGAATGTAGTTGGCTTCTTTAACCTATTCTCGATTCTCTCGCTACTCAAAAGTGGCGTTGCCCTCCTATCCCCCATTCGCGACCCAACTATGGACCCGTGGCCCTTCCCAGAAGATGTCACCTGTGTTTTCTGTAACACTGAGTTTTGTGATTCTTTCATCTGCTGCCTGTTCTTCTCCTCTTGCCTTTGCTTCTCAAACTCCCTCTTCTTCCTCAACCTCCTCTCTTCTTCTGTTTCCACTCTTCCCACATGCTCAGTTGGCTTCTTCCCTGGGGGAAATGGTGGCTTCTGCTGCTTAGCTGCAGCACCATGATTCGAATGTCCATGCTCTCGCCTCCCAGACCCTGACACCCCCTTGTTGCGCTCACTCATTCCCTTTTCTCCACCACTATCCTTAGGAGGCGGTGGTGGGGGAGAACTTGGTGGAGGTGGTGGTGGGATCACAGAACCAGGGGGAGGAGAAGAGGGAGGAGGTGGGGGAGGAGGTGGCTGCATTGATTGATTTCCATATTGTGATGTATACTGTGAAGAAGGATAGAACATAGGTGGCTGTGAACTCATCTGATTCAGAGGAGGAGGTGGTGGTGGTGGATAGGACGAGTCCGGAGGTGGAGGAGGCGGTGGATAAGAATACTGTTGCTGAGGAGGCGGAGGCGGAGGCGGGTGTTGTTGGGGCCTCGAAGGAGGGTAATGCTGGTAATTCGAATTGGGGTTCATCTGGTGGGGGAATGAAGAGTTTGGCGGATAATGTTGCTGTTGTGGTGGGAGAGGATTCTGATTTGGCGGTGGCGGTGGAGGAGGAAAGGAGGATTGTGGAGGAAACGGCCTATATGAGGCCATTTGTTTACAAGCGAAAAAACCCTAGAAGAGAAAAAAAAAAAAACACCAGTTTCAAGTTCTGGGTTTTCTCGGTATCCAAGCAAACACCAACCCAATTGAAGAATTCAAAAAATTTTCTGGGAAAAATGATAAAAAAACAAAAACAAAAACAAAAAAACAAAAAGTTAGTGCCTTGTAGCAAAGAGAAATCTATTCAAATTCAACCCCAGAGAACCCCATAACAGCGACTGAATTCCCAAATCCCGAAACCCTAAAGAGAAGAAAGAGACAGTCAATTGAATTCCCAAATCTAAACGTAAATTCAGCCTAATCCCCCAAAGATAACAGAGCCGGAACTCACCTTGAAATTATTCTGGGAAAAAATCTTCGACAGAATGTGGTGTGGCCGCAGCAGGCAAATTCTTCACTGGGATTTAAACAGTTGTAGAAAAGAGAAAGGAAAAACTAGTTCTAAAGACGGTAGATTAGCACACAGAGGCTGAGGAGTGTAAAATACAGAGAGAGACGGTGACCAGAGAAAGCAGGTCGGGAGAGGGAATTAGGAGAAAGGAGAAGAGATGACGTTGCTGACGTTAGTCGGTCAGCCACAAGATTTATACTTAACCTTCGGTGCAAACTATGGTAATGTTCTTGGATGTCATTGACTCATTGGGTAATGTGTTTAGTTGTCACCAGGATTTTTCTCTTCCTTAATTGGAGAAAATATTAAGATAAGAATAAAATTCGTATCCTTATTTAAATTTGTTGTTTTAGTTCGGGTAGATTTTGATATTAAGAATTTTTTTTTATTTTTTCTTACTTTATT
>BPVZ01000117.1:686783-697757 GCA_020521535.1 Rubroshorea leprosula
TTTTTTAAGACAAAATGTGACAACTCTGCAGCAACCATCCATCCAATAACGTTGATCATGCAATTCCTCCAAGTATCTCTTGGAATGAAGATACTCCTACAAGACAATCAAGAGAAATAAACCATAAGATCACAGCAACCATACAGGAAAACTAATATGAAGGTTCTGTTCAGAATTTACAATGAGAGGTATGTCAGCTTTGGCTCCATATTGTCCCCAGCTTGCTTGATTTCATCACATACGTCCTCAAGGCATCAACAATTTGCCCATTTAATGCTAGAGCAACTTAAAGGATAAGAGACATTATCTGGCCTTTATCCAGACGATATGATTCATTATATATTAAAAGAAAATTTATTGTGACAAAACCTGAAACACTCCAATTCTTTGTGATACAACAAGCAAATAAACAAATTATCATGTCAGAAGCTATGAAATCCTCAGCCCATTTGTGTCATGGCAAGAATAAGGGTGGCAATAATGCAAGAAACAGTAGAAATGAACTTATCAACATATAGCAACAGGGTAGACATGAAACTTTAAACATGAACTTAGATAATATTGCAACACTCCATATGTGCTAAGGCTTTTTGGATAGATAAAATGTCCACCATAGCATAAATTTAGACCCAACATAACTATAGATGAATACATGCTCCATAGCTACATCAACCTATTTGGTTTCCATTTTATCGCTGAGAGTACAAAACAAGAAAACCTAAATCACCCAAGCATCTTCCATTTGCCTGCATTGCCACCTAATCATCAATGGCATGGAGACTTGAATCATCAGCTACATCATCGGCTTGAAACCAATCCTCACCTGCTTCTCCACTTGAATAAATCCTTGCACTTTCACCTGAATCTTCCCCTAAATCCTCACTTTCTTCATCACTTTAGTCATCATGCACAAAATCCATGGCATTTCTTGAACTGGTTGCATTGCTTGAAGTACCTGTCACGCAGCAAGATTCAACTTCAAAGTACCTACTCAAGTCATTTCCTTTATCCAGAAGGATTAGGCTTTCCACAAAACTATCAAAGAAAAAACAATAATGATTCCCACAAATCTTTAGATCCTTGATCTCTTGGCTCTTTGGATCACATGAAACCATCTGTCCAACTTTATCTATCCCCCTAGAGCCCTTGTTCATACTCAGTAAGACATGGCCACCCTTTCTAAAACCCAAAACCGTTGCCCAGCCTCCCAGACTAATATTTGACAGTTTAGTCCATGACCCTTCTACAGCATATTCTTTCATCACCCATATTTCTAATATACTATCCATTCCATCATTAGTGGAATTCAATCTGAAAACTGCCAAGGATTCCCCGCACACCTGCACCTTAGGTCCTGTGTAATTACGAACCCTACTATCCGGTAACATAATTTCTTGAAAAACCTCTCCCTCCAAATCAAACCCCAAAATCAAGTACATGGGAGGCCTCCCTCCACTGCACTGCCTCAATGCAACAAAATGGAGAACTCCGTTAAGAAAAGCCATCTCCCTATGTGCAACAACCACCGACCCATGACTGATAGCTTCAACATCATCAAGCTGTTTCCAAGAATTAGCATTGAGTGAATAAAGCTCAAACTTTAAAGCTTTGTCCTTCTGCATAATACGAGAAACAGTCAACACGTTATAGTCATTAGCTCTAGAATCAAACCCTAGCCCAGCCACTGCTAACGCACTAAGATCTTTTTCTGAGATAATCAAAGATTTTCTAACAATGGGGTTCCATAAAATCAAACGCTCAGGAAACGTACCAAACTTACCATTCATTAGTAATACGAATCCATTGCAAGACCCAAATACCTGAAATCCATATTTGGCTCTGTAAGGGAAATGAAGCGAGGTGCACTCGGTCAGGTCCTGGTCGTCAAACCGCAAGGAGAAGCGGTCTTCTGTTGGGTCTATAGAGCAAATCTGGAGAAAGCAGAGGTGGGTGTCGTTCTCCTTGTAGGAGGGGATGGTGTGGCTGAGGTGGGACGAAACGAAGGAGGGGCTTTCGATAATGGAATTCCAGGTTTTGCAGACGGAAATGCATACAATGTGGGATTTGATGGGCAGCTTGTGAAGGATCGTGTAGAAGAGTTCCTCCGGTAAACAGAAGAAAGCTTTTGCTTCATCCGGCATGGTTTCCGAGCACGAAAATTTGAAGAAAGTGAAATCCTTAAATAGAGACGATGAAGGTGGTTGAGGAAAAACCGAAGAAGCGTAAACTCTCCGATTTTCGCCGTGAAAATTAAGCAAAAATGAATTTCAGCCTATTGGTATTGGGTCTAGAAGCCCCTTCAGTCAGGGCAGTTTTTTATGTAGAAAGAAAAAGTTTGGGCTTTTTAGGCCCTATGTATTAGTTCGATGCTGCATTTTCGGTCTGCGTCATAAATCTGTACATCTGAATGGGTATAAAGAAGAAATATCCTTTTCCATTTCCCTAGTGGATTTTAAGGTTTAAATTTAAAATTTTTAAAGTAAAAATTTAAAATTTTAATTATTGAATCATCCTCTTTCAATTATAAATTTATATATCATTAAATAATAATAATAATAGATGAAAATTTTAGACCAAATTTAATTTGAGAATAATGAGATAATGTCATTTTATTTAAAATATTAAAAAATAAATTTTATATTATTTAAATTATTAAAAAATAAATTTTATATTATTTAAATTATTAAAAATAAATTTTATATTATTTAATAATTAACTCGTTATTTTTTAAAAATTTATAATATTATATACATTACCTAACTTTAAAAATAATGATAAAAAAATTAAAAAAATAAAAACGATTACATGAGACAATTTCAAGCTGACTTATCACATCAATAATATATTAGTAAAATAAAATCCACATTTGTCTCGTTATTTTTTAAAAATTTATAATATTATATACATTACCTAACTTTAAAAATAATGATAAAAAAATTAAAAAAATAAAAACGATTACATGAGACAATTTCAAGCTGACTTATCACATCAATAATATATTAGTAAAATAAAATCCACATTTGTCTCACTTCTTTCCTACATTCTCTTCGTGTCATTAATCTAATGAATTCATATCATTTTTTTGTCCTTTATATCATTACCCCTAATTTAAAGACGTGGCATAAACTACATTATTGATTTTAAATTTGTCATTCTTATCATTACTTTAAAATAATATACATTCATTTTAAAGATATATTTATTGAGCTCTTTCAAGATTAATTTACATAACAAGATAAAATTTCATTTTAATTTTATCAATAATCTAATTTAGTCATCCTATGAATTAAAAATAAAAATTAGTACCTAACAACTCCAATTCTAAAATATAATTAAAATTTTAATTTATATCTAAAAACTGAAATTTCATCTTATTAACCATTGATATCTAAATTTGAAAACTATTATATATTTTAATAAATTAATATTTAATAAAATATATTTTTAAATTTTAATTAAATAAAACAACATAATATAAAATTAAAACTTTAATTATTTTTAAAATCAAAACTAATATACATTTTTTCTTAAAATTAATATTTACTTTTGTAATTTGCTTGACCAAGAAAGAAGAAAGAGAAAATATGGAAAAAAGAAGTTTCATAAGTTCTGATAATTTGAAATTTCTATTTCATCTGAAGGATTTATGGTTCAGAGACAACATTTCCATGCTGTAATTTTACTCCATATTGGTTGATCTAACTACCATGGTCACCCACTATGCTTCTTCTCACCAAACCACCAAAGGGCTGCGAAGAAAGAACAAAAGGGGCGAAACAAAACCAAAAAATTTGGAAAAAGTACATGGAAAATAACTATAGATGCTTATATGGTTTGAGACCGTTTTACAACCAGCATCCAGTTAGAAATATTCAAGCTACTTCACCGGTAGCTCCTGTAGGCAGGGTTGTACATGCATTTCTCGGCATGTTTCACGAGATCCTTAGGTTGAGGGAGGCAAGTAGCCAAACCTGCAAGCAAGACAATTGTGTAATTGTATCTACAATGGAGAAACTAGAGTTCTGAGTGCAGATTTCAGATAAGTAGTCAGAATGGTACTTACCAAGATCATATGCTTTAGCAGCTACTTTAGCAGCAATTTGTGCTGAAATCTTTCTAATGTTCTTGAATGGTGGGTATATGAGTCCCTTGTCAAAGTTCTCCTGAGTTACTTGTGCAGCCAAAGCTTCGGCTGGGCCACCAAAAAGAAAACAAAAACCAAAAAACAAAAAATAAAATCAAAACAAAGATGTAATGACTACGTAGAATCATGATGCTAATCAAAAGCAACTCTTAATCCTTGTGTGCTTACAGGCCGCAAGAAGCATGTCATCATGAACACGGATTGTGCCAGACATTATTAAACCAAGACCAAACCCGGGGAAGATATATGCATTGTTTGCCTGAAAGAAACGTATATTACGAAATCAGTCCTGAGCCTTGAGTGAATGGTACTATTAAAGATCCATGCTTCGTTGATAGCCAAAAAATATAAAAAAAGCTCCATTATATTCTGGAAGGTACCTGTCCAGGCACAAACACCTTTCCATCATACTCCACAGGGTCAAACGGACTCCCACTAGCGAAAATGGCTCGTCCCTGCAAGTAACGAGGGAGAGTCAATTGCTTGATGGTATTCTAATAATATAAAAACTTAAACAATATGATGTCAAGCGGAAAGCACAGAGAACAAAGGAGCTTCTTTCAAGGTTAAGGATAAATTCTTGATGACTAGAAAACTGAGAAGCAATAAGTTACATGCTCATATTATACCTTGCTCCATGTATAAGCTTCTTCAGCAGTACATTCAGACTGTGAAGTTGGATTAGATAGAGCAAAAATAACAGGTTTCTGAATGCAATCACAAAAGGAGGGGGTCAGTTTAGTGTTTGCAGAGGGCAAAAATTTTTCCAATCTGCAAGTTATCATAGACAAATTAAGAATAAGATATACCTTGTTCAAGGCAGCCATAGCCTCAACAACTTCTTTAGTAAAGGTTCTTCCTACCCCTGATGTTCCAATCAACACTGTAGGCTTGATTCCCTGCCAAAACATATAGATCATAAGTAATAGATCATAAGTAATAGATTAATGAATTCATTCTCCTTCTCCCTTTTACATTGTGGGAAGAGGGGAGGGAGGAGAGAAATGGAAGAAAGTTTTCTTACATTAACAGCATCCACAAGTTCCTTGATAGGCTCGTGATCATGAGCCCATGGCTTTTTGAAATGTTGAAGCGACTCCAAACGAGATTTAACAATCAAACCCTACAAACAAGTTTAGCACAACTTTCATTGGATGCAAATAAAACAAGAGAATTTTGAAGTGTTTTGCTTCGTAACAATAACCTATATCAGATTCCCACTACCTTGGAATCCACGAGCCAAATCCTTTTACGAGCCTCTTCTAGTGGCATATTTGTCTGCATAAAATTCAAGTCTCATTTCCAATTGCACTAAAACTAAATTCACATCCAAAACTTATAGAAAATGTGTCAAGTGAAGGCCATGACCATTAACAGTTAATAGTAGATTATAACCTGTTTCGATATTTCAAGGGCTATGAGTCCTGCTATTCCAGTTCCAGCCTGTAAATCACCAAATAAATAGTAAGGCATGGAAATCAATAACAGTAAGAGTGAAGCATGTGGAAAGTTGGTCAGAGGAAGTCAACAGAAAATACATAAGAGTAGGCAACTACATCATGTGCGCAAGATAATTATAGCTTCTTTGTGGGAAATGAATTGAAATCATCCATTTCCCTAGAGATGATAATGGTGAAATTAAAATAACTTTAGAATAAACCAAACATTGGTTCAGTGTTTCATTAAGGGACATAAACTCACTTCTCCAGCACCAAGAAATAAGAATTTGTGGTCAGCTAAGTTTCCTCCAACTAATTTCAATGCAGCAACAACCCCTGCAAGGACAACAGATGCTGTTCCCTGGAATGAAAATTGCTCTAAAAATTAGAGATATGTTAAGCTCAATTATTTGACATAAGAAGAGCCAAATAACCAACCTGAATATCATCATTGAAGACAAGATGAGTTGTCCCATACTTTTCAAGCAAGTCAAAAGCATTGTGGTTTGCAAAATCTTCAAACTGCAAAATAATGAATACAGATTTGAATATACTATGCTTATGTTTAAAAGTAGCATATAAGTTCAGCATTCCAGAAAAAAATTAAACTCTCTTGCCACAAATTGCAATTACCTGAATAAGAACTTTCTCCCCATAGTTCTTCTTGACAGCAGTCATGAACTCGTGTAGAAGTTCAGCATACTCCTAGAGTGAACAAGAGCATACACACTTAAGTGCCACAAAAATTCAATTGAATCTGAAGTCAACCTCAAGCAAGTTTCTACTTTTAGATAACCAACCTGACCAGTAGCTCTCCTTTGCCTAAGCCCTATATAGAACTCATCATTCAATAACCACTCATTGTTTGTGCCCACATCAATGGTAATAGGCAAGCACTGCATATATGGAATCATGTAATTAAGACATCATGAAAAAAAAAATGATATTAAGACAAATTGTTTCAAAAGAAGAGATAATAAAGGAGAAAAACGAAATTTGAACCATTTGTTTGGTGTAATACAGGAAAAAAATTGTCAAAAAACAACCAAATAAGCCACATATTTGAGTACAGATTGTGCATATAACTCAATTTCAAGCAGCAACAACCTTGATAGAAATGGATACTTACAGCTGAAGGACGAACTCCTCCAAGCGCTGTGTACAATGAAAGTTTCCCTATAGGTATTCCCATCCCCTGAGAACACAAGTTTTAGCTAGAGTCAATTACGTATGAAAGAACAGAGAGAGGTGCAGCAATCAGCTAAGTCTCCAGACTCTCCACCTGCAAATTCAGAGAAATATACCTGACAACCAAGGTCCCCAAGACCCAAAATCCTCTCCCCATCAGTGACAACAATAACTTGAATATTCTTCTCAGGCCAATTTCTCAAAACCTCAAGAATCTTCCCCCTGTATATGGCAGTTATCAGTTTCAACATAAATACTAAAGAAGAACTAATTAAAAATTCTAAGCAAATATCAAGTCCATGGAACATACTTTTCTTTCAAACTGATAAAGAGACCCTGAGGACGTAAGAAGATGCTCCCATATTTCTGGCAAGCTTCACCAACAGTTGGAGTGTAGACAACTGGGAGTAACTCCTCAACATTGTCAATGAGAAGTTTGTAGAACAGCCTTTCATTTGTCTCCTGGAAAAAAGAAAAAAACAGAACCAATTTGGATGCATTAAAACTGTCCAATCAAAATAAACTAGAATATTGGGAGTCTTCACGATCAAGTAATAAAATAAAGAAGCCAATGATGACAGAAAGGGAAATGACATGGAAGCTTAAAATTAAATGTGGAAGAACCAAGTTACATTAGAATACCATGCAATTCCAGATTTGATGAAAACTCATAAGCATCCAGCAATGATTTCACAAAAAGAAAAGAAATCAATGGAATGGAAAATTTGTGAAACACTACCTGAAAATCCATCATGGCCATGTACTTCTGCAGAGGAACTTGATATCCGCGGAGCATGTGCATTAGTTTCTTCACCTGGAGAACGGTAAAACAAGGATCACTAAATCCATATAAATTTGCTACACCAACAGCATTCAAGGGACAAACAGAGATTATTAAGTGAAAGCATCCGCAAGCTTTCTAGACACCTGAAGTTCTTGAGAAATAACAGTTGGAGGGAGAAGACCACGCAAGTAGTGGGCATCTCTCTCTTTCTCATTGAAGGCAAGCCCTTTATTGTGGTGTGGATCTCGCAACAAAGAATAACCACTGCAGCACAAAAGCATAGATCAATCTTAAAACAGAACCCATAATAACAATCTTAAAATCAACAAAAAATCAATAAAAAAAAAAAACCAACAACAAAACATTGATATCATCGAGGGCAAGAAGCCAGAGTTTAACCTAGCAACGGAGTAGGTCCAAGGGGTGACAAGCTGTTCCTCGGTGGCGGCGTCCTCCTCGTAGACATCGTGGACGCCATCGGAGACGGTGGTTTTAGAGTCCACCTGATGAACAGAGGCGACATCTTGTCTGGTTTCCTTCAACGTGCTCTCCGTCAGGAGGCTGCCATTGCGGTCTCGGTTAGGACCCGAAGCTAACACTCTAACTGAAGTTGGGAGCAGCCTCCTCTGCTTGTAAGTAATGGGACTGCAGGACCCAGAAATTCCCACATTGTTCTGCTTCCCAGAATAAAATTTTTTATCAGAAAATCCAGAAAACAGAGAAAAATCCAATTCCGATTTTTTTTTTAATTTAAGCTGGAAGATCCTAAAAATCACCTAAAAATGGAAACTCAATGTGATCGACACATTATTATTATTCTTCTTTTAGAATTCACATTAAAATTAGCTGAATTCCAAATCCTGCTCCTCCTCCTCCTCCTCCTCCTTCTTTTTTAAGGTTAAACACATGGAAAGCAACGCCCAGAAAACAAAATAATCAAAACAAAAAGGGGAAGGAAAAGAACTAAATTTGTTTGATTTTCAGAACCACAGAGATGAACCCAGAAACAAAAACTGGTAAATTTCATGACTTTCGAATAAAATTCATGATTTCGTGATTGAAAATGTCAAAACACAAATGGGGTTGTTGTATATTACCAGAAAACAGCATCTGCTTATCGAGATCATGGCGGGAGAAGTTTGGAGATACAGAGAGCCTTCCTTGTTCTGGGTTCTTGAACCCTTTCTCTTCTCTCCTCCCTAGAAAGAAACAAGAAAGACAAGTGAAGAGAACTTAGGAGAAGAGAAAGAGAGCGTGTTCGGGACGTTATATAGAAGAAGGCCGCCTGGTTTCGCTCTCTTTCTCTCCACCTCTTTTCTTGTGTGCGTGCAGGAAGACCAGAAATGACAGGGGGCGGAAGCGGAACCTAAAAACGTGTACGTGGTAAGCTTCTTTCCTTCTTCGCCCCCTAAATGACATGTAGGTAACGGGTTTTATTTGATTATTACTAAATTGCCACTCCTTCTCCAGTGGGTCCCACCTTTGAAGTTGGTTCTTTTATTATTTTTTCAACATAAACTTCTTATGTAATCTAATAGATGAACCACGTTATTTCACAAATAATAAATAAAGTTCATCTAAGTTCGGCTTTGATGTTGACTTTAAAATAGATACTAACCACTAATAATTGTTCCCATTGTTAAAAAAAAAAGGTTTTTCTAACAGTAGTGTTAAGATAGTGATTAAAATTTTTTTAATATTAACTATTATTAAAAAATAAAATTAATTTTTGTTTAATTAATTACTTAATTAAAATATTTCATATGGTATAAGTAATAAAATTAATATCAAGTTTTATTATTTTTAATATTAATTAATATTAAAAAGTGTATTAATTATGTTTAAGGAACAGGTTAAAAAACCTTTTTGGTTTAATGCTAAAATTTGGTCACTAAACTTTGTCTCAATAAACTGTTTTAGCCCCTGAATGATTTTATGTCTTTTTGGTCCCTTAATTCGATAACATGCACTTGTTTAGTCCATTAACTTGATAACGTTTGCTTTTTTTCTTTTTCTTTTTTTCATCTTTCAGTCAAGGGAAGTCCATGTGGCCCTTTATGTTAGTTAATAAATTAATTTTTTAAGACTATTAATGATGTGTGCATGTTACTAACACCTTTCTCTTCAATGTGTACACGTTTGATAGGGTCATTCTCTTCAATGTGTACAAAATTGCTTGGTTGGACCGAAAACTTTGATCTTGCTCCCCTACCCTCTCTCTCCTCCTCCTGTTTCTTTACTTGTTCTCTTTGTAGGGGGATCTTGATGATGGCTAATCATCCCCTTCCTCTCATATGAGAAAATAAATTTTTTAATCAACTTAATAAATGACTTGAACTTCCATTGATGAAAGTATTAAGGTAAAAAAAGTGTACATTATTAAGTTAAGAGACTAAAAAATGCAAAAAATTACTTAGGATAAAATAAAAGTATAGACTATAAAGTTAAAGAACTAACAAAAAACAATAATCACATAAGATCCAAAAAAGTGCATCGAGGCACAACTTAAGAATTACATTTAGTATTAAATCATCTTTTTGTGCCTAAGTTCTCCATTGCTAAACTACTTTTCTTGTTTAAAAGTTTAAATTTAAAACTTCTAATTTAAAAAATAATAAATTTAAAAATTTTAACTATTGGTGACTAGTTTGATTGAATCAACTTTATGTTGGACAAGCACATTTGGGATCCTCTTCAATAGATTGCTCAATGTCTAGTATGCTGCATCTATTTCATTTTCTAGTCCGAACTCCCAACTCCCAAATCTTCATTTCTATTTTAGTTTCAAGTAGATCTCAACATATGTTTTGTGTAGATCGTTTGTATTTTTCTTTTAGATTTTTATTAATTATAAATTTGTATAATAATAATTAACTTTTATATATCTTAGAGTATTTTTTTTATAATTAATCATTTTAAATGTATTAATTCATTTTGGGATGAATAACCTAGTAGATTAAGGACCAATTGTAGAATTTTAAAATTAAGGACCAATTGTAGAATTTTAAAATTTAAGGATAAAGTAAAAAAATATAAAAAGTTGAGGACCTATGCTTTTGTTTGTTAACATGATTTTTTTTTTTCATTTATATAAATAGAAAATAAATTGTAACCACATAACAATTAGAAAGATATTAGCACTTGCGCCTCATGGACCAACGACCATAAGCTGGCTTGTAAATGTGCATCCCATAGGGTTGAGGTTCGATTCCCCCCTCCTCCAAAAATTGCAACCTTAGTCAAAAAAATTACGAAGATATTAAAGTAAAGAACAAGTTAAATCTTGTAATAAAAACTTCTCTCCTCCTTCTGCCCCTTCTCCAGATCTGTGTGTGGTTGTGCTCGGAAGCCTTTGAGCTTCCGAGGTTTTGATGCTTGAGCCGTCGGGTTTCCCGGCCACTCAAACATGCTGGAGCCGC
>BPVZ01000117.1:714556-726625 GCA_020521535.1 Rubroshorea leprosula
TTGGGCCTGACACCATATGAATTATATAAAGCCTGCTAATTAACTTTCCCAATTTCCATTATGGATTTGCTTTGCAGGCTGTGCAAATCCTTTTCTGCTGGAACAATAGCCATATTGGGCCTACTAATAGCAGCATTCACTCCTCTACTACAATACTCCGCGCTCTCTCCGCCCTTTGTTTCTTTCATACTGTCCAGTTACTGTGTAATGTTGATGTTGTGCACTATGGCACTGGTTGCTGATGCTGGTCTCGGAATCGCTTATCATGATTTCCACGCACGCCATTGGAGCGAAATTTTGAGGACCATTACTGTCCTGACGGGTTCATTAGCGGTCATTTCACTCATTTCTATTAGCAAACCATACATTGCCTCGGTCTTCTTACTTGTGTGGCTCCTCCTTACTAGACACCTTATTCTCAGTCTACATCGGGACTTAACCCAACCCATACTGCCTATTACCGTCAACACTGCAATCCATTCCGTCAGTGCTTTCGATTCCGTCAGGGCAGCACTGGGTATGATGAAAAATTGGGCAAGAAACTTGTTCCACTGGTAAACAACGGCAATTCCAGTGCTCTGTTGATGGAATTTGTCATTGATTGTCTCCTTTTTTTATGTTTCATAGCGATTCTCCGATGTTTAAAGTAAGCTTTTAGGTATGTTGTTGGTGTATGTATGTTGAAGATAAATGGGACAGTGCAGCTAGGTTACTGTTTATGTCCACTGTTTATGTCCAGTTCAGTTTCAATTATGTTGTTGAGAAATTTCTATGTTGATTTTTCAATGTAATATTTATGTATCTTTGATGTTAAGTGTTTTAGATATATATTATGTATCTTTGACCGTTAAGTGTTTCACCTAAATATATATATGATTTGACTTTAATTTTATCCATGTACCATGATCCTTGGTTTGTAGGGTTTATATCATTATTAAATTGTATTAGGTGAACACTATGTGGCAGGTGTTGTTTTGTACAAAAGCATACCATAATTGGTGAAAAACCTATGGAAAATTAATGAAAAAAAATCTTAGCATCCTCTCTAACTAGGTTTATGTTATTTTGTTCCTCTTTTACATGTTTCTCAAGATTATCTCTTGAGTTTTATGTTGATTTGAATAAGTTTTTCCCAGTTGATTTTACAATGTGTCTGGTAGGGAGTTACATTAGATGTAATTCTGGTATAATGTGAAAGGGCTAAATCTTGAATTTTAGGCCTTGTGCGGGTAAAATTGCAACTTAAAGCCCGATTCAGAACTTTTGTATATATACTGGCATATCTAATTAAGAGCATAATAATTAAGGAAAATATAACTTTAGCTATTCATTGTGGCACAAAGATTTTTCCCTAAAAATTCATTACGTTTCCCAGTAGCAAGTAACCCATTACAACTTTCAAAATCTTGTAAATGACTACTGTCATCATCTACATAGCAAAATCAAAAGCATCGTCATATCTATATATATTGCACCGGGGGAAAGCACCACGTCATTGCACCAGGATTGCAAGTCAACAACTTTAGACTACACTCTGCAGAGTACAAATAGGCTGGTGCAATTTTGTCAAAGTGGCCACTAAATAGCTAACTCCCAACTGCATTTTCACTTTTACTAAATAACTAACTCTCAACTGTATTTTCACTTTTCATTTATTGCCTTATGTTAGATTTTGCCTTTAAATAGTTATGTTCCATTCGTTGTATGGAGAAGTTTGAATCCAAAAATTTCAATTTATAATTCTCCTCTGTTAAGTGAGTTTCTTGAAGGTGGATTCTCTTAATTTATCTTTATATCTTAGGTCTTGCCAACCTAAGTGGTGAACCTGACAATCGAATTCATCATAGTGGGATTCTAAATCTCACCAAAATCGGTGTTTCGGTATCGGCTCCTACGCCATTTGGTATCCAAGCCAATATATTTGGAGTCTGCACGTCATTCTGAGCGTTCTGGTGAAAATCCAGTTGACAATCAAGGTTGCACGCGCCTTCACGGCCACCGTCGTTGTCTCATGTGCCGGCCACTCGCACCACTGCAAATCGCGTGAAGGTCACGCGCCGGTCATCTTCAACCTCTCATTCGCCACGTCATTCGCCATGTCAACGATGCGTCATCAGCCTCGTCATCGACACGTCATCATCCAATCACTACCACATCATTTATTTGCCACGTCATCTATGCCACGTCACTTGACATGTCATCAGCCACGTCAGTGACACGTCATCACTACACAGCACTCTTTGCCACATCATCAAGTCCCTCAACTTATTTTGACCTTACAGATTGATCCCATAATTTTATAAATTTCAAATTACCCCCATTTTCAAACACTAACTTTCCAAAAAGCCCCTTACCAACCTAAACTCATCATGCCTCCTAGAAGACAAAATCCTCCTCGTCAACGAGCTGTTCGGGACATAGAAATGGAAGAACTACGTCAACAAATTCAAAGGCTTCAAGAAATACTCGAAGCTTTTGAGGGACAGCAAACTCAACACCCGCAAGATGAACCACATGAGTCAGAGGAAGATACTGATGACAAGAATCCCTTCCATCACCTAAGGGATAATGAAAGCTCATCATCAACAAAAAAGGTTCGTCGTCGACGACGTCCCCAACAAAATGCTGCTCCCAAATCCACTGACCTTGGCATCAAAATTGATATTCCAGATTTTGAAGGTCGCCTTCAACCAGATGAATTTATCGACTGGTTGCACACTGTGGAACGTGTGTTTGAACTCAAGGATATTCCTGACAACAAGCGTGTAAAGCTCGTCGCCATCAAATTAAAGAAGCATGCATCCATTTGGTGGGAGAATCTCAAACGCAGTCGAGAAAGAGAAGGCCGCAACAAAATTAGAACTTGGGAGAAAATGCGTCGGGAACTCACTCGTAAGTTTTTACCTGACCGTTACTACCAAGATAATTTTGTTAAATTTCATAACTTACAGCAAAAATCTTTGACTGTGGAAGAATATACTATAGAGTTCGATCAATTAATGATGAAGTGTGATGTTCGGGAAAAGGACGAGCAAACCATAGCTCGATATCTTGGAGGGTTGGACTATGACATTTCCAAAGTTGTTCAAATTCAACAATATTGGACTTTGGATGATGTAGTTCGGCTAGCATTGAGGGTTGAAAAGCAAATCTCAAAGAAGAATATCACTAGTGCTTCAAAACCGCGGGATTTTAGAGCCAGCAGAGAGACTCAAGCCTCAAAAACTGCTGCTAAGACCCCTACCAAGACTGAGAAGGAAGTCAACTAAAGCCGTCCAGCTCAATCTAACACTTGAAAGTGTTTCAAGTGTCAAGGATTTGGCCACATAGCCTCCGACTATCCAAATAGGAGAGTTGTCACCATTATCGGAGGAGAAATTCATGAAGCCTCAGAAGATGAAGCACAAAAGGAGCAAAATGATGAAACTGAGTCACCCCAACTTGAGGAAAAACTCATCCCAGCTCACCACGGAGAATCTTTGGTTGTGCGTCGTAGTCTACATGCTACCATAACCAAGGATGAAGATCGGCTTCGACATAACATCTTTCACACCAAATGCACTTCTCGAGGGAAAGTCTGCAATGTCATCATTGACAGTGGAAGTTGTGAGAATGTTGTGTCAAATTATATGGTTGAGAAGCTAGGTCTGCCTGTCAAAGATCATCCCCATACATACAAGTTACAATGGCTACGAAAGGGAAACGAGGTAAAAGTAACCAAACGTTGCCTTGTCTCTTTTTTTATTGGTAACAAGTACCAAGACGAAGTATGGTGTGATGTTATTCCTATGGATGCTTGTCGCTTGTCACTTGTTACTTGGTTGCCCTTGGCAATTTGACCGAAAGGCTATCCATGACGGCCATGCTAACACCTACTCGTTTGTGGAAGATGGTGTGAAGGTCAAGCTCACTCCCTTGAAGCCTGAAGAAACACTTGAAAAGAAGGGTGAGGACAAGGCTTTAATCTCCAGATCAACCTTTCAGAAGTTGCACCAAGAGTCGGGAATAGCATGTCTCCTACTATTATCCAAAGTAAATGATGCCACTTGCCATTTTCCAGAAGAAATCCGATCTCCCCTTGAAGAATTTTCTGATGTTGTTCTTGACGAGATCCCTCTTGGATTACCACCAATGAGAGACATTCAGCATGCCATTGATTTCATCCCAGGATCTATCATCCCAAACAAGCCCGCTTATCGGATGAACCCTCAAGAGTATGCGAAACTTCAACGACAAGTCAAAGAACTGATGAAGAAAGGACTTGTCAAGGAAAGTGTTAGCCCATGTGCCGTGCCTGTGCTACTCATCCCAAAGAAAGACAGAACTTGGAGAATGTGTGTAGATAGTCGAGCAGTCAACAAAATCACTATCAAGTACCGCTTCCCAATTCCACGTCTTGATGATATGCTTGATCAACTGCATGGAGCTACTGTCTTCTCAAAGATTGATTTGAGAAGTGGATATCACTAGATTCGAATGCGTCCCGATGATGAATGGAAGACAACATTCAAAACTAGAGATGGTTTGTACGAGTGGACGATCATGCCATTCGGATTGTCTAATGCTCCCAACACTTTCATGCGCCTTATGAACCAAGTATTTCAACCATTCATTGGGAAATTTGTTGTGACTTACTTTGATGATATCCTGGTATATAGCAAGAATGAACAGGAGCACCTAGACCATCTTCGGCAAGTTTTGGAAGTCCTTAGAGAGCAGAAACTTTATGCTAATCTCAAGAAAGGTTCATTCCTCACTACAAGTGTGACATTTCTTGGATACATCATCATTGCTCAAGGTATTAAGATGGACCCCAGTAAGATTGATGCTATTGTCAACTGGCCTACACCAACATCGATGCATGATGTTCGAAGCTTCCATGGCCTGACATCTTTTTACCGAAGATTCATCAAGAATTTAAGTTCTATTGTTGCCCCTATTACTGACAGCCTTAAGGGTGACAAATTTTTATGGAGTGACAAAGCCCAACAGAGCTTTGAAGAATTAAAGAGGAAGCTCACTGAAACCTCTGTACTTGCACTTCCCAACTTTGACATGATGTTTGAAGTAGATTGTGATGCTTCTAATGTTGGAATTGGTGCAGTGTTAAGTCAAGAAGGTCGACCCATTGCCTTCTTTAGTGAAAAGTTGAATGACACAAAGCTCAGATATTCCACCTATGACAAAGAATTCTATGCAATTGTTTGAGCCTTAGAGCATTGGAGTCATTATCTTCTTTCCAAAGAATTCATCTTGCACTCTGACCATGAGGCATTGAAGCACCTGAATTCTCAACAGAAGATCAGTCGCCGACATGCTGCTTGGAGTGAATTTCTACAAGCTTATCCTTTTTTCCTCAAATACAAATCTGGAGTCCAAAATTGTGTAGCTGATGCTCTAAGTCACCGACATGCCTTGCTTACTTCCTTACAAATGAAAGTCACTGGATTTGAAGTGATCAAGGAGTTGTATGAGGATGATCCTGATTTTAGCAACATTTGGCAAGCCACTTCTAATCAAGCCTTTCAGCAATATCATCGCCAGCAAGATTACCTCTTCAAGGGTAACCGACTATGTGTTCCATGTTGCTCACTCTGACATTCAATTATTTGGGAAGCACATAATGGTGGTAGCTGGTCATTTTGGGAGAGACAAGACTTTAGCTCTTGTTAAAGAAAGTTTTTACTAGCCAAAGTTGGAGCAGAATGTCATTTGTCACATTCAAAGATGCAAAGTTTGTCACCAAGCCAAGACAATCAATCAAAACACAGGGTTGTATCTGCCATTGCCTATCCCAACTTCACCTTGGGAAGATGTTAGTATGGATTTTGTCCTTGGTCTACCACGAACTCAACGAAGCAAGGATTCTATCATGGTCGTGGTTGACAGATTTTCTGAAATGGCTCACTTTATTGCTTGTCAGAAAACTAATGATGCTTCTCTCATTGCTGAGTTATATTTTAGAGAGATTGTGCATCTACATGGAGTTCCAAAGACCATCACTTCAGATAGAGATGTGAAGTTCATGAGTCATTTTTGGAGGACTTTATGGAGAAAGATGGGCACTCAACTCCAGTTTAGTTCTGTTAGCCATCCCCAAACTGATGGGCAAACTGAAGCTATCAATAAGATTTTGGGGAATCTACTATGAAGTTTTGTGGGAAAAAATTTGCGACAATGGGATCTTGTGCTTGCCCAAGCTGAGTTTGCCTACAACAACTCTTCAAATCAAGCTACAGGAAAATGCCCATTTGAAGTAGTATATGGAGTGCGTCCTCTTAGTCCTTTAGATCTTGCTCCATTGCCCACATCTCGACAATTTAGTGCAGATGCTGAACAACGAGCCAAGGAGATCAAGAAACTTCATGAAGAAGTTCGTGAGAAGCTACAACGTCAAACCATTAGGTATAAGGCTCATCATGACAAGCACCAAAAGAAGGTTGTGTATAAAGAAGGAGATTGGGTTTGGATACACCTTCGAAAGGAAAGGTTTCCTAATCGACCTAATGTCAAACTCTTCCCTAGAGCAAATGGTCCTTTTCAGATAGTGGAGAAAATCAATGATAATGCCTACAAGATCAAACTTCCAGGTGACTATGGAGTCTCTGCTACTTTCAATGTAGCTGACCTATCTCCTTACTATGAGGATCATGAGCATTGAACTCAAACTCGAGGACGAGTTTTCTCCAACCAGGGGAGAATGCACCAGGGGAAAGCACCACGTCATTGCACCAAGATTGCAAGTCAGCAACTTCAGACTATACTTTGCAGGGTACAAATAGGCCGGTGCAATTTTGTCAAAGTGGCCACTAAATGGCTAACTCCCAACTGCATTTTCAATTTTCATTTATTGCCTTATATTAGATTTTGCCTTTAAATAACTATATTCCCTTCGTTGTATGGAGAAGTTTGAATCCAAAAATTTCAGTTTATAATTCTCCTCTGTTGAGTGAGTTTCTTGAGGGTGGATTCTCTCAATTTATCTCTATATCTTAGGTCTTGCCAACCTAAGTGGTGAACTTGGCAATCGAATTCATCGTAGTGGGATTCTAAATCTCGCCAAAATCGGTGTTTCGGTATCGACTCCTACGCCATATATGCTTCTAAAAGATTAACACAGAGGCCTAATACAACTATTTCCACTATGTTTTTGTATTCACAAGGTCGCTTTCCATCTGTAACAAATGGCTGAGGAAGAATTTCTCGGCATGAATTACCTCTACCTCACTTGGAAGTTAAGTGTCTTTTTGCATTAGGCATACCTGAAGTCAAGGAACACTGTGAATCCAATCAGAACACCAGCAACTGGCCTCATGAAGTTTGGATCATACCTGAAATGGCTCTTAATATATGATCTAATAGATGGTTCTATTGTGTATCTTGGAACTTTGATTGTCTGTTCTACATCACCATATTGTGATATGATTAATCCATAAACTGTCCATGCCACTGGGCAGAACCAGTAGTACCAAATCCACCACTTGGGAATTCTCTGCAATTTCATCAACATGGAACAAATTTTTGAGTCAATATGATTAACTGAACCATGAATAGAATATACTTGTGAATAAAGTTAACTCACCAATTTTGGGATGAAGAAACCAGAGAATAGATTGAAGAGTGCATACAAAGCTACTGCAAATAAGGATGCCACTTGGTGGTTTGGTGTGATGAAAATGATCATCATTCCGTAGTATGTGAAGTAAAGGAAGGAGAAAAAGCTGATGAAGAAGAACCAGAAGAATTTGGCTACAGTCCATTGAAATCCCCCCATGGCATACACAATGAGGGTGTAGTACGTGGTTTGTACAAACAGATAAGGTATCTCAATAATCACCTGCGTGCAAAAAATAAAATGAATCAATACTAATTAAGGTGAAACAGAAGAGGTATATACAGAAAAAATGCCTTTCTTTTTGCCTGTGCAAGTGCATAAGGTAGTGCATAGTACATTCCCGTTGCCCTTTCATGATAAAATACTGTCCTTTCTATAGCTACTATTGGTTGGACTGTTCCACAGTTATTAATTTCGAGGAAGAAGACTGTAGCATACATGGATCCAATGATCATCATAAGATCAATTGAGCTCTCCCTAAACCATGGGGAAAAAGATGTTAATTATGTTATTGTAGGCATGCAGAAGTATGAGTGAATTTCCTAAGTAGAATATTTGTGCAAAACTTTTTCTGCTAACCTGCCAGAAAATTGTACCAACCAAACGGGCAGATGCCAAGGTGAAGAAGTATCTAACAAGGTTATAACTTGGACTTCTCCAATATGTCCACCACAGCTTCCAGGGGCAAGACTTGAATTGTCCCCACGAGGATTGTTAATACTGAGTGGGGAAGTAGAGGTCTTTAGCTCCTGGGGGAGGTGTGCTTAACTCCTTCACTAATGCCTTGTTTCTCCTGATTTTAGGTGTATATATTAATTCAAAAGTGCCTAAGAAAACATGAATTTAACATTGGCATTGGTTTTTAGAGCTGTGTATTTACTGATACAAGGAAGATGATTTGTAGTATTCAGCAAAGTCCATTCCAAGTCTAACTTCAGCTGCAATCGAGCTCACTTCCAACATCCATGTCGCGGGATTGTACTTGTCCTTAATCTTGGGGATTCCAGGAATTGCCTGAAATGGTGAACAAAGAGGATATTTTAGTTAGTTCTTGCTTCTTCTTTAAGTTACTAGATAATAAAATTTCCTGGTATAGTTATTTAACTCAAAATATTCAGTTGTCTCGTGAGAGTGTAAAGGTACATGAGTGCAAAGGTAAAGAGGACATTGAAAAGCACTGTGAACCCAAAGAGCGCTGTTGCGCTGATCCAATACCAGTTTTCATTTGTGAAGACATCAAAGTTTCTGAGAACTTTCACCCCTAGGCTAGTGCCATTTTCTGAAGACTGCATTGTAGTTAAAATTGTTATTAATAACATGCTAATTTCTTGTTTTTACAAGAGTATGAATCTATTTATGAACAAAATTTGGTAAAATGTGTAACATAGATGGATTTTAACATACCGGTTGCTTCTTCCACCTTGGAGCATACATTTAATTTATGGCCATGGCATTGTATCCATATGTCAAAGGTGACACCCAATAACCCCCCATTCCCACCATTTCGGAATTTGATCTGTCACAAATTTATTAAACCTTGTTGGTAATGGATTAACAAACCAAGATAAACATTAATTCAAAGAACATAATTTATTCATGTCTAGTTTTGATGTTTACTTTTAGGAATGATGAAACCTCCCAGCAAGAAGATAAGCAGAAGAGTGAGAGCCCCGCCAGTATTTGCAATGATCATTGTTCTACATACTCCAGCAATGAGCCTGAATATCCTGGATGCCATTTGTTGAACCAAGAATATCACCAAAAATTGCTTGAAAAACCTACAATTGGTTGTTTGAAAGTATTAATATGATACTAAAACTTCCTTTCTAAGTAAGAAAAAATAGGGGTTGGAGTTAAATTTACCTGCCAGCTTCAGGTGCAAATCCAATAGAGTAATATGTGGTGACCATCCAAATGACAGAATCCAGAACAGATATAGGGAGCTTAAACAGGAATGTTGGCAGAGTGAACGTCCATGCCAGGTGGAAGACAAGGTCCTTTTGCTTGTAAAATACAGGAAGCCTACTGATCATGATGGCTAGCTTGGAGAAACCATTGAACATGTTAATGACCAAGGAGAATAGAAGTGCACCAATATACTGTGGCCCATCTTCCTTAGTCTGGGTATGCATTCTTGTCCCTATGAACACCGTGGACCCTATGACTGCCACAATGATGATCTGAACCGTCTTGAACATGTAAACAAAAGAATTTCTCCTTATGAGTAACCATTCTTTGTCCCAGCACGCCTTGAGGAGTTCCATTTTGGGGACTAAGTATTTCTTGAATGCCAAGGCTGCTCTATGACCCTTTGACCTGTCGAATCGCACCGAGAGCTCATTGTCAAGCCGCATTCCAACATGGAAACATTTGAACTTGTTTGCAAACTCAGTCATTGTGATGCATCTATATGGTTTATTTCTGTCTACCCGGTACTACTCTTGGTCTTTCCTTGAGGTAACCTGCAAAAGTCTACTTCCTCAAAATACAAGTGCTTTTATTCTTCATTTATGGACTCAAGGAGACAAGGACCATAAAGCACCAAGTTTGAGCCCATGTTTAAGTGGGTCTTGTTTTGAGATTTTTACCTCTTGTAAGAAATCAGCGGTTCCCTTTCTCTCAGGGCACTTGAACCCACAACACTCAAAGAACTCAAGGATGTGTTCTCGTGGGCCCTGATAGATGATCTGACCCTCTGATAGGAGATTTTCTAAGAAGAAATGGACAAAGACAAGCTTTCTGATTAATTAGAACCTTATTAACCAAGAAAGTCATAAAGCGGGGTCGTAAATGAACTAATTAAGGCATTAATTTAATCAGATTCTAAGAATTGTGATTATTGTTTTCTGGGGAAAGTGACAGAAAGTTCAAAATAAAATAGAGGGAAAACCTACCTTGAGAGTGTAGTCTATAATTAGGCTGCTTTCAACTCATTTCATTGCAGTTGCCTGAATTTCATAAGAATTATTATGATCAGTATCTATGATGCAAACGATCTGTTTTAAGAAGAAAAAGGGGGATACTTGGAGATTATTAATTACTTTCATGAAAAGGCACTTCTGCCTTTGGAAAAATTCCTGCATCTTTTTCCCTTCTTGCAAGCTCACTCAGAAGATCTATATCAACAATATCAAGAAAATAGTTTGATTTTTTAATAGAATTTAATATATTTGTTCCCACTTAATAGAAATTATGAATCTGTCAATCTCAATGTTGTAGATGGAGGCCATGGTGGGGAAAAGGAGGTGGATGAATGTGGCTAGGTGAAACGCAAACTTTTCCATTGTTGAAAGCTAGAACTAGAAAGTGTTTTGAAAACCGATACGTATAACTGCAATTGCAACTTAAAACCTGATGCAAAACTTTTATATATCCACTTGCATATCCAATTAAGAGCATAATAATTAAGAAAAATATAGTTTCAGCTGTTCATTGTAGCAAAAAGATTTTTCCTTCAAAATTCTTTACATTTCCTAGTAGCCCAATACAACTTTCAAAATCTTGCAAACGACCATATATTTGCTTCTAAAAGATTAGGGAAATGATACATACAGGCCTAATACAACTATTTCATTCCACTGTGTTTTTGCATTCACAAGGTCACTTTTCATTTGTAGCACATGGTTGAGGAAGAATTTCTCGGCATGAATTACCTCTACCTCATTTGGAAGCTCAGTGTCTTTATGCCATGAAGGCAAAGGACACTGTGAATCTAACCAGAACACTAGCAGCCGGTCCCATGAAGTATGGATCATACCAGAAATGGCTCTCAATATACCATCTAATAGATGGTTCTGCTGTGGATCCTGGAACCTTATTGTCTGTTCTACATCACCATCTTGTGATATGATTAATCCATAAACTGTCCATGCCACAGGGCAAATCCAGTAGTACCAAATCCACCACCTGGGAATTCTCTGCAATTTCATCAACATCGAATGAATTTTTGAGTCAATATGAGTAATTGAATTATGAATAGAATAGAATTTACTTGTGAATAAAGTTAAGTCACCGATTTGGGGATGAAGAAGCCAGAGAGTAGATTGAAGAGTGCATAGAAAACTGCTTGAAAACAGCATAGAGGCGGGCGTCGACAATGTACTGAGCGATGGCTCTGCTGATGAACTCAGTGCCGTGTTGTCCTCGTTGGTTGCTGGTAGCCGAAGGCTGAACTTTGTGGTGTTGTTGCGCCCATGCTGTTCGGCTCCCAGAAGCCGTAACTTGCTCCTTTCTCGAAAAAGTTGCTTCTTTTTTTTTTTTTTTTTGGTAAATAAAAAGTTGATTCCTTTGGTTATGTTTTGGAAAACGGTAATGCGAATTGAAGAAGAAGCTGTTTTTATTTTATTTTTATTTTTTATCAGCAAAGATGAGAATTATTATTAAAGCGATTACAAGTGCCACTTGAACGCTTTTACAGGTAATAATTTTAATTGCATTCTTATAATTCTTTAGCC
>BPVZ01000117.1:806125-820323 GCA_020521535.1 Rubroshorea leprosula
CACGTTTGATGATGAGCTATACACCAAGGGATAGCTCTCCCCTTCCCAAATCCCTCCCTACCCTTCCCGAGATTTGAACTTAGACCTCCAATGTGGAGGTTCAAGCTCTTAACAATTGAGATGTTCCCCCCAGGGGACACATCAGCTTTGTTAGTTGCAAAACTGTAAGACAGCCTTGTATTTCTAGGTTCTTCAATTGTAGCTTCAAGAATTTCTCAATATTGATTTTGATTCAGGTGACAAGGTCAAAGATCTTTCAGAACTTCAATTTGAGGCAAGATCTTCAAGAGATAATGCATGGTAAGATTCATGACCATGCTTCTTGAATCAAGGAATTATGAATTCTCAATACATAATTAACTTGCCTCTTAAATGTGATAGATGCTTACGTAATCATTGATTTGGTAACTTATGGTGGATTGTATTTGGATTCTCTTCTTGTTTCAAGAATGGTAATTGGTAAGATGATATGTAAAGGAGGGAAAATATCAAACTTCAGTTATAACTAAGACTCACATTCACTATCTTTACCATATGGTTCCTTGTAGTCATTTTGAAGATGATTTACATTTTGGTCAATATGCTGCATAATTTACTTCAGCATTATATTTTGTATTTCTGCCCCATCTTTTTAGCTTTCAAAAATGACATCATGATGACTTATGCTAACATAATCCTAAAGATACTCATGTTTCTTCTGGATTTATAGAGTAGAAACTATAGAGGTTAGAAACAGAACAAAAAAAAAAAACAAAGAAAATGATTTGAGCAGCGTGCAAATGAACCAGAGACAGTTCATCTTAATATTATCTGGTTTTGGCAATAGATAATTTGGACTATAGTATGGATCATTATGTTATTTGCTTGAGCTGGAAAATCTGCTACCATCCATACTTGCTTAATCTCTGCTAAATTCTAATTTAATTCTTATTTAACTTCAAGTTTTTTGAATCTATTATTCTTATTCTTTTCAATTTACTTGTAAAAAGAGAAAGCCACCATAAAAATCTGTTGTAAAATACTGAAATCACTACAGTAAGTGAATGCAGCTAATATTTATTTGCTTCCAGGTATGATGTTGCCTCATTCCTTACGTATAGAGTTCTTTGTACTGGTGAACTTGTAAGATTCTTCCACATTGATTTCATCCCTTTTTTACCTTCAAAGCAAAGATTATAAGTTTGTTTTTAGAACTTTCATGAAGAAAAATTGAAGTTGTTACTTATAAGTACACCAAACTTAGTGATGTTTATTTTCAATGCTTTGTAGCAGTAAGTTTTGTTTATTTTGCTTCTGATATTATTGAAGAATTTTATTAAACCTAAGTTAGAAATTTTTCAAATTTTTAATTTTTTTGTATTGGCTAAGAAGCTAGTGCGTAGCTATTGTAGAGGTTGGGACCTCAAACATTAATATTCCAGAATTAGGTTTTAAAGTTAGTGGGCACCAAAAATTATTAAATTGTAGCTAGTTTTGAGCTCTAATTGGTTTTTATCTAGTTTGAACCTGGAATACTTTTACTGGGACCAGCTCCTTTGAGCAAAATTCATCAAGTGAAGCTTGCTGCTATTGAACGAATTAACTTACAGTGATGATATGTAAAAATTTGGTGCCTGTATCTCTATTACTTATCTGAGGGACTTTAACTCTAGAAGATAAAGATTCAGTTACTGAGTTTTGTATGGAGAGACTTGGCAAACACCATCATATCTCTTCAATTTTGAAAATAAATTTTGAAGAAGAAGGTAGTCACTCACCATTATCAAAGGGACATTTGCCATCCCTCCCCTCTTGTTTTTTGATAGCAAGGGAGAATCAGATTTTTTACCTTTTCTTGATAGAAGTGGTTGTGGCTACCACTAAGGAGTGCCTTCACTATGGATTTTCTTGCCCTAAATTTCTGATTCCCAAAGCATTTCCATGTACAATGCTTCTTACTATGCAATGATTGAACTATTGATTCACATGACTTCTCTTTCTTAGATGAGTAATTGTTCATTGTATAATATCCAAACCCCATGAATTGTTATACATCATAGGAAGCACGCGTGCGATTTGCTGGTTTTGGTAATGCACATGATGAGTGGGTGAGTGTAAGAACTGCTGTTCGTGAGCGATCTATTCCTCTAGAGCCTTCAGAATGTGATAGGGTCAAGGTTGGAGACATTGTCATGTGCTTCCAGGTATTTCTTTTGTTCAATGTCTCAAGAAATTATCACAAAAGTATATGAATAAGGACAAAACTAATGGAGAATCAGCCTTTCGGAGCTAAATACATTTCATTGTTAGACTAGCTTGAAACTTGCCCATGTATATATTATTGCCTTAGCTCACAGCATTTGTGGTGATTTACAGGACAGAGGGTATCAAGCTGTCTACCGTGATGCCCATATTGTGGAAATTCAAAGGCAGTCACATGATAATACAAGATGCACATGCATTTTTGTAGTTCAATATTACCATGACAACAGTGAGGTAAATGAATTAAAATAAGGTAAATTACAAAACTTCCTCCAAATTTATATTACGTTTACCCCAAATCATAAATCTTGTGCTTTTAGTGTTACAAGAATACAAGTGGGTAAGTGTATTTTTTCAGACTTTGGAGGTATTTTTGTAAGTTACCCTGTTAATGAATTTGTTTCTTGCTTTACTAAACTGTATATTGATGTTGGCTTGTCTTTTTTCTCATGCCTTCCCCAGGAAAATGTTCGTCTGGAAAGGATATGTTGCAGACCTTTAGAATAGCCTTTCAGATTTCCCATTAATTCAATCGTTTAGGTTATGAATGACATGTATGTCATTTCATTTTTTCTTTTTTGTGGGACAGTTGGAAGACTGGAAGCAGTGATGACCATGGAAATATTAATTAGAAAACAAGAAATTACATTCCTGTTTGCAACTTTCTCTTATGGGGGAAATAGGGTGATTTACAAGGGTAAGCGTGTGGGTGTTGGGGTTGCCTGGATTCAATCCCAGGAAATGGAGGCCAAGCTTGGACCATTTAGCCAACAAGGCTTGTCCATTCCAATTTGCAACGACGTGAATTTGCAGCTGTATCCATCCTCTATTTCATTCCATCCACAGCCCCTTTCTGACATAAGTCATCTCTCTGAGAGCTGAGATTTGTTCAGATATTTGTAATTTGTTGCGATTGTAGTTGTAGGGCTTTATCTATTATCATCCGCAAAGGACAGTGATATAGACGGGAAAATTTAAAACTAATAATATAACATAAGTTATATAATTAAATAAGCTAATATATATAATATCACAAATTTTATTTATCTTTTAATATTTTAAAATTTATATTAGGACTCATATTATAACATTAATATTAAATTTTAGTTTTATAAAATTAATTTCTTGTATCATTATTTATCTTAAAAATATATAAAATATTAATTAAAATTAATAAAAATGCATAATTAATTAATTAAAATTAACTATAAATTTACTTTAGCAAATAGAATAAGCAAGCCGTAGAGTTGGAAGTTTAGACCCCGCTGTCTGCAAGGCAATGTGCACATGCCAGCAATCGTCATTCCCGTTAAAATGGAGCAAAAGAGATGATATACCACTTGCAAAGCACAGGGATAATGATGTTGAAAAACAATGACATTTACTAAACTGTACAGAATAGATACCCAACATTTTGGGTTCCAGAAAAAGAAATACTCTTCACATAGTGCAAGGACTGAACATAAAGGTTCAACTAAAAGCTTCTATACTTTGGTTACTGTTAATTAAATGCATGTACCATTCAAAATTTCCCTAAGCCTACACAGTGCCCCCAACAAAGCAACGGCTGGACAGGGTAGAGTAGGCAGGCCAGCAATACCCTCTGCTTTGAGGAAATGCCATGCAAAAGTACGAGTAGCTCATGAAACTGTTCGACCATAACAAATTGATGCGATATAGAGATTTTTTGCCCATTTCTCCTGCAAGATAATCAAGAAAATTAGACACCGAAGAAATTGAAAATTGTTTAATGAAACAGAAACTGAAAGCTTTTGTGGTGATCTACCTTCACGTGCACACTGGGAAAAGCTGAAGTTCTAAGCGTCTCCTGTGTTTCATCTACAGGCTTCCTTCTTGGCACACTAAGAATAAGAGCAGCCTGATCAGGAGTTGCTGCGGTAGCTGTGATGCGGTAGCCATTGTCCCATCGACGATGAATGCCTTCACTAGGATAAAGGAAGTCCAGTTCAACAACCTGAAACAAAAATATGAAATCAATCAGTTGTCAATGCATATTCCAAAAATTATTGGGATAATATTATTGAACCCAGGATCACCTGATCAGAAAATGCTGCACCACGAGACATAACAACCCCCCATCTGCTACCAGAAGTGGCCATAGAGGTGACAAAGAAGCCCTCCCTCCATTTCTTATTAATCCATTTGAAAGGAAATGAATCACTAACTTTGTATGACTGCTGCAAGTACGGCGTAGCTGGATCAAATGAACCAAAAGTGAATCCAAAGGAATTTAAATAAATTTATGCCTGTAAGATCAAAACTTAAGATGCCATAATATACTAACGTTTAGACATTACTACTAAGGAGCTTCCATTTAGAGCACCCGCTATCGAACTGATGTAAAAGCCCTTTTCCCATTGCTCCATTATCCATTCCTTCAAAAATAACATAACATGGCCAATTAGTTCTATTGTAAATTAAATCACTTTGTATTTTGAAGCATCTTTATTGGCATTCAGCAGGAAAAGATGAGAAAAAAAATACATCATGCCAAAAAGTAGAAATCTGCTTCAGGTTAACCATTGCAAAAGCATGTACCTTGTGAAGAAAGCAAGGAGAGTGTTCATAGACTTGTGAAGCGAAACCAGTGCCCGCATCCATAATAAGAGCCCATAGACTTTGGCAAGAAGCTACACAGCTAATAAATAAGCCATCCTCATACCCTTTCTCAATGTGCTGCTCAAGCCTTGCATCTGCAACATTATAGTGATACCTACAACAACAACAAAAAAAAGACTCACCCTCAGCCAATTGTATTCTCAAGGCAGAAAAAAATTAATAGTAAAGCAACTCAACTAGATGAGCAAAGAAGGCTTAAAACCAAAATTAAAGCAAACAAACAATCCAAGGCATTGTTACCTTTGCTTCATGGGTCTATGAGCATTGTAAACACTAATCCATTGGGTTGCTGGCATGCCCATACGAATTTTCTTCTTTGGTTGTTCATCTTCTTCCTCCTCGTCTGCTGGTAAGCGGCCTCTCTTATGACCAACTTGATAAATAAGCTTCACGAGAAAATAGATAAAACTTTAGTCGTCATAATTACCTTCCATTTTTTTTATGAATACACAAAAAAATAGACTTCCACTCACCAACTACTTTCCATCTCAAGAATAAAAATCATTAATATGCCATATATATATATATATAAAGAAAAAAAAAAGCACATACCTTTTGAGCACCTTCAGTGTCGATGGGCCGGATATCTGGATTTAGACCAACAATCCCATCAAAAAGTGAAATGTATTTTCCGTAATTAGGTTTTTCATCATACTTCAGGTTCACAACATATTCAACAAACTGTCTGAAAGGCTGAGGACAGAAGCAACACAACGACTCCGGAGATGTTGCCATCTTCTTCTTGCAAACCAGAAATCCTTTATTCTCTCCCTACACCACCATCATGTTAGAAAACAATACACAAGGCGATGTTCAAACCATTATAAAAAATTAAGAAAGTTTATTTTATTGTTGGGAACTTGGGATGGCTTTTTGCACTTATTTACTTTTAGGCAAATTACCAACCTGGTATCCTTGCCATGGCAAACGACCTCGAAGAAGGAAAATGAGTGTATAAGCAAGAGATTCTAGATCATCTCTCCTGCCACCAGTTCTCCCTAAATGTGCATGCACACTGGCATAGCGCACTGTTCCCCTGAAAGACAGAAAACTCATTTTAAATAAGATACAAGAAAGAACTTGTATTAACTCATAATTCTCTTGATATGATCAAAGGAAATACCTGAAAACATCTGGTCTCTGATCATATTCAACATGTGTGCCAGAACCATCGCGCCACTTGGTAGCTGATTTCCAAAACGGATGAGTTAGGCTAAACCCAATGTACAGTAACTGCTTAACATTAACAACGAACATTATGTAATCTGTATTACCTAATCCAAGATCAACAAGAAACAATTTCTTCTCATCAGGAGTTCCTGGAGGACCAAGGAGAAAATTCTCAGGCTTTACATCCCCATGCACATATCTGTTGAGCAGCAATGAAATCATTAATAAGCTAGAGGAAAGAAGAAAACATGATCCAGTTGCAAAATCATCTCTCGTAAACCATATTGAATAAGTAAAAGAGCATTTTCTTTGGTTCCATTCCCATATCAAACATTTTTAGCAGTTCAACATTCAATGATCTAAGAAGGTAGAATATATGTTGATTCAATTAATCATCCAGAAACCCTTTTTTTGGATGCATCGATCATGGATTGACAAATTATCAAATTGCAACACCAGTACAAAAAGGATTAAGAGAGCAACACTTTTGAGACCAAGACCATCCATAAACAAATTAATAGCTTACCCTTTGGAGTGCATCTTCTCCAATATGGATATTGCTTCGATGGCAATGCAAGCAACCATCTCAACAGACATTCTGTATCAAGAACAGTGCAATTAAGTAAACAAATGCATGAAAATATAAAATAGCAGGTAGTAAAATGCTAGATATATTTTAACTGAACTTACGTGTGAGAATTATTGTTCCAAACATCCCATAAACTTGGCCCCAGCATATCCATAACCTGCATGCATTAAGAATTTTAGTTGGCCATTTAAAAGCAATGCAAATTTAAAGAGGAATTAAAAGTTCTTAAACTAAAAAGAAAGGGCACTATACAGGATAAGATTGCGTACCATGATATAATAGTCACCTTGCCGTCCCTTGAAGTGTACTCGTGGTATCCCATGACTACCACCAAGGGTGCTACAGAATTGGCAAAGTATAAGTAGGGGATGAACAAATATAACACAAATAAAAAATCTGAGGAACTAAGAAGCATAATATCCTTACCTGTAAACTTGCCACTCACAAGGAGGTCCATAGTTACATCCTTTGCTACTTCTATGCTCAAATTTCAAAGCAACCTATAATATTGCAACATGGAGTGTAAAGATCATAATTTAAATTATATTTTCTTCCAGTCGGGAAGATAGTATGAACCTATGAACCAATTTAGAAATTGTGAAATTCCCAAACCTCTACAGCACCAGGGCCAGTTCTAATTCCATCGCCATCTACAGAAACACGCCGGCCAACATACACCTGTCCAAAGCCACCCTTGCCAAGCTTCCTTTCAAGTTTGTATAAAGGGGAACCCCCAACCTGAACCTGAAGAGAGGAAGTCAGTGAGAAATAACCACTTCTCACTTATGGCCTGCAATGTACAAGGTAATGACAAATATGGAGACAATGAAACAACTCAAAGCCCAAAATGAAACACAAATGCATATCTTGGACAGAAAAATTTATCTCAGAAGGGGGAAGGGACCTACCCCCATATTCAAACAGCAAATTTACAACAGGCAACATTTAAAAATCCACAGCTTTTAAAGAACAAAACATTCTCTTTTAAAAGAAAAAGCTCTCAAGACCACCAATAAACGCCAACACTCCCCCACACTACCTTCCACACACCATCAAACAAAAGAATTACATCTAAGTTTGAAAAGGGACACTAATTCCGATATTCACATGCCAATATCAGAATTAATCAATAAAACCAACCAATTAAAATCGCACATACAGTCAGTATAATGTATGATGTTTCCTACTAATGTAAATAGCTATTGTAAGAAAATCAAACCCTTTCTGGAAGTGGTGCCGTACTACCCTCATCCTCACCGGCATTGACCTTGTCTTTCCCTCCACTGTCAAACTCGTCCATGTGCCTCTCCCCTACCTCTTCCTTCTCTCTTCTCACTCCTTCCTCTAAAACCTTATTATTCTTCCGATTCTCCTCATTCAATGCCCCAGCTGCTGCCGGGACCTCTAATTTCTCACCAACCGCTTGCTGCGGCTGTTTCTTATTCTCTTCGTTTCTGTTGCCTTCGTTATTCTTTGGCACCGGAACAACTGCTGCAGCCGCCGCCGCAGCCGCTTGACGTCTCCTAGTCCTAGTGGCAATCGCCTCTCCTGCCTCAATCGGATTCGGCTGTTGGTGCTGCTGCTGCTTCTTCTTCGCTGCTACCCGGCCCCTGCGCACTCCACTACGCAGTTCCGACATCGTTCATTCTCCTCCAATTCTCATCAAGCGAAAACCTAAGACCTTTGTATTCACGTAAAATCCTCTTTACCGTCTCTTCCTCTCCTCCCTTCCCTTCACCTCCACGCAACTGCCTAATTGAACCGAAAACTGACAAAAAAAAAAAATCAAAAAGCTGCACGAAATCAGCCAGAGAAGAACCGATCAAGAAAATCAAAGAACGACAGCAAAGAACATATACGGCGACGAATGTACCAAAATCGGAACTTCAAACGCCGGGAATCGCAAAAAGCCGAAGAATTGATCGGAGAAGACAAATTCGGAGATCTGCGACTTGAGACAGAGACACAGACACAGCTTGTCTACTTGGAGAGACGGAAAGATTTTCCGAATATTTGTAGGGGGAAATTTTCTAGGAAAAAATAAGGAAAGTGGTATTGCTTGCGTGGGTAAATTTAGAGCCGTCGATGGAGATTGGATTGACGGTGGGATTGGATTTTGGGAAAAAGAGATATTTTGGGAGAAATTTATTTATGGTACGGAAACTGTGTGAAGTTACGAGAAAGGGCTTGGGATTGTGGAATATTACGGTCTGACGAAACTTAGCCCAGCTAAGAAGCGGTGCTGCAAGTGCAAGTTCTCGTGGGGTAAACCGGGCGTTGGCAGGTAGGTTTGACCCGAACCGGAAATAATTTGCATTGATACTAATAGCCCTTCAACAGTTTGCATTGAGACTAATAGCCCTTCAACAGTTTGCATTGAGACTAATAGCCCTTCAACAGTTTGCATTGAGACTAATAGCCCTTCAACATGTATTTTGTGTATTTTAATTAATAAAATTTATATTATTATTATGATAATTAATCTAAAATAAATAAAATCTCATTACGTAAGTCATGTGATTGTCTCTACTTTATTACTCTATCTTTATTAGTGTCATGCTAACATAAATATGGTCCACTTGAACCCATAGAGGAGGAAAAATCTTGTCCAAGTCTCTATTCTGTTACTCTATTCTTATCAGTGTCATGCTAACATAAATATGATTACAATTGGACCCATAGAAGTGAGAAAAGTCTAGCAAAAAATGAGACCCATGTGTACTTTGGGTAAGACTTTTCCTCTTCTTAGGTCCAACTAGACCATATTTTTATCAACATAACACTAACAAGAAGAGGGTAACAAAGTAGAGATGGCAATGTGACTCACATGATCAAATTTTGACTACTTCATGTCAATTACAACAATAATGTGAAGTTCATGAGTTAAAGTATATAAAGTGTATGTTATGAGACTAATAATTTAAAAAACAAACAATTGGAGGCTTTTATGGGAGTTATACCTGAAAACATTATGGCTTTATTTGATTTGGTTGTTAGAGATAGTTGATAATTGTAACTATTACTTCATAACTAATAAAAAAACTACTATTTTTGCTTAAGAAATTGAAATTAGCCTATAAATTAATGTTTGCAAACATCCTAACCAACTACTTAAGAAAAAAGAAAATATAAGTAGATAAAAATACATCCTATTTTCTTTTTGAAAAATTGTAAAAGAAAAGATTATTAAAGATGCCTTTGTCACTCTGTTTAGTTCAGTTTGGCTTTGAATGTCTCCAGTTTGGCTTGATTTGAGCCATTTACAACATGTTAATATGTTACATCCGAAGTAACACAAGCTTCAGTGTTAGTGGCAAATCTACAGTTCCTCTAAACCGGCTGGGCTCGTAACTTAGTAGCAAGAGACTTCTTTCACCTTCATGCATCACAATTCTTCTCATCTAATCATTTAAACAGTACAACCATCTAAATTGCACAATATATATTGTGTTTTTTTTTTTTTTTGAATAAATTTACAAAGAGTCAAATTCAAACGATTGCCTGAAAGTGGAGAAGTGCACTTTAATGTGACTTAACGTCACTAGGCCGAAGGCCCAAGTGTATATATTGTGTTTATTAACTTGTCAAACGAAGGAGAGTTGATTTCTTCGTGACCCAAAAATATGGTAGGTTTAAGGCCTTGAATTATGGAAGACGGATAACCATTTATAGATTTTATTAATTTATTTATGGGTTTTGGGCTTGCCTTTTGGCGGCCCATGCATGAAAAATGGCCGAATAAGAAGAAGCAATACATAAATAGGAGTCGGAGATAACAATCGGTTTTGGATCCGTCTTTTAAATAAGGAAAGAAAAAATGGATTAGGGTAATGGGTTTCTTCAAACAAATTGGATCCTCAGTCCAAGTTTTCTCTGGATGGGCATAAATGTTATTACTCCTCCCCAATCCAATCCTCTGAGAAATCAAGTTTTATTCAATCCATATAGTGCCTTGCATCTTTCATGGGATTTTTATAATACATGGATCTATTTTGTTAATATCAAGTAAAACTCTTAAGGATGTTGATAAAAATAATAATAATAATAATAACAACAATTAAAACTCTTTAGGGAATGGGAGGATCAAACCCATCTTGCGGTTAAGGAGGTGCACCTCATTAAGCAGTTTGAAAAGCCAAGTGCATAACGATAAATAAACTTAGACAAACGGATGCAAACAAAACTTAGACAAACGGATAAGCTATTAGGGATCAACAATGTCCTTGATGGCCATATGGGTGTCATCTCAATGCAGTTTCTGCCAATGATTTTGCCTTTCCTTTTTTTGTCTTTTTATTTTGTGGGAGTAAGTCCTTCCCAATATAATGCTTGTTTTGAAACTTAGGGAGTGTTATATGCAGTTGGGCCCTAATTGGCTCATTGGTGGCTTTATTTTATTTTATTTTATTTTGAAATCTTTTACAAAGATATATACTCAAAAAAGTGTCAAGTGTAGCTCACATTTCCTTGGAAAATCAGACAATCTCAACTTCTCAAGACATTTCCTCTTTTGTTTGAGAAAATATAGGTTCAAAACCTTGATTAATTACATTTTTGGCCAATTGCTTAATAATTACTTTGATCATTGAAGATAAAAAGTGTCTTTCCCCTAGATCTAGCCTTCTAGGACCAAGACTTCAAAGTGCTTCAATGTGGGTCATAATTGATGTTACCTCTCTTTTTCTTATTGGCTAAGACACGGCACCAAAATCTGTACCAGAAAACAATGAAACGTACGACAAACTGGCAGCATTCCAGACTTTGTTTCTTTGTTCAAAGATTTTTTTTTTTAAATTTAATTTTAAATTATAAAATAATTATTGTCATATTGGAGAGAATTTTTTAATATTGACTTTTCTTCTCTATTTAGTAATCTTAATTTTATAACTTGATACAATGTCAATTACAAAACGGAAACTCATCCTTTTTCCGCTTTTTTATTTGTCTATTAATAGCTCTTTTTTTTAATTGGCATTCCTTAAAATGTAAGAAAATATAGATTCTACTATTTCGACAAGCAGTAAAATCTAAAATGGATAAGGATTTGATGTTTAAAAATCAAAGAAAGAGACAAAAAAAATAACTAAAGTTGAAAGAAATTCCTGATCCTAATCTATTTCTGAAGCAAAGTATTAATTCTAAAAGTAGTTGATTGATTATTTTCATGCTTTTTACTTCCCTGTGTGGAGCTGTCAGTAGCTCCATAATTCAAGGTTTGGTAGTGGAGGACAAGTCTAGCACATTGCAGAATTTTCTCCCTGTTGAGGTACTCATATTGAGAAGGGAGAACCCCACCCCACCTCAGTTTCCAATATGTTCAAGTCTATTGATTGCAAATGGATATATTGAAACATAGTGGCTAAGCTTATCCTAAAAGAGTTTATCCTAAAAGTTGTTCTCATTGATCCTAATCTAAGATTGTTAATTTTTTGAGAGGATATATAGAGTAACTTATTAAATTATTGGTAAAAAAAATACTTTATTGATCACTCATGTGATCAAAATTTGAACTCACATTCTCATTCTGTGCCCCTCTTCTTCATAGGGATTTTAACTAATTAGTCTATTTCCTTAAAAAAATAATTTTTTTACTAATTTTTGTTAGTTTTTAATTTTTATGAAAAATTGAGTAATTTTTCATGCTAAAAAAAAGAATAAGTAATTTTCTATAAATGGTCTAGTTTCTAGATAACTGAATTTTTTCTAAACTAGAGAAATGAAGGTTTTTATATTTATTTAATTTTTTTACTGCATTAAAAAATAAGAAGTTATTCTCTTATATCTCTTATCGTTTGCTACCATGTTCAAGAGATTTGAATAGGGCATAACCTCTATTTTTAATAATTTAGATTAATTAATTGAGTTCATGAAATGCTTTAGGTATTGCCGCCTCCAATTCCAACAGCTCTTAGAGAGGTCACTAAGTTATTATTATTATTTTTTTATTTAATTCTACTAATCTATGCTGTTGAGCACCACATAATTAAGGAATTTGGTCTCCCCAAGTCTTGGCTTTAAAAGGAGCAAACAATCCACCCGTAGTGGCCACAAAAAGCGTCAACTTTAATTAAAGCATAAACCTTTAACATATAATATTTATCTTAATACATATACTAAAGGGGAAGACAAATGCTTTTTCTTGTTTTTCTATGCCTCTGAAATGCGTCCCAAATTATTTGACATGCATTACATTTTAATAGTGTGAAACCATCTTTTGAATCTTCTATTTTTCCAAACCTTGAAGATTAAAATTATATTTCACTTTATTGATTTGACTAATTTTCTTGAGTAGTTTATAAATTTTTAATGTAAATAAAAAAATAACATTTTAAAGAAATCTCTTTTTTAAACAAATTACAATCAAACCCACCATGGGAAATGAAAAAGGAGATTACTGGTGGCTCAGCTCAAACTTTCAACTCAGATGTTGTTCTTATAAACAACCAACTGGTAAACCACTTGTCGCATGTATGAAAAACAAATTTTAAAGAAATCTAATTGATTAAGATTCTAAAGTGCAGTATACTACTCGTACTTGTGAGTACCCTTTGATACTTTTGCAATAATATTGTTTTATACTTTCATTTTGCAGATATAAAATAATAATAATAAGAAGAAGAAATTCTACAAAATTAAATTTGTCCTTTCATTGGTATGAAGGTATATAATTATTTGTGAATTACAAATTATGACATGAATATTCTGATTTTGATGAGAAACATCGATCATGCTACCAAAAAATTTAAATACAATTTTGAAGTACCTCAACAAATCATTTATTTTAATATTTTTTATATTAAGGTATTGGACTATTGTTTATAGTAGTCAATTATTTCATTTAATGCAATAGTTAATGAATATTATTATTAATAAGTCAAACATTTTTATTTATTAAATTTGCTAAAAACATTAACTGCTATATAAAAAAAATAAAATAACTCAAATCACTAGTTTAATAATTCTTTTGACTAATGCTCATAAACATTTAAAAACTCAAATTCAAATTATTAATAGTAGTTGATCTCTTTTTTACGTGGGATTTAGACATTTCCCAAAAAAATATAATTAAGATTGTTTAATACGTGGAATTGACCATAAAAAGTATTGCATATGAAATGCCAAATGTCACTAATGGAATGGCCTAAAAAAATAACAGCCATATATGCCTTTCAACGTCTAATTCTAGAATATTCAAAAGCTTAATGCCCTAAAATAAATCATATATAGGGATATTAGGAAGGATGTCTTTTGGATGCCAGAAGAGAGAGAAATGAAAAATCAGTGCATAACCAATCGGTTGTACAATAATTGAGTGGCAAATGCAGCCTTTTCTTTCACGACCACCACTCATTTCTTTCAAGTCGTTTTCTACGACGAGCAAACAAAAATATGTCGTTTTCTCTATTGCTTTTTGTATAATGCCTAAAATCTAAAACAAAGTTGTACACTTGTACCAACTAATTGCTAAAGCAACCAAATTTAATTAGATTGCATCTCATTTTGTTAAACACTGTCTCCTCCATTGTTCTTTTTTTTTCTTTTGATGCGGAACTGTTAA